>JAZHFQ010000072.1:0-18965 GCA_038387885.1 Spodoptera picta
TGTACGAGCTGTTTGCCCGTACAGAGAAAAGTGTTTGTTGTGTGTAGTATGTTGTCAACGAAGACGGGATGTTCACAGAAATAAAATTACTGTTTTTGTATCCGTTCTCGAAGAGAGTATTTATTGTACTACATTAGTTAATTAGTGTGGCTATAAATAACATAATTTTGTTAGTAAGTTGCGTCATGAATGCACCAATAACGCGCATTCGGCAAAATGTTAGTATAGTAGAATAAGTTAAAAAGTAAAACAATTGAAATCATGTGGCGATGCTCGTACATCCTACCAACCACAAAAATTAAAGAAATTAACACTTTACACCTACAAATTATACAAATCAAAAGTAAGATAAATAACTTAAACTGATTATTGTTCACCGCTGAATGGGATAGGAGATGTTCCATTGTCAACCCTGTTGATGACTCTGGGACATGCCTGAAGTCGGGGTCCAGTGATTTGATTTGTTGTCGGTTCGTTTCCTTCCGGTCTCGAGATCTTGGAGTCTTCCACAGTTCCCATCTCAATATCTTCCTTGTGTCTTGAAGGGTGGACCTTGGTTGTGGAATTTTGACAGACACAAATTCTTTTCACCTTGTAAAATGCCCATGTGCAGAAAACAATTCCACAGATTGAAATAAAACCATAGAGTACGTAATGATGTTGTTCTGCATCTGTTGATTTTATGGTTTGTATACTCTGTTGTTCCTTGATCTGTTCTATTTTTCTCTTTATATTGTTAAATTGTTCTTCGTGTGTCTCAATCTTGAAGTCCGTGTAGTTTCCAATGTTGTTGTTACTAGTAAGTAAATAATTTATGTTTGTTTCTGGTATATAGATGTCTTCCTCATTTCCTATTTCCAACGTACTTTGCAGATTGTAGTGTGAGTGAATCAGATGGTTGTCACCGCGCATCATGTATCCTGTCGCTAAGGTGATCATTCCTGTGTTACGTAGAGTCTGTGACGTAATCCCAGCTGGACAAAAAATGCGCATAGTGCATTCCTCGCAACACGTGTACAGCCAAGCGTCCTTGCTGTGTAGCTTAAACCATTTATTAGTGCAACTTGATACCTCTGTGTGACAACTGGATACTCCACGATTGTTTATAATGTCCGCTTCGCATATGTTTGTTGTTGTTTTTATTTCATATATGGGTAAATCAAAGTTACATAACAGCTGATACGTGTTATCTTCTATGCATGATTGTATTTGATGTTCATTTAAAGGTATCATCAGATCCTTTTTTAAATTTACAGCTATGTATTTCGTAGTTGGCATTATGTTGATCATTGAAGCTCCCTTTATGTTGTAAATTGGTATAACTTCCGTTAATTCGTATTGTTCGTCTGTTATTAAGGGAATTTTGACTTCAAAAATAAGGAAGTTATCGATTAGTTTTCCATGAACTCTAGATAATTTGTACAACCGTCTGATGCATTTAAGATTGTTAGTGCAGGGTAGTGATAATCCTTTAGGCACTTGTGCTGATATAATATTGAGCTCCCTTTCAAACGCATCAGGTTTTAACAAGTGTGTGTCGACTCGTCCGTTGCGAAGATCTGTAACCAGGTCCATCAGAGTGTCTTGTATTCTTCGTAAGTTTGCAACCATCATATTCGCAGCAAGTGCAGTTGCAGTAATGAATGTTAAATGATCTTGTTCAGTTTTGAGTCGGTTTACTGAGTCACTTAATCGTTTGTTGATAAGTATGAATTGTCTGTTCATTACTTGTTCGTTTCGTTTTAGCAGATTGTATTCTCCTTCAATGACCGAAGTATGGTTTTTGAACAGAGTCAGTAGGTGATCTTCATTGCTCTGAATCAACTTAATGTCTTCATGGTATTTTTCGGCGAATTTGTCATCTAAGACACCGAAGAGGTAACTAGCAGCGTTACCAATTCCATTTATGAGGCCTCGCCTGCTACGTTTTCCATGTTCAGATAACAGCACTGTATGGTAATGTCGTAGTTCGTTTAGTTCGTGTTCAAATTGTGTGGAGATAGCAAAATAGGCCAAATTTTTGTGATCAAATGATTGCAGTTGCTTCACATACTGTTCTACAGCAGATACACTTGTCCAGTACGTTGACATGTTGTAATAAATCACCAGTTTCCATTCATCTTGTATTATTTGTAAGTCTGCGATTTTGTCAAAGTATAGCAGACGAGATGGATCGAGAGATGTAACGTTAACTGATTGCTGTGCGGATGGTGTGACACAAATAATCATGAAAAGTAGCAACGAACTCAAGCAGCTCATGACAACACCTTTCTTTGGTATCGAAGATTTCTGTCGACGTCGAAGCGGTCGTGACATCTCCTTTTGTTTATTGATGGTATCCTGTATCGGCGTGTCCTGTGTTTGACTCTTTGTGTCAATGGGAAGTCGAGATAGCTTTGTTATAGGTCTTTTTATAATGTTAGTTTTCGTTTTCACAGTGACGACTCGTACTAAGTCGTCAGCTCCAGGATGTGTTTCTATTACACGTCCAAGTAACCATCTGGCGGGCGGCGCATGTTCTTCTTTGATAAGGACAACATCACCCACTGCGATGTTTTGTGTAGGAGTTTGCCATTTTCCTCTCAACTGTAATGTTTGTAGATAGTCGTTTGACCATTTCTTCCAGAACCCTTTAAACATGTTTTCTGTGAGACGCCATCGTATAGCGAGGCTGGTGTTATCAATTTCTGTCGGCACAGGAGGGGTGAGAACCGGACCGCCGACTAAAAAGTGTCCAGGTGACAAATAATCGATGTCGTCGGCATCATTTGTTAAAGCAATGAGTGGTCTTGAGTTGAGGCAGGCTTCTATCTGTACCAGCAAAGTGGTGAACTCTTCGTATGTTAACTTTTGTTCACCAAGAACACGTTTAAGATGGTGTTTCATGCTCTTTACTGCAGCTTCCCAGAGACCCCCGCTGTTGGCCAGCTTGGGGCATTAAAATGCCATTCAATTCCATACTCGGAAATGTTGTTGATGAGGTCGTCGTTTACTATAAGTTGAAGTGCCTGTTGGCGTTCCTTTGCTAGTGCCTTTGCTGCGCCGACAAAGTTTGTTCCATTGTCGCTGTAGACATGTTTCGGAGCCCCACGCCGAGCACACAGTCGTTTCAAGGCTGCTAGAAATGTAGTGGTACTAAGATCAGACACCAACTCAAGATGTATAGCCTTGGTACACAAACAAATAAAAATAGCGATGTATGCTTTAACTGTTTTTATGCCTCGTCCTTTATTGGCTTTTATTTCCACCTGTCCAGTGAAATCTACACCTGTATGTGTGAATGGCCGCGACGGTGTAACTTGAGGCGCCGGTAGGTCAGCCATCAGCTGACTGCTGCGTTGTGTTTTGTAGCGGTGGCAAGTGACACATTTGTTTAATTGTGACTTGATTGTTTTCATGCCGCCGAGAATCCAATATTTATTTCGAATGTATCCCAAAGTTAGCCTAGCACCGCCATGAAGGGTACTTTTATGGGCTTCGTCAATTACTAGTTGAGATAACTTGTGGTTGTTTGGTAAAATTATAGGATGTTTTTTAGAGTTGGATAAGTTCGAATTTGCAAGCCGACCCCCCACTCGAAGAATACCGTGTTCATCTACTATCGGGTTCAAGCTCAATAGTTTACTCGTGGTTCGTGGCTTACTGTGTTTACGTATGTTATGTATTTCATCGCCAAAACAATTGTTTTGGACAGTGTTGACGATTAGTTGCTGAGCCAACTCTAAGTCCTTTGACGTCAAGTGTGAGGCTCGCGTGGCTCGTGTTACATAGCGGGAGTTGTTTACAAATCGCAATATCCAACTTATAACTCTGTTTGCAAAAGTCAATGAACTGTACTTTTGCAATAATTCTTCAATAAGTGGCGCGGTTTTTGTTTGTGTGGCACATGTTTGTTTTTGTTTCTTTATCTCTTCGGTTGTGGTAAACGTATTGTGTTCGGGTATATTCTCAGTTCGAAGCCAGGAAGGGCCACTCCACCATTGTGTATGCCTCATGAAATCAGCTGGGGAGAGTCCTCTGCTGGCGCTATCCGCAGGATTTTCTTCTGACTTGACGTGTCTCCAAAATTTTGACGGAATTATCTGTGTTATCTGTACCACTCGATTGGCCACAAAGCTTTTCCAGCGACTTACATCACCTTGTAGCCACCCAAGTACCACCATTGAATCAGTCCAGCAGTATGAGGGGATCGTTGACAGGTTGATGGAATTTTTGACCTTTTTCATTAGTTGAGCTAGCAGGGCAGCACCGCATAACTCTAATCTAGGCAGAGAGATTGGATTTTTCAGCGGAGCTAATTTTGTTTTTGCTACAACCAGCCTGATCAGCTGATCGCCTTTTTTGTTATGAGATTTGCAGTATACCACACACCCATAGGCTCGTTCAGATGCGTCACAAAATCCATGTAGCTCGAATGGTAGTTCAGTGTTGCCAATCCACCGTGGTATTGTAATTTCATGAAGGTGAATCATCTGACTGCGGAATTGTTCCCACTCTTGTTGTATGCTAACAGGAAGCTTATCATCCCAGCTCATAGTTGCGGTCCAAGCTAGTTGGAAGATCAACTTGGCCTTTAGGGTACCTGGTGCTAGCCAACCAAGCGGGTCATAGAGTTTAGATATGTCCGAAAGTAGGTTACGCTTTGTGTTAAACTCACGCTTAGTGCAAATAGCCGTTAACTGTGTGTATGAAAACTGATCCTTGTGCGGGTTCCAAGTTAAGCCCAGTGTTCTGTTTGTTTCGGCATCTTTGAAATCAAACATCCTTTGGCTTATTAATTCATTAGGTAACTTTTCCAACAGGCACGAGTTGTTGCTAGCCCATTTACGGAGGTTGAATCCTCCGCCCTTCAGTATAGTGATAAGTTCGGTTTGGGCTTTCTGTGCCGTTATGATGTCATTGCAACCTCCCAATAAATCATCCATGTACAGTTGATTAGAAAGCATGTCTGCGGCTAGAGGGTATTGCTCGCCGTCGTCCTTAATCAGTTGTTTGATCGTGCGCATAGCTAAGAACGGAGCCGATTTGGTGCCATAAGTTACTGTAGTCAGTTGGAAGTCCTTCAGGGGATCAGAAGCAGAGTCGCGCCAGAGAATTTTTTGTAAATGTTGATCTGTCTCATGAATGCGTATTTGTCTATAAAATTTTTCAATGTCGGCTGTATATACGTATTCAAATGTTCTCCATCGAAGTATTAAACCTTGTAAATCTTGTTGTAAGTTTGGTCCGCATTCCATAAGTTGATTTAGGCTTCGTCCCGTACTAGTTGTTGCAGATGCGTTGAAGACCACACGGAGCTTAGTAGTGGTTGAATCAGGTCGTAGTACTCCATGATGGGGTAAATAGCTAGTAGGTTTCATCAATGTTGTGCATGGTTTCATGTGATTTAAAGCTATGTACTCGTCGATGAAGGCTTTATAGCTTGCCGCAAATATTTCATCTCTAGCCAATCGTTTTTCTAGTTGCTTGAATTGTGCAGCTGCTTGAGGTTTGGACAGTCCCAAATGCTGTTCAAAGTTTGGTTTCATTGGGATGCGAACTTCGTAATGTCCATCTTCAAGTCTTCTTGTAGTAGTAGCGTATAATTTCTCACAGTACTCCTCACTGACGGTCAAGGATTCGGTGTTAGATATTATTTCTTCCATTTCCCAAACTTAACTTCATAAATAATATTATCAACAGGTCTCCGAAGCCAGTTTGGTAAATATATATTATTGAAAGGAAAGAAACTCTAACTTATTCAGAAACCACAAATAAGATAACGAAATATGCTCCCCTCGCCAGAAAACAATATTTCACCTAAATTATGACACTTTATCGAAGGGTCTCCGATGTAAAACTATCCAACTTGTTCGCGATGGGTTTGTAAGGAAAAAATAAGAGGCCGAGTTGCTTTTTAAAAGTTTCTTCCCCACCCTTCCGTACCCTTCGACATAATAAAAATAATAAACTCGCTCAAAAATACGAAAAGTGCTGGATACGATGACATAACCACCGAGACAATAAAAGCCACAGCTCCTAGTATTGCCCCGATACTTAGCCACATTATCAATGGTTGCATTGAAACAGGCATATTCCCAGAAAACCTGAAAATTTCTGTAATCTTACCACTATACAAAAAAGGTGACAACCAGGATCCCAATAACTACAGACCAATAGCGCTTAGTTCGGTATTCTCCAAAATATTTGAAAAGGTGTTACATAAAAGCCTGAACTCTTACTTAGAAAGTAACAAAATTTTAATTGACGAACAATATGGATTCAGGAAAAACAAAAGTATCGATTTAGCCATATATAATCTAATAGAACACGTCTTAACAAACGTAGATAATAGAAACCCTGTAGTGTCATTGTTTATGGACATGTCAAAAGCGTTTGACTTTGTAAACCATAAAATACTAATAAATAAGCTAGAGAAATACGGAATCAGGGGTAATATACTTGAGCTCATAAAATCTTACCTGACTTGCTATTTATTATATATATCAATGACATGCCTAAAGTAATTAATAACCCAATGATACTATTCGCGGACGACAGTACAATACTATTTAAGAAAACAAAGGATGACGAGACTTTCGAAAAAGATCTAAATGACAATTTAAATAACATCATATCCTGGCTAACCAAAAATAACTTAAAAATTAACCTAGAAAAAACGACGTACATTTCCTTTGAACAAAGAACGATTTATAAAAATCTAAATATTCACTACGGTGACCAAACAATTTATGCAACTGATAACACAAAATTCTTAGGCATAAGTATTGACAAAAACATGACATGGAAAACTCACGTTGAAAATATATGCAAAAAGCTCAGCCAGTATTCGTATGCATTATACAACCTAAGAAAAGTGTCAAATCTTCCAACATTAATAATGGCGTATCATGGATATGTTGCATCCACTCTAAGATACGGACTCAAATTTTGGGGCAACTCGCCAAATAAACAAGATGCATTTAAAGCACAGAAAAAGTGTATCAGAGCCATATGCGGCATACAAAATACAGAGAGCTGTAAACCACATTTTCAGCGGCTACAGCTGCTTACGCTTCCATGTCTCTACATATATGAGGTAGCCACTTTTGTTAAAGCAAACCTACACATATATACCCATCTAAAGAGCACACGACACAAACACGAAATATGCATAACACCTCACAAAAAAGCCATATTTAATAACAACATTTTGGGTATGGCACCCAAAATATACAACAAGTTACCAAATGCTATAACTAACATCAGCAGTGTAGACGAGTTCAAAAGGTCCCTACAAGTACACCTGGTATCAAAATGTTACTACTCCATCAAGGAATTTTTGGATGAAAGATGACTGCCTGCTGGATCCGATTTGCATTGGTGGCATTTGTTTTGATTTATATAGGAACAACGAAATTATCAGTAAAACTTTTAGTATGTTGTACCCACTGACTAGGTAATATGCCTTAAAAAAAATGTACTGTTTCACGTTCATCTTGACATCCGCTAATGATTAATAAGTATTTAAAATTTTCATCAAGGACATTATCTTTATTTTTATATACATTCGTGACTATTGTAATAATTTATTCGAATGAAATTAATATTAATGACATTATTAAATTAAATACTTAAATGTTTAACCTAATTTGTATGTGACATATCACAAAACATAGATGGTCAATATTATACCATGAAATGTAACATCCCATTGTACCTATGTTTACAAATAAATATTTTCATTTTCATTTTCATTTTCATTTTCTTTCTAACTTCTTGTATTTTTACGAGATCCAAAATCACTTGCAAAATATTGTGGCCGCTCGCCAGCTGCGGGTTAACTTAGTTTTTCTCATGGGAATTAAATACTGAGACAGAGTCACGGTAAACTAACGCCGTCATATTTAAAGACATATACACAATCTAAATTCATATATTTAGATTGTGTTTATGTCGTCATTTTGCATTAGGTACGCTTTACTTACAAAGATGTCGGATTTCTTATTTTTACGATGAATCATGTATTTTATGGATCGTAATGTTGTCTAGGCGCACAGATTTTTCGCTTCCTAGCCTTTTCTATCAAAGGGATCCGTTTTTAGTTGCAAAGCAATTTGATATGAATGGAAAGTAAAAAATGAATGTCAAATATATTGTTTTGGTATAAAACAATACAACCGACGCTTCCTCGTGCCCTCTGGTTCGGTGAAGGCGGGTTGAGTAGACAAGATATCGTCACAGCTTGAAGGCTCCGATCTGGACACATGCCTCTTAATAGTTTCGGATTCATGATGCATAAAGTCGAATCACCAAATTGTGCTGTATGTGATGTTGTAGAGGATGTGCAACACATTTTGTATGAGTGTCGACGTTTTGAGTCTCAGAGGAATCAGGTTTTTAGTTTTAAGAGCCTTAATATTGGTTTTTATAACAGTGTTTTAGCGTCACCATTGTCATCTGACGCTAGAAAATTGTATAGTTTAATTAATTTGTGTTTGAGCTTAAGGGATAGTTAAACCTACAAAAGGTTTAGCTGCTTTATTTTTTGTATTGAATTTTGTATCCTATAATAGGGCTGACATTTTCCTCTACGGAAAAAAGCCCTTCTTATTAAATAAAGATTTAAAAAAAAATATATTGTTATAGGTACTATAATAATAAAACGTCAAACAATAAACCATAGCAGTAATCTATTATTTCTCTCATCAATATAATGTATTTTATTAAATAAATTACTGAAAAATCACAAGAACTTTCATTAAAGTTATATTTGTCCTTTATATTGAATAGTTTTCATTTCCCGACATGAATATTATCTTATCTTCATTATATTGCACACAACTTTATTATTCCCTTACTGGTAAATAAATATCCCGGTAAGTAAATATCAGTGCACTGTGATTGTACAAATTCTCATCTTTTCATGTTATAAATAGAATGCAATTTAGCTCGTGCACTCCCATACAAGAGTACGATTCCTTCATATAAAATTCCTTCAATGTACAATTTTATGTACAAATCATTCCAGTTATATTGTTAACGTTTGAACTGATGCTGGAATGGTATGGTACTACACAAAACTAGCTCTTTATATATTTTCTTCTATGATTACTTGGTTCAGGCACACAGTTCAGAGAATATTTCCTTCCAATTTGGTTTGTGACGTGCAACGTACACGAAATGATTTGTATGATATTCAATCAATCGATATATTATCAATTTATTTGTTTTGTTGGTTGCTTTAATGTTTAGGTTATATTAATATACATAAATATAATAATAACCTTACATATTTTAAGGAAAACTTTTTTACCTACCAGGTGTAACCTATGTTTAAAAATGAATAAATGAAATGATACTATTGAAAAAAAGACATTTGAAAATATTTTACTTACCAGTCTTAGCTTTATTAAAGGCAATCAACGACTTTTGTTACGATGGATAAATCAATCAATGCATTTATTTATTAACTACCGGTAAGAAGAAGTCCCCGATTTTTAGTAGCAATGTACCTTAATTGTAAGTTAGTGTAATATTGTGAGTACGAATTAGCCGGGCCATTTAAAGAACATTTTCATTATTATATAAACATGACTTGTTCTATTTTCAACCGCTTGTCTATGCGGTACATGTTTTTAATTTTAACGGTTTGTTTATCTTTTTTTGAATACAGTTTTTGTTTACTATGTTGCAATACAGTGGCATAGCGTGCCTTGGTGGGGCCCCGTATAAAAATTTGTTTAACGATAAACATTTCTCATAACAGATTTTTTTTTACATAAAATACTTATAATTTGTCTGAAAACCGAAAATCTTAATAATTTTTTATTTTTCTTAAGTTTCTGCTAACCTTTGAACGCATGTTTTACGCGGGAAAAAATCGTTTATTTTGACTTTTGCGATTACTGAAATAAAAATTGGGAAGTTTTTATTAATTTTTGCTTAGGCACGTTGGGGGCCCCTGTAGTCCAGGGGGCCCGTATAATTGATACGGCTGATATGGCGCTAGCTACGCCCCTGTTGCAATAGGTAAATACAGTTTTTCATCGAGTAACCTTATTTTTTTTTATATGACTGATGAGAATGGTAGCGACCATTCTCGTCAGTCATTGTACCTACCTACCTATATTTTATTTAATTTTTGATGACAGTACCTTTTCATCTATTGGGCCCAAAAAGCTTGACTAAGTTAGAATACAAAGTAACAGCATCAAGTTACGAGTTTACTTACATTACAGGAATCATTGTTCTAATAGTTTAATATAAGAGTCTACGCTGCATCGACAACAAATTAAAAAAATGCATCAAACTAATAATTGTGTACCAATACTTACTTAGTTACTCTCTTCTCGGTTCGGTCACGTACGGTGTCCAACAGCATGTCAATGGAAGCTCCCACGTATCTTGTCCGGGATCTCAATCAAGTCACATGAATCACACACTACACAACCTTTTCTACATATATATTCTACATATGTGTTATATATATATAATATTATTATATAGGTTCAGTCACGTTTCCAATATAGGTTCAAAGAAAGTTCGTAATATTTTAGAATATATAGAATATACTGGAAAAAAACCATCTTACATGGTAAGACGACACCAAGCAAATTGACCAATAAGTACGATGTATTAGTTGGTTATAATAATAAAAAGACATATAATTTTTCATCGTATATTGGTGTTGTTACAGTTTTGGCACTTGTAATGATATATAGTCTGCGAATAATTGTAACATTAATGACCCTTGTCGCACATTCTTTTTGATTCTTCTTGTCTATCTCTCTAAAGGGTCTAAAAACAAATGTAAACCAAAAATTAGTGCAATTAACGAATTGCATTAGCGGGTTATATTTATTCGGGTAGCTTCAGCTCATGATACTATCATTAATACGTTTATTGATGTGAGACTGTATAATATATAGCGTTCTTTCTAATGATGCTGGGAATCTACAGATACAAACATAGAAAGGACTAGGTACATAAGTTCCCTATGTATTTGATCTGGTGTTAACAGTGTGGAACTCAATCACTCTGCCATTACGGCAACCGAACTGCCATTTGACATTTGCCAGGCAATAGTAATTAGTTAGGACATATTGAGTATTTGTGCCGTTGGTCTAGTAGTAAGCACAACGGTATGTTAATACTAGCGCTACAATGCCATGGATTTTATTTCTGCATGGCCAATTTTTTAAATCTTATTGCTGTAGAAAAAATATTCATGGTTTAAGCTAGATTGATTTACGAAAAAGTGCAGCACAGTTTGTTTATTCATCATCATTTCATCAACAGCCTAAAATCTCCACTGCTGAGCAAAGCCTCTTCTCACACGGAAAGGAAGGCATTAATCACTACGCTTGCTCAATGTGGGTTGGCGACTTCAATTTTAGAAATAAGTCCAGATTTCCTTACGATGTTTTCTTACACCGTTTGTCAGTGATGTCTAAATAATCTTAGAAAGTATAATAACTCGGATAAAGTCACATTGGTGCTGGTAGGTTTCGAACACGCACCCTCATGCATGAGAAGCGGGCGTCTTAAACCTCCACCAGGCCACCACGACAACGTTTGTTTTATGTATGTAAAAATATATGAAAAAAAATTTAGCTAGTTAATATTATAAGGTACGAAAATTTGACGTAGAACATTGACCTAAGTTAGTACAATAGCCTATTTCTGTAGATGAAAAATCTCGTGACGTACGCGAATGTCAATGAGCTTTGTAACTTTTCTTAGGTACTACGTACTAATTAGGTCATAAATGCGTTAAACTTAAATATAAAAAATCAAAGCGTGTTGGCATGTACTTTAATGGTTTAATTTACGCACTTAATCTTACATTAAGCTGTAGGTATATTATACACACGATATGGATTTTAGTGCTTTATATTTGTTTTTCTTGATTCAGAATTCACTATTCAAGATTGTATTTAGTAATAAAATGAAAATAAGTAATGTATTTGTGTGTGTGCAATAGTGTTTTGAAATAGGCTCGACCTCTAATTACAGTGAAGCTCATACATACATACATAACTTCACGCCTGTCTCCCATGGGGGTAGGCAGAGACTAAGGAACGCCAATTACTACGATTCTTACATACCTCTTTCGCTTCAATAACAGTCATCAATCTTTTCATGCATGCTCGTCGGTTAAGGGTACTTTTAATTTGGCCCTTCTTTAATATATCGCCAATCTGGTGAAGCTCATATATAATCATAACCGGTATGTGAGTACATTTGAATGAAGTTCTATTTAACATTGTATCACTACGCCTATCATGCACAGACATATAACTAAAAAACCTCAACAAGCACATTGTTTGCAGTAAACACAGTTTACTGAAAATTTATTATATCAGCCGGTACAGTCAGTACAATGTCCACAAATGTCAGCAACGAGGCTTTGTTTATGATGCTCTCAGCACGCAAATTCAAAAGCTCGGCGACGTTCAGTGAGGCACGTCGGACTCAACCGAGCACTCATACCTCGCGGGACGCTCGACGCTTGCCGCTAACTTTGAGATTGCAGCGAGGATGCCTGATGCTCGTTTGGGGTTGCTTCGGAATTAATAGCATTTCACTTCAACACGAAAGAACTGGATATATTTTCTTTTACATTTATACAAAATAATATTACAACAACAGGTTTTTTGAGAAATATGGCATGAATACAAACCTACTTGGAACTTGTTTCGACATTAATCTACAAACGAGAAGACGTGTATTTTATTTAATATAATATTCGAAATTTAAATATAAATGGTATTATTCTTAGAAATTGAACACGATACCAAATAATATAATTCTAAGCAATCACTTTTGATACCGACTACCTCTATAAGAAGACGATAGAAAAATTATATAAATGAAACATATATTTTGTGGTTGTAGATGGAAAACGTTTTGCTAAATCAACACAATTTTGTTAAGGAATTAAATTGAATGTTTACTCTACACATACGAGTACGGGTTAAGTATATTTGAGTAAATTAAAATAATTATTAGGTAGACCTCTTTACGGTTCCTTGAATTAATCAAATCAAAGAAACGTACAAATAAAGTAATGTCAATATGGAAAACCCACTAAGGTAATTTCGAAGAAAGTTAAAGAACATTTGCTTATTATTTATTCAAACAAAAGATTGAGTCAGGGTCACGTATGTACCTCGTCGACAAACACGTATCAAATGAATTATACTTTTACTTAATTGAAATAAGTAAATACATGTTTTAGATTATGTCTGTCGGCAATCAGTTCCTGCGTCTTTTAGTCTTTTTAATTGGATAGTTAATTGTATGATAATTATTTCTCTAATAGTGACTACTAGTTCCTTTCAACAATTACTTATGGATTTTCTCACTTATTCAGTTTCTTGCGTATTAATTTCGCACCCTCTAAAGAATATCAAATAAGGGTGGGAGAGTCATGCTTCGGCACAAATGGGCCGGTTCGACCGGAGTGATATACAGAAAACCGACGTGAAGCAACGGTTGCGTTGTGTTTCGTCGTCTGAGTGAGGTCACCGGGGGCCCAACGCACTTGTTATACCTCTGGTGTTATGGGTGTCCATGGGCGACGCCGATTACTTACCATCAGGTGATCCGTATGCTCGTTTACCGGCTTATGCCATAAAAAAATATCAGGTACAAAGTTATATTATGTAAACCTTAGGAGTAAACAGTATAATATTACCAACCCTTCCCCACTACAAAGAAGATATTTTTGCATAAAATATACTGCAACATGCTTGAATTTGCTTACACATGATGTGATCCAGGTCCTGACCACAATTTTAATTCAGATTTTTGTTCCAAACATTTTGGTAACCAGACCTATTTTTATTTTAAAACTTAAGATTATCAATAATTTGTTTCAATTAGCTTATAATATTTTCTATAGTAATTAGAAAATGCTCTACTTGTTCAAGTACAAATTTCGTCGTCGCTAATAAAGCAGGATCCTGTTTAAACAACCCCTTTACTTAATTAACGTTCAGGTACAAAGTCAGGCTATAATTTTAAATAATAACAACAATTTACGTTGTTATATTGAGGCGATAGTTGAATCTCCCTCAATTTGAAGTGGCCTTTATTCCTCCTTTTATCTTTTAGTAACATGACCTACAGGCTAACTGGATCCAATTTGTCGCAGGCGGGTATTCGAAACTGGCCAATCACAAGGCGCCTCCTATTACACGAATTTGCCGGGACAGAGGACGGTGAGGCGAGGTAATCGGTCTAAAGTTGGCTTTATCCAATACACCTTTTGCCGTGATAACAGAACTGATCTATTGAACTATCATTACAGGAGATTAACATTTAACGTGATCATCATCACGCTTAATATTCAATGAACATGATCTGGTGCTTTTTTGTACACATGTATTTATAATGATGCTTGGGAGATAATGTAATAAATAAGCTTATATTGTTAATGTTATTCATAAAACCAATTAATTACAATAAGCCTATGAGGACTTGACATTTTTTTTCTTCACAAATTTCATTGGGAGTATAAACTCTCAAAGCCAATACTTACAAGTCTAAATTCAGTGTAATAAACTTCTTATACCAATACTAATGTTTTTTCAACTAAAATGTTTCGTTTATTATAAGCCTATGAACTAACCAACATGAATTATGTATCATCAGCGCGTTTCCGTCCGCTGCTGGACACAGGCCTCTCCAATGGTACGCTACTGAGGTCGATCGTCTTCCATTAAATACTCAGTGGATTTTACCAAAACAATAACAATGAACAAACATAAGAATCTGTTTATACTTATACTTCAACATCAGAATTAGGTAACCATAAGTACACATCTACTTAAGGTTCCCAGTAAGATTACAAAAAATGCTACAAAAACATTTTGCTCCCGTCTCGAAACACGAAGAGAATAGTCGCGGTCGATTATTCATACATAATACGCCTTCCTACTTCCAAAGCCTTTGTCACATCTTATTTATTATTTTTACTGTACTGATACGAAAAGAATAAAACTCCTAATGAGGTCGTTTTTTGTCAAATACTTTTTATTGTGTATTTATGAAAATAAGTACGTATATAACATATACGTGCACAAATGAGTTATAATGATGTGTTTAATAAACCGGGATGGAATTAATCCAATGTGATGGTTAAGGAAAATTATATTAATGAGCCCTTTTAATAAATGTTTGAACATTATTATGTTATTTGTTCACTTTGAAACATACAAGCTCATTTAGAAGGATTTAAAGAAATCACAAACATGCCATAAGTAGTAGCTTTGCATTGTTTTTGTTTTGTAATTTTGTTTATATGTTATAACAGTTAAGTTCAATAATAATGATATTTTATAACTGAAATTAACTGTTATCTCGTTTAGTGTAATGTGTAATTGTAATTTGATTAATCTATTGCGAATGTTTAGACTTCAATGTTTTGTCGATGATGCAAAGGCTACTTAATTATTTACCATTTACCTACTTCATTCCCAACCGACCCTTTTCAACTATGTATGTGTACTATTACTTATGGTGTTGTGAAACAGTGCCGCCATTTCTAAAAAGTATATTTCAAAGTTCTTACCATGACGTGACTGGTATCTGGACATCATCATGTAGCAAGTGACTATAGGTCGTTTCATTACGAGACTATTTCTTCCAGCACTTGGCTGTCCCCTCCGATGTTATCGGTTAAGCCCACTGTTTATCGTCACCATCTTTGCCCCGATAGAACTAGCTTTGAGTGGCGACTCTCAAAGATTAACACCATTATCTCTTCCGAACTTGTCTTACGGCTACTTAGGTGTCACAAACTTACTTACGCAGTTACTTCCCTGGGATCTGATATCATTATACTAATTTGTTTAATAAGAACAAGGATAGGATGATAGAAGGTCACTTAACCTTCACAAATTTCGCTACAAAATCGTTAGAAAAGAATTTTGAAATTTCGAAATTTGAAGAGTCATTTTTGGCAGTTACGGTTATTTGAACAACGAAGCAGTTATTTAATACCAGAGAGTAATAACTAGTATATTCTCTACTTGCAAACGAATGTTTTATTTGAGTCGAGAACTACAATGACTAAATTTTAGCTAACTACCAGCTAACTTGCAATGAAATGCTCGTGTCCAACTAGAATTTATTAATAATGCTTGATAATACTTTAAAACCATAATGTCGACGTTTCTTTTAATTTTAATATGTATTTTAAGGTCTAACTACATTAGCCAACAGTCTTAAAAGTTTAATAAAGAATAATGCGTGCGTGAGCGATGTCCGTTAGAGGGAAGGCGTAATTTAATCAACGGCATAACAATATGTTTTTCAATTTGTTACACAAAGACACGGCTCAGGGGCTCAGTTTTATTGAGTTTTGATTTGAAAACGAACAAAAGATGACCTCAACATAATAAAACACAATAAAAGCGAATATGGAACGTTGTGTATGGTATTGAGGGTAAATGAAACATTTCGGCATAAGCCTTTATTACCCACACAGGGTTGTGTTGGTAACTGCTAACGGTAATAAAAATGACAATATAATGTTTTTGCAAAAACGTTCACAATACTTTGTAAGTACGTCGCTCGCGCGTATAGTTTTGAAATGAAACTGACTGAGCATTTGCGGCACTATACCTCTACACAAATCATTTACCTAAGTTTTATTACAAAAGATTAGGTATTATTGGAACAAGTTACTTGATATTTACCGACTATACTTAGTTGCTTTAACCGAGAGTTAGTCATTGAATATTTCTTACAAACAACTACATTAAATCGCTAGTCTGTTTAGTGGCCTTAAAAACAAATTCTGTCTTGTTTACTAGATAGTCGTGTTTTCAATGAAACATTAAATATTGGGAATTGCCTTAGGATAAATGGTTTGATAAACTTGAAAATTTTAGTAACTTAGTTTGGCGTCCTGATTGAGATATCAACTAGTTTTGTTTTGGTTTAGTAAATAACTGTAAATAACAAATAAATTTTGTGTTATCAAATCTGAATTAATCGCATCATGTGGTGTGACATGAAATAACGAAAATATAACATAAAACAGTATAAAGAAACCGCTTTTGTTATAAAATAAATCCAATATTTGTTTCGCATTTGGTCGTTTTCATCGTTTAGGTGTACTAAAATAAGAAGATTTTAATAGCCCCGTAATCCCTGATAAGCCGACACCTGTGCGAAACCACATGAAACGTTTTATTTTTCTGTTTATAAGCCGCCGTTTACACAGAAATAGAGGAACCGTTTCTAGTTATATGAACTCGTTAGTCGTGTAATTATACCATCGTTGCAAGTATTGTGCCATACCTAAAAGTTATGTTCTAAAAATGTTCCTTCCTCGATTCCTTGAACGTTATTAACGGTTTATAGCGATAAACCTTGCTGAAAGCAGCTGTATTGTGCACGAATGTGGAGTAAATAAATATCGCTTGGACACCAGGTACCTACTATACTTTAAAACGAAAAAATATGAGGCAATAAACAAGCAGGCATACATAAACACCTACGGCATAACGTCAATGGTTTGTGTATTTCCCGTGTAAGTGGGTACATAAAAAAGCTTTCAGACCGATATTCCAATCAGCGGAACGACTAAGTAACGCCGTGTCTCTTTTATATTTTTTCGCTCTATGTTTTTCTTACAGCTAATGGTGCCGATCGTAAATGGGATAAGATTTTTATTTTCTTTTTGATGTGCCCTATTTAAGGGAAGCACCCAGTTACACTTTTATGTAATCGCCTCTTTACGGATGAACACTCACGATAAACACACGTGAAATTGTTAAAAGTACGATTTAGGACTGCTAAGATTACCGGGGATTATTGTTATTGAATCACGCTTTTCAAACAACCTGAATTTACTGAGGATTTCGGGAACGAGCATTTGAAACAGAGGAAATTATTTTAGGTTGACTTTTGTCTGTAAAAGTGCGTTGATTTTTGCCGAAGAGCTACGCATGCGGTCATAAATATAAAGGAATCCCTCGGAAATCCATTGCCTCTGTTTGATAATGTCTTTTGTTAGCATAAGACCTCATAGGCCGCGGGATTCCATTTCTTATTCTACTTTTCAATAAACCGAATCTCCAGTGTTGGGGCATTTTATGTCGGTTCTTAACCGGATCAACCCCAAAAATAAAGGCGCCCTCCGATATCTATTGTTGTCCGAACCTATTAAATTAGCAATAATAGTAGAGGTTTTACTCGAACGAATGTTTATAAATGCGAGAGTAAATTTTGTTTACGAAGGATCTGAGTAGGAGTCTATTGTAATATAATAATGCAAGCTTGTACGTCTAATCTTATTAGAAAATTGAAAATTTGTTTTAAAGTTTAAAACCAATGTTTTCTTTAGTAGGTAACCATATTTATTTGGATCTTTCATCATACTGACTGCCTCATTGGCCGAGTGGTCGCAAGTGCGACTGCCGGGCAAGGGGTCTCGGGTTCGATTCCCGGGGCGGCAATCATATTCGTTCGTATACTGAGATATAGAGGTAGAAGCGTAAAAAACTTCTAAAATCTAAAACATGTATTGGATAACATCATTTTAGACTTAGTGTGTACTCTACGTTATATGACGAGGAAATGATGCAGCTTGTTTGGCCACAAGTTGAGATTGCAAAGCGAAGGAACATTTTATGAACTTGGATTTTGCTATTTACTTGGTCAGTTTCAAAGATTAAAGTGTTTAGTTTTGAAGTGCTAAAGATAAAAGTTTGTTTAACTTTTTCTCTAATATGACTTAACCCTCTGCAACTGACGTGGTTAAATTGTTACAATTCAACTGAGGTGTATATTATACCAGACATCATGTCAACAGCAAATATTTTTGTAGAATTAAAGTATAGCGAGCACTATACAGTAAGGTACTCGCAGAAGTGATGCTCGTATTTGAAAAATGACGGTATAACACGTGGTTTTGTATTTCGCGGTGTCTGTGGGACTACACGTCAGCTGCAGACGGCTAATATTGC
>JAZHFQ010000073.1:0-541967 GCA_038387885.1 Spodoptera picta
TTAAGGCACTACCTTTTCATAAATTTAAACGAGGTTTAAGAAACCTGCTAATTGACAAATGTTCTTACAGTGTGCTTGAGTATTTAGATTATAAATTGTAATATTTAATGGTTTGTGAATTGTAATGTAATATTTTTATAATATGTGTGACATTCCTGTAAAATTGACATTTATAGAATATTGTGTGTGACATTTATGACATTTTGGGCTAATTTTGTGACATTTTCTCTTTTATAAAATTCATTATTTTAATTTTGAAACTATTATCTTATTTGAAAAGAAATTTGTAATTTTCTTTGAGAGTATAACACAATTTTGACAAGTCTGTAAAGTATCTACATTATTTTTGCACGCCGATGTTGAAGGCAAAATAAGAGGACGTAAGTTATTACAAAATTACAACTATCTGTACCTTATTTACGCAAATAAATAATTTTTGAATTTTGAATTTTGAATTTGATTCTAGTTTGTGCATATAATTACTAGTTAGACTCCATGTCTGGCATCCGTATGTCATGACAGGCAAGATACATGAGTCGAATATTTTTTGCTTGGCTTTGACTGGTATTTGTGGGTATTTCATAATCTCTTTAAGAGATCAGTATCTCTTCCATGCTAGAGTTATTCTGTTGATTATTTCTTTTCCTGTTAGGTTCCTTGGAGATATGATTTGTCCTAAGTAAGTATATTCTTCTACGTAATCTATAATGGTATCATTGACAACAATAGGAGAGGCAGCAAGATTAGTCATTACTTTGGTTTTGGCAGTATTCATTGAAAGTCCCACTTGATTACTTTGGTAAACAAGCTGTTCCAACATCATCTGCAACTGTTTCGGGTTGTCAGAGACTAGTATAAGATCGTCGGCAAACCGCAGATCCGTTAGTTGTACTCCGTTGATATTAAGCCCATAGTTATCCCACTCAAGGTGTCTGAATATGTGTTCCAAAACAGCCGAGAACAACTTGGGTGACAAGGGATCACCCTGTCTCACTCCTCTTTTAATGGGAAAATGTTCTCCATCTCTTTCAATTCTCACTTTTGCTTTCATGTCTTTGTAAATATTCATGATGAGGCGCAAGTATTTCTTGTTTACTCCTTGTTTTCCTAAAGCCTCCCATATTTTTGCATGTTTTAATGAATCGAATGCCTTGTTGAAAGGTCCGCTAGATGGCGCTGTCTAGCAAAGTCTCGAATAAAGAAGCTCCACGATTATAATTAAATTAAAATACTTTAAGTTGTAGATTAGTGTTAAATATACTGTAAAACTGTGAATAGTGATCCGATAAATGAACAGTGAAGTTATCATATCATATACCCAAGAACAATAGTGCCTAACAGAAAAAAGTGTGAACAAATAAATACAACTAAATCAAATCAAACTATTAATAATATATTAATAACACTTAGTAACAAATAATAAAACAACAAATAAAGTGCTAATACAATCTAAAAAATGTGCAATTTATATAAAAAACAAAAATCGTGAATCAAATGGAAAAATTCCAAGATGATTAGTCATAATAACCGTTTTGCTTGATTCAAATCTTTATAACTTGATTAGTAACTATATTTTTGTCACATCGTCCGACGTCTTGGTAGCACATTGCAAATATTATCAGATTGAAGCAAGACGATATTAAGAAGGCGCAGGTTCGTACCCACAGAAGTGTTTATCTTTTTGTGAGGTTTTTTCTAAGCTTTTTACGTTGCCTTGAAAGTTGACCATCAAAGAATAGAAAATTAAAAATAAAAATATATTACGGTATTTGGAAATATTATTAAACATGGATAATGAAGATTCGTTCAAAAACATCACATACAGAAAACCATACACTGGCTCGTTCGACTCAATAGCTGACATATCTATAACTACGAACAGCAATGACAGAGCAATACATGATACCACTATGAGGAGCTTGCCAGACAGCCTACACAACAATAATGATGATGATATTAATAATTTAAATGAAGAAATAAAGGTTTTAAAGATGCAACTAACTGCTGCGCATCAAGAAATAGACAATCTGCATTGTGAAAATTTTAGATTGAAATCAGATTTACAAAAAGCGATAAAAAATGTTGAAACGTATAAAACTATTTGCACAACACCAGATAGAAAAGTAAACACACCATCATCAAACTGTAAGAAGAGAACTGGAGGAAGACAGCAAACATCGCGAATTTCGCAAAATAAAGAACTCAACACAAGTGACTTAAATCTAGGAAAAGGTAACTCCCACGTTATGCTAAATAAAGAAGTACAAACTGTCTGTCACAACAAAGATGCTCAAACACAAACACAGTACGACATTCAAGCATCAATAGAAAAATGCAATATTGCTAACAAAAGTTTGACAGGCGCTAAGTTAAAACAAAAAATCAAACAGAACAAAAATAAATTATGCATAATAAGCAGTGGCTGCACAAAAGGTACCCTACCCCTTATTGAAGATGTTTTTTCGGATCATTTTGACTACTGCCATTACTTATTACCAAAGACTATGACAAAAGACTGGTTGAGAACTATTGGACATAAGCTACAAAACTTTACTATAAATGATTACTGTTTGATTTTTATCGGCGAAAATGATATAAAGAACGATGAATATATAGACATTTTACACAGCCTAAGCTCCTCATTGAAAACCGTTAGACACACAAATAACATAGTATGTACACCTACTTACATAAAAGGTGCTCTCATACACAACTACAAAGTCGAGTTGTTCAATAATCTCCTGTACTTGGACATAAATAAACAAGAATACGCCTATTTTTTCGACAGTAACTACTCTTTGTCACATGAAATGTTCTCTTACAAGACTGGCATAATTAATAAAACCGGATGGAGAAAGATTTACGAAAAAATTAGAGCGAATATAATGATCGATTACAAACTATTTTCTGCACATGATAATTGGTCAAACATTGAATTGAATCAATATGATGATAACGACGACAACCCACATAAAACAGACGATGACGCATTTTTTCGTAACCACTCAGAACTTATGTGTACTACATCAAAATATTGCAGGATTACTAAACAAATGTGACTCAATCTCGGTGATCCTCGATGAACTACTAGATGAAAATATTGATGTCGATATTTTGTGTTTCACCGAACATTTCATCATGTCAGGACATGAGCCACTGTTGCATATCCAGGGCTATCAATTGGCATCATGCTTTGCCCGAATGGAAAGCAAGAGAGGAGGATCATGTATACTTGTCAAACATGGTCAACGATTTAAGGAGTTAAAGGAAATCTACAAGATGTCTGTAACTGGGGTAATCGAATGCTGCGCAATAGAACTCACCGACTACCGAATAGCTTTGGCATGTGTATATAGGGTTCCTAAGGTTAACAATTTTGGTATCTGTATCGAGAAATTACAAACAATGTTGCAAATACTATGTAAAAATCATTATGCTAATATTATAATAGCAGGTGACTTTAATGTGGATCTAATGAAACAAAGTTTACAAACGTTAGATTTTGAATGTGTATTTATAAACTTTAATTTAAAACTGGCAGTCAATCAACCAACACGTTTAAAAAGTCAAACATGCATTGACAACATAGCCCATAACTTTAATAAGAAAACTTTTACTCAAGTGCGCGAACTAGGTTTGTCTGACCACACAGCACAAATATTCAACTTTCCCGTCAATACAAAATTGAATAATAGGTATTGGCGAGTCACTACAAAAGATTACTGTGAAGAAAACATAAAAAAATTCAAACAATGTTTAAAAAGCATATCATTCTCGAATATATATGAAACCACTGACCCTAATATAGCTTACAATTGTTTCTTGGATACATTTGCGTTGTACTATAGATTATGTTTTCCTAATGTAACTAGAGTTGTTAACCTTGTAAAAAAGCCTAAATGGATATCTCGCGGTATAAAGATATGTAGTAAAAAGAAACGCCAATTACTATGGCAGTATAGGCATAAACAAAATGAAGTAAATAAAAAATCTTTTGTAGACTATGCTAAAAGACTAAAGCTAATAATGAAACTTACTCGAAAGGCGCAAAACACCCATTCAATAAAAACTTCTTCATGTAAATCTAAAGCCACGTGGAGAATAATTAATGACTCTAAATTTAATATACCTAGGGACATAATAAGAAAAATTCAAATTGAAGAGAACATGATCACGAAACCTCGAGACATAGCAAACGCATTTAATAATTATTTTATAGAAAAAATAACACCTATTAATAATTCGTGTGAAAATGTAACATCCCTGATAGATAACAGACTCAATTCTTTCTATTTGGCTCCCTGTGTACCTGTTGAAATACATAAGATAATAAACACATTGAAAAATACTCATAGTGAGGGATATGACGGTATTTCAACAAAGGTCATAAAAGCTGTAGCTAGCGAAATTTGTACACATTTGTCCTACATTATAAACATAAGCATAGACGCTGGCACTTTTCCGGAAGCACTTAAAATATCGATAGTGAAACCTCTATTCAAAAAGGAGAACAGGGAACTTATGCAATTCTACCGACCTATCTCCCTTATAAGTGTACTATCTAAAATATTTGAAAAACACATATATATACATTTATACAACTATCTTGAGAAAAATAATATTCTTACTCCAGAACAAAAGGGTTTTCGTTCTAATAAAACAACAAATATGGCTATTTATGACTTTATGTCTACAGTAATAACAAATGTTGATAAAACCACTCCTGTAAGCACCATATTTTGCGATATGACACAAGCATTTGACTATGTCTGTCATAACACTTTGATTAAAAAATTGGAAGCATATGGTATCCGAGGTAACGTATTGCGTCTCATAGAATCGTACATTAGGAACAGACAACAGTACACAGAAATAACCTCGATAAATACACACACAAAACAAGAAGAAATTTATAGATCATCTTGGCGTGTTATCAGATACGGTGTACCCCAAGGCAGTGTTTTGGGTCCTTTACTATTTATCATTTATATCAATGATTTACCCAAAAGCATCAACCAATACGTAACTTTATTCGCCGATGATAGTACCATAACCATACCATGTAAAAGTAGAGATACCTATACCGATAACATTAATAATTCGCTAATGTCTGTAATACAATGGTTAGAAAACAATAATTTAAAAATCAATCTGGAAAAAACAAATATCATGCACTTTACACAGAGAGGATCTACCATATCTAACCTACATATACACTACAACAATAAAATAATTAATGAAGTTGACAACGCCAAATTCTTGGGTGTAATAATTGACAAAAAACTAAATTGGAAAGCACACACAGAATCCCTAATAAAAAAAATAAGTAAATCTTGTTACGCAATTTATAAATTAGTTCCAGTGCTCAACATTGACGCCCTCCTTACAGCATACCATGGTTTAGTTTCATCCAATCTAAGATACGGCATTATATTTTGGGGGAATTCCACTAATAAAGAATTAGTATTCAAAGCCCAAAAGCGTTGCTTGAGAACCATGTTTAAGTTAAAGGTCACAGACAGCTGCAAGCATTTTTTCATAAAATATAAAATATTGACTGTACCCTCTCTTTATATTTTAGAAAGCGCAATGTTTATTAAGAGCAATCTAACCCTATTTCCACGTCTAAGTGATACGGTTGTCCGTAATAGACGTGATAATAGCAAAATTAGATTAATTTATTCAAAAACTAGTTTAATGAATAACAGTATATATTGCATGGGCCCAAAAATTTACAATAAAATTCCTAAGCTCTGGAAGGAATACAACACAAACATATTCAAAAATAAATTGAAGGATTTTCTCACCAATAAGGCCTATTATAGCATTAGGGATTTTCTACAGGACCACATAGACTACTAACTGTTATGACATTCTATTTTCAATATTATTATTATTATTATTAATATAAATATATTTGACATTTAATATTAAAGACATGAATTATTCACTCCTATTCTTAGCTTTTATTGACATATTAATTTTATTAATTGACATACACATTTCATATATGTAAATGACTAAAGACGGAATGGACATGATGGTTCTTGGGCTTGTTGTGGCTGCGTGTATGACGGTCAATTATAATTATCTTAGTTTGTTTAACATTGCTTGTGTGACATTCATAATTGATGATTACCGTTTTACATAATATATTTAATTTGACATTACATTTTTGACTTCAATGGTATTAATAATTTTAATTTATTTGACATACTGTAATCAATTTAAAACATTACAATTAATTAAACTGAATGTACCTAATTTTATTATATAATTCTTTTATAACATATCTTTGCATGCCAAGTGAAGGTAAAATATGGAGAAACTGTATATTTTGTTAATACCTATATTATGTACCCATGTTTGCAAACGATTAAATGAATTTGAATTAAATGAATTTGAATTTGAATGAATTTGTTATAATCTACAAATGCCAAATAGAATGTAATACCGTACTCGTTACACTTTTCAACAATTTGTTTTATTGTGTGGATATGGTCTATTGTGGAAAAATCACTGCGAAAACCGGCTTGTTCTTTGGGTTGGTTTTCATCCAAGATCTTTGTTAAGCGATGCAAAAGTACTTTTGAGAATATTTTATATAGATTAGACATGAGGCTGATCGGTCTATAATTGGCTA
The DNA here is from genome assembly GCA_038387885.1 of Spodoptera picta. Taxonomy (NCBI): domain Eukaryota; kingdom Metazoa; phylum Arthropoda; class Insecta; order Lepidoptera; family Noctuidae; genus Spodoptera; species Spodoptera picta. The sequence goes on from JAZHFQ010000073.1 coordinate 6,644, forward strand.
TATCATCTTTTTTCCCTTTTTTATGTAGTAATATTATTGTTGATGTAGTCCATTGCTTAGGTATAATTTCTGTACTTAGAATCTCGTTGAATATGTTTGTAATAATGAATGGACTTTGAACATTACCTTACAATAATACCTCCCTGGCTAACGAGCATTTGCGTGTAATGTAACATATAGATTCGACTTTGAGCATTTCATAGCAAGATGTCAGACATTGATGTTACAAGTTGTATCAAGATATTACACATTGTATCATTACAAGGTGCGCATTGTAATGCTCGGTTCTCCTCCTTCACTGATGTAATGCTCAGATCTGTAACGTTACATTACACACGAATGCTCCCGGTGAGGGAGCACCTTCAGTGTGATAAATCTTGTTATTACTGTGTATTATTTAAAATAATAAACATTTGTTTCGCCCTACGTAACTAAGTACGTACGTTAGTTATTTGGTAAGTCACTAAAATGATAAGTATGTAAATGAAGCAGAAAAATAATAATAATATGTTGATATAAATGTTTAGGTCATCCTAGTTGTAAGCATTTTTGTAATTGGTTCTTATTAATTATAACATTCTAACTCTATTATTGTAACATGTAACTTTGCATGCCGAAAGCAGTAGGCGATGTATGTGGGACTATTTTTTATATTCATTATCACCTCTAATAACCATACTTCATGCAAATAAACACTCTTATTCTTATTCTTACAATTTACTACAAAACATTACCCTGGTCTTAATGTTTTGTAGTAAATTGTAGGGCATACCATTGTCTTCATACTCATTGATACCTCTCGCGCGTTTCTCGTATACACGGGTAAATATTATAATAGAAAGCGAATGAACTATTCTGTTCAACCAAATAAAGAACGGGTTGCAACTTGAAAATATACGACACAGAAATAATATCCAATTGGTGCGTGTTTCTCGTACACCCGTGTGTACAATTGCGCGATGGGCACTCAACTCTCTCGTACACCCGTGTAAGTACGAGATACGCGCGAGAGGTTTACCATTATTACGATTAACCACTCAACCAATAAAGTAATATAAATATAATCAAATCACACGTTCAATTAAATCCTCTACGACTTAATTAAAAGTCATTCAGTTTGTTTAATAAACCAATTAGTAGTTCACAAATTAACGGAAATTACTCCAGTGGGATTCAGAACTGAAAATGTCCAATTCCCTAGGTTTTCCGGGATCTCAGTGACACTTCAGTTAACATCTCTTTGTAGAGTAGTTTTATAACTATTATTATAGATGATCTACATCCCATGGAAGATCACAGTTGAACTATGAGTCTTCTCTAAATAAGAGATCATACTTTATTCATTTATATAAGGGCAACAATGCATATACCAAAATACATGATAGGTTTTTTAACATATTTTAACACTGTAAAGTGTAGCCAAAGGCTGCCACGACATGCATTAAAAAAAGAACAGGATATATGACAGCAAAGAGTTCGCTTATCGAAAAAAAGACATCTCAATAATACTTGTTAATTTACAATTGTATAATTTTAATTTTACTTCGATCAGTTAGGTGAAATAAATTAGTATAACCTAACATAACATCACTCCTTTTATCCCTGAAGAGGTAGGCAGAGGTGTACAATATGGCACTGTAGAGGTACAATGTAACACCCACTTTTCACTATTTATGTTATGAGTCCCATATAGTAGGGGGTGAGCTTACTGCCATATAACGGGTACAATTCCAGACTCCATGCTACTACTGAGAATTTATAAAAACCCAGTAGTACTTTGCTCGACCCGGGAATCGAACCCGAGACCCATTGACCAGTAGTCGCACTTGCGACCATTCGGCCAACGAGGCAGTAAGTTAGTGTATCTCAAATTCAAATTCACTTATTGTTTGTTATGTTGACAATAGATGTTATTACAATAATAGTAGCAATAAGGTGTACAATGCTTTGTCTCACGAACGTTATAATATAAAGTATTTGTGTGTGATTTGTGTGTGATTCATGTTCTAATTGTCCGCCATGTACAATTCTAATCACAAATTGAGTAGATTTAATTAAAACCTTCAACCGATTTCGACATAAACTCATCACATTGTTCTCACATATACCTACATATATTTATGTTGTTGTGTATTTTAGTAAAAATATGTGGTTATTATGGTCTGTAGGCTTAAAATATTTATAAGACGGGTTAAAATGACGATTTTCATTTTCCGAAGTTGGAGGTAATATTTATAAGTGTGCGAGAGCCATGCTTCGGCACGACCGGAGTGATACCACGGCCTCACAGAAAACCGACGTGAAGCAACGCTTGTTTCGTCGTGTGAGTGAGGTTACCGGAGGCAATTACCCTCCCCTTTTCCAATCTCCCCAATTCCTAAATCCCCAACAATCCTCAAACTCCTAATCCCCAAATGGCCGGTGGACGCACTTGTAACGCCTCTGGTGTTCCAGGTGTCCATTGGCGACGCCGATTGCTTAACATCAGGTGATCCGTAGGCTCGCTTACCGGCTTATACCACAAAATAAATATTATAATTTTCATGACCAAGACCTGACCTGACTACCAGCGCTAAGTCTAGTCGACTAGTCTAGTCGGTGCGTCGCGGGTCGTGAAATGCTGCTCATGAATATGAGCCTCTGGCATGGCTTGAAACTAGTTGAGTTATTCGCCTAGTAATTACGCGAGTAAGCCGAAAAACATAGTTATTAATGTTGGGCATCTACATTAAATTTTTATCATTATGATAATTTCATACATAACTTCGCGCCTTTCTACCATGGGGGTAGGCAGAGACTATGGAACGCCAATTACTACGATTCCTACATACCTCTTTCGCTTCATTAACAGTCATCAATCTTTTCATCCAGGTATATTCGCCGCTAGTTTACAAAATAAATGGTTAAACCTAAAATAAAAAAAAATCACTACACATTCTTACATAATTAGGCAAACAGCTGTTAATTAATAACACGATATTAGCTTAAGTAGACAAACAATTAGAACAAACAATCTACTTGAACCTTACAAATATTTGTTTTATAAACCTTTAGTGAAGAAGAATGTTCTCTTTAATTGAACTGGTTTTTATTGTGCCCTCTAAACTACGAAGGGATTCGCAGAAGTGTTAGTTTTACGGAATTTAAAGGATAACTTTTTTTGCCCCACACTAGGATTTTCTCCTGTGTCGTGGGTGCGTTTGCAAACACAATTTCACATACACATCACACCCAGACCCCGGAACAATAATATGTGGATCACACAAAGAGTTGTTCCGTGCGAGAACTTATTTATTTAATAACTTTATGCAATAAGAGTACATAGGCGGGCTTAACGCCATGAGCATTTCAAAGTCAAAGTCACGTCAAACTCTTTTTTTTTTTTTTTCTTTTTCCTTGGCAACCGAGTCTCCAATACGATGTTAAACGTCAAACTCAAAATCATTTATTTCAACTAGGCCAGAATGGCACTTTTGAACGTCAACAAAAAAAATAAAATAAAAGTGAAGCTATTTGCTCATTCCAAGGTGTAGATTCCTATGGAGAAGAACGAGCAAGAAACTCCATAGGTTACTCTTTTTCAATCAGGTTCACAATACAATTTACTAGTTACATAGTTTTGCTGTTTGGATTGTGCGAGAACAATGTAACACCAAAATCCAGTCAAAGTGATCAAAAAAGAAAATAACCTTAAGAACAATAATACAGTCTGGAGCTGACCAATCCCAGTTGACGGCGCCCGTTCACGAACATGACCCGTACACGTGCATCGCCCAACTCAACCATATTGTAGGGAATCGAGCGATCCACTGCACGCGCCACCGCCAATGAGACTTTTGAGTAAGCATGTCAACTCCAAGCTGACACAAATGAATTCTACTAATCTAATTTAAAATTAAGTTAATTACAGGGCTCTCACATTTACAATGGTTATCTAAGTTAAACAATATACAATTTAGCAATATGGCTGTATTATTTACGATTTCATTAAAACAACAGTGTTTTTAGTTATCCTGTGGAGCCGGACTAGCCTGCATCCAAGCATTTTTATCCTCTCATTCAGTTTGTAATAATATGCTTGTTTACATGAAGTTTTTTACTAGCCAAACAACTAAACATTCTTACTAGCCAACCTTTAGGTGATGCAGTGAGAGGGTTGTCGGTGCAGTAAGTTCAAAATTAATTTACGTGTAGGTATAGTAGATAGTATATAGAGAATCGAACCCGCGACACATTTGCGCGACTGTCGCTTGGCCAATCACCGCGCCAATCGTGCAGTCACACCCGACTGGCAGAAAAAATTTAACCTACCTACTTCTGTTTGCATATATAGAGGTATTTGCGTGAGCACAATGCATGTGTGCGTGGACTGCGCTCCGGCACAACCATTACTCACGAATAAAATTAAATCAGTGTGTTACGAGCAGCGAGTCGTTTCACTTGTCTCCGCGCTTCACCCGCACATACCCACACAACAGTGGCGGTGACATGGTGTGTTTATTACACTTTCACACAAAAACTACTGAATGGATTTTGATAAAAATTTGCAGAGACACAGATTATAATGTGTGACAATGACATGGGCTACTTTTTATCTGGGTAGTTAAAGCAGGCAAAGTAGCTGACAGATGCTTGTTTAATCGGTTTGTTAGACCAGTTGTTTTTATTTTAATGTCCGTCTGGTACATTATTTTAAATCATTAGACACGTATTTTTTATTTTCTCACAGAAACGAATATCTACTTTCGACGATATATTGATTTGAAATGTCGCGTGACGTCACTTCTATGAACGTACGTTTTATACGTAGAAATGACGTTTTAGGCCCTACTCCTAAACTTTGATTCGTTTTTATCTAAGTATGGTTTTATTATACGACAAAATAAAAAAATACGCGTCTAATATTTTTTTATTTACTAACTTACGGACTAATTAGATTTTTAATTTTCATACCCTGTCATCGTCCCAATTGTAATTCAGTTTAAGAAAAACCATTTACAATGCCTCTGTATTTACCTACATATTATGTCGTCACGTTCGCTGACATTTTTGACAAGAAACTCCTCCGATAAATTGAATAATCAGCGTATAACAGGCTGATCGCGAATAAGCTAGCTCATATATTATTCATAGCATGATATATAAGTTTGCAAAACTTCGCCTTGCAGCCATAATCTAGACAGTGGTTCTCAAACTGTTAAGGGAGCATTTGATCGCTCACGTATGAGATGGGACATAAAGTTGTTTTAAGTCAGCAACAGCTTAAAAATTAGAAAGGGAGTTAAAGGGAAGACGAATGATCTCCAAGAGATTTTTTAATTTGGGCTCAAGATATATTCTAAAACAATTATTTTGCATATACCTTTAATTAGATTCAAATGATTAGTTGATTGAGCAGCAATTGAACAAGAGATCTCGGTTTTGACTTCTGTATTATCCAAAAACTTGGGAATCTGGCCCAATTAGGTAAAGGGGGAAGGGTTTCCCAAACTCCCTAATCCCTGAATCTCCAACAATCTCCAACTACCATAATTTTTGAGAAGCCCTTTTTACTTGGTCTGCTGTGCATTTATGACCTTCTGGTGTTATAAGTGTACTTAAGCTTTTTTTTAAGGGGGGAAAATCATCGAATGACTGCTCCCGCCTGGGTGAGGCGGAGGGAGTGTCAGACTCTTACTGTCTAAAAACCACCCCGTTCCTTCTACTGCATTTCGAGCCGGAGCCGTAACCCGTTAGGTTCTCTGCGACAAGTGTACTTAAGCTAGGGGTCATCATCAGTGTGAACGTTATTGCTAGCAATAGAACAGTAGTATAAAAAACAATAGTACAAAGTTTGACAATCACTGTACTGATATTCACAGCTCCTGTAATAATGCGAATGTGTTCTGAACAGTCTGTGTGTATCTGGCCTTATCTTGTATTTTTGGAAAAACGAAGGATTTGAGTATTTTTTTATTGTGATAATGCTCTATTGATATCTATAAAGTTAGGCCTCTTTAGGAATTTGTGGACTGGAAATGATTTAGATTAGAAGGAATAAGGTTTATTTTTGTTTGTTTTTTTGTTCTAGTATGGGCAATTTTCTTGATGTATTTGTTTTATGCTGATAGTGGTAAACAAGTTTATGAGCTTCAGTTTCTATAACTGGTTTTTATTTTAGGTTTAGGATTTTGTGTTTCTCTATTTGTTACCGTAAACTATAACTACTCTTATATTAATTTATGCTTTAAGTATGTTATATTTTCTAGAAAAATGATCCTTATCGATGTACTTTTTGCCTTTTTTATCATTTTGTAATTTTAAATCAAATCCTGCCTCACTAATTCGCTTTGAGCAAGCAGGAGATTAACTCGTCGAGTACCGGTTTTGTAGACACAATTATAGAGGTAGAACAATAGGTTGCGGTCACCGGTGACCGCTTGGTGTTTGACAGTTTAATGCTCAAACCTTCTCTGTGTGAGAAGAGGTCTTTGCTTCATAGTGGTCAATTTGTGGTTTTTGTGGGCATCTATAGGCTGTTGATGGTAATGATGATAATAATGAAATCAAATTCCAACGACAAAAGCGAAAAATAAGACTAATAAAAGCATGTATGAAGACGTGTAAAGATTTTTATTTTTATCGGGAATAACACTAAGACGTTTTTAAATCCATATTAAGGAAACCACAAGGAACTGTAAATTCTAGTTTAAGACGTGATCCTATTACAGAACCACATGTACAAATCTCTTTTAACTCCTCTATATACCGCAGTTATGTATAGTAAAGTACTGTCAATCGTAAATGGAACACATGTGGATTTTATATACATCCACACTGCAAATCAAACTGCACCAACCCACGAAATTACTCCAATCTACTTTCAACCTTAACTCTTTATTATAATGTTGATAATGATTTAACAATTTTGAGGTTTATAGGGTAGCTTGATGTGATTTCACGTGTACTTCAAGCAGTTTACGATGCTATTACAGACTGATAATATTTCTAGAACATTTCCAATCATACTTGATACTTGAAGATCTTAAATATGCTAGTACCGTCCAAGCACTGAATAGTCTTGGTACTCGTATAATATTTTACGATTTTAAATATTATTATAGCATTTTTAGAGTCCAGATTCCTTGTAAATATGATTTAGATCGTGGTAAATCTTGCTAGATAGATGAGTGGTTTTTGATGCGACTGCTGAGCGTAAGGTACCTATCATATATTGACTATTTTGAAATTGTACTTTACTTGTCTGTGACTGCCTCGTTGGCCGAGTGATCGCAATTGCGACTGCCGGGCAAGGGGTCTCGGGTTCAATTCCCGGGTCGGGCAAACTATTACTGGGTTTTTAAAAAATCTCAGTAAGTAGCACGGAGGCTGGAATTGTGCCCGTTATATGGCAACAGGTTCACCCCCTATTACATGGGAGTCATAACGTAAATAGTGTAAAGTGGGTGTTACACTGTACCGTGGCATTAAGTGCCGTAATGTACACCTCTGCCTACCCCTTCGGGGATAAAAGGCGTGATGTTATGTTGTTATGTTATATTACTTTACTTGTCCTTAACATTGTGGTAATATTAGCAGCAGCTAGTTATTTTTGTAGGTGCATCACCAGGTGGCACCGGTGTAGCCTAAGGTCCTATTTGTTCAATTGAGCTCCTAGTAAACTTTTAATACCTACAATAATTGGACTAACAGGACTCACGCTACTACAATGCCATCTGGTAAGTCACCAGTGGTGAGGATATTTCTTTTTCTATATCTTGTGTATTGATGTCAATATATTTTCTCTATTTTCAGATTTGAAGAACAAGAAGACAGTGGTGTATGCAGTGGGTTTTATAGACAGTTCAGCATTCCCGTTCTCTCAGGCGATCGGCACCTCATATGCCAAGCGAGGGTACAATGTGTTTGTTTCAGAAACACTGGCTTTTCTCACCTATATTTATCCGAAGTGAGTTATTTAACATTAGGTATATTTTTTTCTCTGACTCGCTGGCCGAGTGGTCGCAAGTGCGACTGCCGGGGTCTCGGGTTCGATTCCCAGGTCAGGCAAAGTATTACTGGGTTTTAAAAAAAATCTCAGTAGTAGCACGGAGTCTGGAATTGTGCCCGGTATATGGCAATAGGCTCACCCCCTATTACATGGGACTCATAACATAAATAGTGAAAAGTGGGTGTTAATTCTGTGTGCACCTCTGCCTACCCCTTCGGGGATAAAAGGCGTGATGTTATGTTATGTATTTTTTTCCTTTTTCATTTCTAGCTAGCTCCCATACACGGAATTGTCTTTCTTTGTACTCCAAATTATATGTAGAATGTTTCAATAAGATGGGTTGAGTATCTATAGAGGTATAACGCGTAGAGGCAATAAACAAATAAACAAACTTATTTTTGCATTCATTTATATTATTGACTGGGATAAATATCATACTGATCGGGTTGAAATATGGAACAGGAGTATATTATGGTCTGGAATAACACATAGACAAAAGGTAGTAGATTATACAATTTTACTATATACCTCTAGTTCTAGATTGTAAAGGTAGGTAGCACTGTCCACATTAGCATTAACTTTTGTAGCTCAAGTTATACTTTTATAATACAGTTGGCAAATTGGCAGTCACAATGAATGATATTAAAATAGTTTATAAAGGTCAGTAATCTTATCATCATGTTGATGGAGGTAAAAAATGGACGTCCAATAAGTTAAACATTAATCAAAAAATCTCAACTGTAACACAATAGTTAATAATTATAATGTTTCTAACCTCTATGTTTCCCGAGCGTACGGCGCGTCGCGTTCCGCGCGCGCCTCAAAGAGCCATCAGACCACCACAGATGGGGCCCAATACGGCCGATGCCGATTCGGAGTCGCGGAGAACCTAACGGGTAACCAGGGCTCCGGCTCGACGTGCAGGAGAAGGAACGGGGTGGTTTTTAGTCAGTAAGAGTCTGACACTCCCTCCCGCCTCACCCAGGCGGGAGAAGTCATTCGATGATTTTCCCCCCTTAAAAAAAAAAAAAAATACCTCTATGTTTGGGGAAAAATCAAGCTTGATGATAGACCACATTAATATTACAATCTAAAGCACATTATGTCAGCGAATTGCTTACAACGTAGTTATTCTTAGAATATTCTTTAATCCAAGAATCGTACTTCAAAAAGCCATTTTCCAAACTTCCTTGAAACTCCGATAACTTGGTTCAGAATCCAAAACGCAAATCGCCATGACAATTCATCCTTCCGCGTAAGATCTCTGATTTCCTAGAACTATATACTCAAAATTTATGGCCCAAAGGTCATCGGTTCGAGTCCCTGCTCGTAAATTTTGCCGGAGTTTGGCACCGGCCAAAGATATTGAGATCGCTGTAAGTTGATAGGGGTGTGCCCTTAAGACTAGATTACGTATTTGTGTCCTTGGTAGGGCATATTTTTTGTGTGGGGCAAACCTTATCTAAGGATATAAATTAGTGAATATTAGGTGAGGTTGTTGGATTAACTTACTCCGTCACGTTGGAGATCCGGTAACCACACTCATACGGTGAAAAACAACGCAAGAGCTCACGTCGTCGGGAATGGCGAGACGATCTCCGGCTACTGTAAGCAAGGGCCTGCGGATGGTGAGCAAGGGTAGCTCGCCGCCCGACCAGAACCAGACCCGAACGTAAGGCGCGTAGGGCAGGCGGGGGTAGCCGTTAGATGATTTTCCACCCTTAAAAAAATGCGCTATTTCGCGTAAGTTTACTGTGAGGCCGTGGTATCCAATTTAACCAGTTCTTTCATGCCCAAGCGTGGCTCTACATATTTCTCAAAGGATAATAGATCAACGGCATTATATAAAATTACGTAAAATAAAATAACTCCTAAACTACGTCGCTAAAATGATTAATGCAAAGAATAAAAGTGTTAAATGTTTAATCGTTGCTAGCACTATTCTCGAACAAGGGTTCAAGTCGATTTTGTTCGACCCGGGAATCCAATCAGCTGTATGGTTGAGATTAATTTGTCTTTGCTATTTGATCGAAGACTGCTCAATCCCCAAGTGGTCACCGGTGACCGCTCTCCACTAACTCCATTATAGATCTTATTGCCGATGTTTAGAGACTACTTTTGAATGAACAAATGGGGTTTTATATCAGATGATTGTGTTAAAATATCAGTACCTACAATAGATATTAGGTACTCTAAAATTAACCTAATTCACAAATCACTTTAGGTTAAAAGATTTATAGCACAGTTATTAAAATAGACACCTACCTACTTATATTGCAATGGGAGCCATTGTTACCGTACAGACAGGTATCCGGTTCATTGCCGCTCCCGACAACTAGTGATGTGACGCGCGGATATTTAGCGGATACTATCCGTCATATAATGGGCTGTAATTTTGATTTATTGAAGTGTCAGTTGGTAATAGAATGTTATGTGATATTAATGTATTCTTTTTACATACTTTCGCATATATCTGTTTACAACTGTTTGATAATTGCTAAAATATTACAATATTGGGAACTTTTATTTCTTTTTTAGGAATCAATTTCAATCATACTTTTGGGTACTTTAGTTAGAGTAAAACGTTCTCAGAAAGCTACAACTAAAGGAACTCAGAAAATAATTTCACAAATAGAAAATTGCAGTATTTCCATGTTCCTTTGAAATCGTATTACCTCGACGCTAGTTTGCACAAACTAGGTACTTCTTCAAAGGGAAAAGCAGATGTACATATTTCTAAAATGAATACTGAAAGTATTTTATTTATGATTTATTATATGATTACGCTTTTCGCCATTTATAAATCGACGGTTACGTTTAAAATTGGGTAGTTTCCAGGGTATCAAAATTAAAAATCTAATTAATCCGTCAGTTAGATAATGAAAAAATATTAGACACGTATTTTTTTATTTTCTCGTATTAAATAAATTATTATGTTTTCGGCTTACTCACGTAGTAATTCGACGAGGAACTCGACTAATTTCAAGCCATGCTAGAGGCTCATATTCATGAGCAGCTTTTCGCGACCCGTGACGCGGCGATTGTCGCGCTGCTACTGAAGCCGAAAACATAATAATTTATTTAGTATATCTCACGAAAGTTACAATACAAATTCTAGTATTAAGTTGCAATACTTAGATAAAATAGCGCTAAGTGTAGGAGTGGGGTTGTTACGTCATAACGTGCTACAAAATGTGGCACGCTGTGACGTCACACGATATTTCAAATTAATATATCCTCGAAAGTACTTAATTTTGTGAGAACAGAAAATATACGTACGTAAAGTTTTAAATTAATGTAACAGATGGACATTACAATAAAATTTAGGAGACTACCCTATTACAACCACTTAACTATCTCAAGTGAGATGTATCTTGCTGATATTGATAAACTATACTTGGTTCTCCCGCATTCCTGTGGGGTAAAAAGTGGCCTATGTGTTTATTAGTCCAGACGATAGTCTACCCATGTTCCAAATTTCATTTTAATTCCTTCAGCCGTTTTGTCGTGTAGGAGTATCAAACATACTAACTAACGCATTCATAATATTAGTAGGTAGGATTGCAGATATTAGTGTGGGGTAATGTATTTATATTCTAAAAATATATGAGAATATCTGCTTCGTTAGCCGAATGGTCGCAAGTGCGACTGCCGGGCAAGAGGTCTCGGGTTCGATTCCCGGGTCGGACAAAGTATTATTGGGTTTTATGAAATTCTCAGAAGTAGCACGGAGTCTGGAAATGTGCCGGGTATACGGCAATAGGCTTACCCCCTATTGCATGGGACTCATAAAATAAATAATGAAAAGTGGGTGTTACATTGTACAGTGGCATTAAGTGCCGTAATGTACACCTCTGCCTACCCCTTTGGGGATAAAAGGCGTGATGTTATGTAATACGAGAATAACCGCAGTCTCTATAGTCTCTATAGTATCCGAATACTCGAATGCCCATCTCTATTGTATCTTAAGCTCATGATCTGTTTGATCAGATGTGGGATTATTGTCTGTTATTGCGTATTACTCTGATAAATTGAGTTCGTATAAGGATGGGGTAAGCAGAGCTCCTGCTAGATTGTGTTTAGTACCTTGTACTGAGTGAAATATTGCTAGGAGTGTTTTATGAGGAAGTTTTACGATATTGCTATTTCGTGACAAAAAAGGCTAAAGAGACGGTTTTTTTTTAAGGGGGGAATATCATCGAATGACTGCTCCCGCCTGGGTGAGGCGGGAGGGAGTATCAGACTCTTACTGACTAAAAACCACCCCGTTCCTTCTCCTGCACGTCGAGTTGGAGCCCCAGTTACCCGTTAGGTTCTCCGCGAATCCGAATCGGCATCGGTCGTATTGGGCCCCATCTGTGTTGGTCTGATAGCACTTTGAGGCGCGCGCGGAACGCGACGCGGCGTACGCTCGGGTCTGTTTCTGGTTGGACGGGGAGCCACCCATGCTCGCCGTCCGCAGTCCCGCGCCCACGGTGGACGGAGATTGTCCCGCGATCCCCGACGCCCGGTGTGTCCTTCGCAACACCTTCGCAACAGGCCCGCGCTTACGGGTGGCCGGAGATCGTCTCGCGATCCCCGACACCCGGAATGTCCTTCGCGATGGCTGGGTTGTGTAGAGGCAGCGCTCCGCTGCCTCACGCGTCCCGCCTCCTCCTTAGCTAGCATGACTGCTTCGCAAAAGGAGGAGACGGCATTCCAGTACCCCTCGCTCCGCAACTTAAGGTTTTGACTGCCAATAGAAAACTGTTGAAGGCAAATCCTCCGTTAACGTCGGTCACCGGTGACCCCCATGCCATTCAATGTGTTAGTTTTGGGTTATTCCGGTTATTTGACTTGTGCAATTATAAATAAAGTTATAGGCAAGGAAGTTGAACAAAAGGCGGACATAATGTCACTTAGAGATGATTGAAGCTCCAAAATGTCAGTGGGTTATTTATGTTTGCGTGTGTATTTGGTTACCACGTTACCAGACTTAAGAAAATGACAGATGTCCTTCGTGTCAATGTGTGTATGTTCTCCGTGTAAGTCTATAGTCAGCCAGATGCCACAGTCATTGTTTCAACAGACTGTGTACTTGTTTAGGGATTTGTTTCTGTATAGGTTTATTTATCTCATATTGAGAAGTTATTAGACCCCATGCGGCCTAGGCTAGGCTATATTAATTTGCCGGAGGTTATACGCCGGGGTCGTGCGGTCCATGGCCCTCTACGGCGCCCCTGTTTGGGCGCCAAACCTGTTGCGGCGTCCCGCTCGGACGCTGCTCATGGCACAGAGGGTCATGGCGATCCGAATGATCCGCGGATACCGCACGATCTCTGGGGAGTCGGCGAACCTCCTTGCCGGATTACCGCCGTGGGATCTGGAGGCGAAGGTGCTCGCGCGCGTGTACAGCATGCGCGCGGAGGCACGTCGCCGGGGCGAAACCCCTCTGCCGCGCCAAATAGGTGCGTGGCGGGATGAGCTCCGGCGCGATCTCATGGCGGAATGGCAGCAACGACTGTCGCAACCGAGGGCTGGGCTCGCTGCCATCGCAGCGGTAAGTCCCCTCTTTGAGGAGTGGCTTGAGAGACGCTACGGCGTCCTCACCTACCGCCTGACGCAGGTCCTCACCGGACATGGAAGTTTCGGGAGGTACCTGTGTCTGATGGGGCGGGAGGAAACGCCCGGGTGTCATCACTGCGAGGACCGCCCTGAGGACACGGTGGAACACACGGTGGGAGAATGCCCTTCGTGGGCTGAGCACCGCCGTGTCCTCAGGGAAGTGATCGGCGATGGCGACCTCTCGCGTCCGGGCCTAGTGCAGGCCATGATGCGGAGCGAGGGGGACTGGGATGCCGTCTCCTCCTTTTGCGAAGCAGTCATGCTAGCTAAGGAGGAGGCGGGCCGCATGAGGCAGCGAAGCGCTGCCTCCTCGCAACCCAGCCATCGCGAAGGACACACCGGGCGTCGGGGATCGCGAGACGATCTCCGGCCACCGTAAGCGCGGGCCTGCGGACGGCGAGCATGGGTGGCCCCCCGTCCGACCAGAAACAGACCCGAGCGTACGGCGCGTCGCGTTCCGCGCGCGCCTCAAAGAGCCATCAGACCACCACAGATGGGGCCCAATACGGCCGATGCCGATTCGGAGCCGCGGAGAACCTAACGGGTAACCGGGGCTCCGGCTCGACGTGCAGGAGAAGGAACGGGGTGGTTTTTAGTCAGTAAGAGTCTGACACTCCCTCCCGCCTCACCCAGGCGGGAGCAGTCATTCGATGATTTTCCCCCCTTAAAAAAAAAAAAAAAAGGCTATATTAATTGCTGAAATATTCTCAAAAATTAATATGTTTAGCATTGTTAATTTAACGTAGATACAATAACACAAAAATAACATAACATCACGCCTTTTATCCCCGAAGGGGTAGGCAGAGGTGCACATTATGCCACTGCACAATGTAACACCCACTTATGACTATTTATGTTATGAGTCCCATGTAATAGGGGGTGAGCTTATTGCCATATACCGGGTACAATTCTAAACTCCGTGCCACTCCTGAAAATTTTTAAAAACCCAGTGATACTTTGCCCGATCCGGGAATCGAACCCGAGACCCCTTACCCGGCAGTCGCACTTGCGACCACTCGGTCGACGAGGCAGCAGTAAATACAATATTATAATTTTTAAAAGTCCCCTTGTCTTGACTTGAATTAATTTTTTTTTATTAAAAAATGACATTATAATATTCCATTTTCTCTTTTCAGATCCGTCCGTCTAGTGCGATTTATCGGGAAGAAAATGGGAGAATTCCTTGTAAGACTAACCGAACTCGGCGTCGATCCAGCCAACCTAGAACTTGTAGGCACGAGCTTAGGAGCTCATGAACTAGGGTATGCAGCCAAACATTTCTTCAAAACCACAGGCAAAAAAGTCTCAAGGCTAACAGGTTTAGACCCAGCTGGACCTTGTTTCAGAAGTCTAGGACCAGAAGATAAACTGTGGAAAACTGACGCTGAACTAGTCGACGTTATTCATACAAATATAGACGGATTTGGCATAGCAGAGGCATTAGGACATATAGACATTTATGCCAACGGAGGTGAATTTCAGCCTAGTGACATTCCCTACATACCTTGCCTAGTGATTTGCAGCCATGTTAGATCTATGATATATTGGTGGCAAGCTTTAGAACACCCTAAAAAGTTCATAGCTGTTAAATGTAATTCTATTCAAGAAGCGAGATTCGCTCAGTGTTTTAACAATACTGTAACTAATTATCTAGGTGTTGAAGCTCAATTTGATAAACCAGGTATTTATTATTTAGCTACTAATAACGAGTTTCCATATTATATGGGTAAAGAAGGTTTGAAAGAGGAGAATGAGATTTATACTTCTGTTGTCAGAAGAATTAATGATGACGATGGGTTTGTAGCATAGTTTTAGGCATTCAGGGTTGTTTTAGAGTAATTTGGACTGTGTGTGTCTTGTGATAAAGTTCATAATTGAAGTGGTGGGAGAAAATGAATAAGAAATTGTATATTACTTGTAATAAGCTTTGTTTAAAGTGTCGTAAAGTACAAATTTGGATATATGGAAGTGTTAATAGTGGTTTTTCAGTATTTTTAATCACAAAAAGAAAAGAGGTGTCCACAGAAGTCACTTAAAGCAAGTTAAAAAGTTCTTTTAACTCCTTAAACTGTATTTTGTCCTTGTCATACATTTGAAATCTGTAATGTGACGCACAGAGACAAAAATACAAAGATTGCATTCTAGAATAACGTTATTTTTTTTAGTTCTATTTGACTTCATAAAGTTTTCGTCTTTATCTAGATGAAATAAGGTCTATATTGTCAAGAATTTTATTAATTATACGTATATTTGTCTGTCTATGATTGTGATAATGTGATGTGATTACGTGTATTGTATTTAATACATTGTTTATATTAGGAGTAGAGCATAAAGCTAAGTACAAACATTTTAGTTTAATTTTAAACACTGGAATAATTTTTATTTACTTTATTCTCCAAATCTACGTTGGTTACAGGTCAATTCTTATTGTTCTTACCTACTTATTTGTATTAATTATTAACTATTTACATTTTATTTAGTAACACAATAACCTTGACTGTTTTGTATTTCGTTCCTCATTTCACGTCAGCAGCTTTACGATTCTAGCCCAATAAAGAATATGACTTTAAAAGAGACGGACCTCTGAGTTTGTTTCGGCATTTCTTCTCAGAGTAGTCAGTTAGGAAATATCGGGCTCATCGTTCGCTTGATAAAATTGACGTGTAATAGTGCTGCCTTGTAGTCTATTTGCAGAAATGAATTCACTTGTTTCACTTGTAACTTATTGCGATCTCTATCTTTTTCAGGTTTTCAGATTAATTCTTAGTAGTCATGCTATAACGGAGTATATTGTAGATGACTAATTTTTATTTTAATGTCCGTCTGGTAGATTATTTAAAAACATTAGACACGTATTTTTTATTTTCTTATGTAAATGAATACTTTCGACGGTATATTGATTTGAAATATCACATGATGTTAATTTTGTGTAGGTACGTTTTATACTCAACAATGAAGTAGCTAGCTCCCACTCCTAAACTTGATTGATTCGTTTTTATTTGAGTATTGTTTTCTTATACGACAAGATAAAAAATACGAGTATAATAATTTTTCACGGACGGACTAATAAAATTTTTATTTCCATATCCTGTCATCATCCCAATTCGAAAATATATAAATGTAAGTAAATAATACTGTGCTCTCGAACTCAATAATTTAATATGATTTGACTTGGCTACAAGACATTCAAAATGAATATGAAATAAAATATTATTGTAATAATTATATTTTATATCATTACCGCTTTGGTATGAGCTGTAACATCCAAAACTGTGATTCTAGTTAGTAAGTCGTGTAATTACTATTATTAAACATGTATTTTATTTATTAAAATAATTCTGTATCTCTTTTTTATTTCATATCCTAAGAAGTTCCTACCTATATCTATTTTAATTCAAATTGTTGAAGTAATAGTAATGTTGTCTTATTGAGAAAATTGTTTGACAATTTCAAGGCTGAAATTCCGAAATGGCTTATCCGAAATATGGAAATCCTTGGCTTGAATGTTTTGGACATCATTGGACACCCTTGCTGATGTAGAGGTATTAGCAAAGATTATGTGACATTTTCGAACTGAAACGTAGATTTATTTATTTAGGTGTTACATTCACAGAATTGGGACAATTTTACACACGAAAACTGCCTATTCAATACGTCCTATCTGACACGCCTTTGCTTTTAGTAAAAAAAAGATTTTCATAAAAAAAATACAATAAAATAATGTATGAAACCACGCAGACTGCGACATCACCTCATGAATAATTTCACTCAAAAACATCGGACATTTCGCGAAAAAGCGGACAATACCAACATTGTAGAGTTGTACTGTTACATGTCTACGTTAATACCAATTCATTTTGGATGTCTACTTTTGGGGATCCGGCGGTAAACAATATTTTTTTAAGCATTCAAGAAGCAAGGCATGTTTTTCATACTATATTGTATAAAAACGGCGCCTAGCATAGGTAATTTTCTCCTGCGTCGTGGATATAGGTATGTACATCAGGCTTTTTTTGAGGGTGCAAAATCATCCAATGACTTCTCCCGCTTTGGGTTAGGCGAGAGGGAGTGTCAGACTCTTACTGAAAAACTACCCCGTTCCTACTCCTGCTCTTCGAGCCGGAGCCCCGGTAACCCGTTAGGCCTTCCGCAGCCTGGACCAGGGACAACAATTTGTCGATCACACAAAAAACATCGTGTCTATATCGAACTCGCCATACATTTTGCCACAGCCAATCCATTCATTGCACCAAACTTAGCAGTACGGTCTACTATAGATTTTAATTTAAATAATGAATGTATGGCGACACATGGTGCATATCAACAGATGACGTCACAGAAATCCTACATCGCACATGCAAAGTTTACAAGCAAATTAACACGGATAGAAAATCCCAACGAAAAACTGTTGGGCAGAAAGCCCGCCAGGCACGATCACCTCGCCTGGTCGAAGGATCCTCCTTTTCCGATCTTAGGGAACTTTACTCACTGTTCCCTAAAAATGTAATCATCCCCGAAAAGATGTCGAAAATGAAACCAAATAACATAAAAAAAACATTTTCCCTTATAATACGGAACCATAACAAAAAGATACATTTTAAATCATCCAATTTGCGACATAATCCTGTGGCCAAGTGTCGGTCCCCTGACATCGGCAGTATAGATTAAACGCAGTCCCGTAATGAATTCAAAATGTTTTCATTTCGTCACATTCATGTTTTGACTATGTACCCACTCTCCAGGGATTCCACGAAGTCATACGGTGGGATTGAAGTTGATTGAGTCTGTTTTAGATATTTTGTTTGGTTTAAGATTGTATTGTATTGTGTTTTATCGGGATGGTATGGTGTGGTGTGGGTGTGTGTTGGTTGGCAAAGAGAAGTTCAGTTGTGTTTGTGGTGCTACCTACAGTTTTTGCCGGCTCTCTTGTATGCGTATTAATCCCCAGGAGTAGGCAAAGGTTAGATGGGGTAACTAGCTCCCATTTTTCACCAGATTTAATACAATAAGTGATGGTGTATGTTATGAGCGTGTTGCTATACACTATGCATAATTTCAAACTTCGTACTTGTTTTACTTAACATCAGGCCTTTTGTTTGGGTAGGCAGAGGTGGACATTGCGGCACTTAATGCCACTGTACAATGGAACACACACATTCGACTATTTTATGTTATGAGTCCCATGTAATAGGGGCTGAGCCTATTGCCATATACGAGGCAGAATTCTAGACTTCATGCTACCACTGAGATTTTTAAAACTCAGTCGTACTTTGCACGACTCGAGAATCGAACCCGAGATCCCTTGTCAATCGCACTTGCGACCTATAGGCCAACGAGACTATTACTAAAAAAATCTCAAAAAACTGACTTCTCAAACTTTTTTTTTTGAGGAATTAAATCATTCAATTACTTCTCCCGCCAAGGTTACTGCCTAAAACACCCCGTTCCTACTCCTGCACTTTGAGCCGGAGCCCCGGTAACCCGTTAGACCTTCGGTCTTGCGGTCCTACTCAACCTGGCGACTACAAAGCCAACGAGGTACTTCATAATTCTACATAATAAATATAATAAAAATAAATTAAAAAAGCCATAAATTTCTTATTAGTTTACAAAGAATTGAAAAATATAAAAGATTGGTTTTGCATAATAAGATTTCCTTTGCTTTACGTCCTACTCAGTTAACGTTGCTTGTAGTAAGAACCCCTCGCGTTATTCGAAGGTGAAGGCCTCCTCTAGGGCTTTCCATTTGTCCCTGTTCTTGGCGATATCCATCCAATGTTTGCCAACCACTGGGATTATGTCGTCTGTCCACCGTGCGTATGGTCTGGTCATTATTCTACATACCTTATTAAAAATACTTTCTTCTGAGAAAATATTACAAAATGACGCGGGCGCTGCGGACGCTCAATGTGATGTCGGAATACATTGACATATTTTATTGTACACTGAACGAATTCAGAAGAGCCTGTTACTGTACCTGTACCCATCTGTGACTTAGCATAAGGAATATGTTTGTTACCATAGTTATAAATGTACCTAATTGTAAAATAGACTTGTAATTTAATTCTATTAAGATTGGCATACACTATTGCATTAGGTATTAGTTCCTGTTATGATAGTAGTATGTACATAGTTTATAAATAAATAAATAAACAAATAAATATGTCGGAAGGATGGGGTGGGCGATGTCAAGCGAGAACCCTCTTCGTCATATATATCGGTAGAGGTATGTTTATGCAGTAATAAAACAATTAAATCTTCGTAATTAAAGTAACGTTTACTTTCGACAGTGCACAATAAAATTACTCAGCGATTGCGTAACGTGTGAACTGGGCAATGATTGACGAACGATCCCCCGAGCTTGCGCTTGCGCTGCTTTATATATCACTCGGTGGTGGAGTAGAAGTGACGTCGGCCAGTTGTTTGTTCACTGCTTGTCCATTACATTCGCAGTTTACGAAATAATGACGGCGGCGCCGTCAAATAAATAAATAAATAAAAATGAGTTCAACAAACGTCAGTGAGTCTTTCAAGATTGAAATATAAGAGGCGTCTATAAAAATGGTTGTATTTTAGTTATTTTTAATTTACTCAAAGCTGTTGTAAAAATGATTTTACAGTTGCAAATGTTCAAGTGTTTGTATACCAGGTTTCTAGTTGAAATAAGTGTTATTATGGCAAGTGGATTTAGTACTTTCTTTAACCCGTCGTGTGTATAAACGTGGCTCCACGTGTGACACAATGTATTTTCTATTGTCTCTCATATACAGGCATTCAAATTTCTTACTAAAACACATTTTTTAAAATTCAAAGAACTTTACATTTCTACATAATGATAATAAATTGAAAGGTATTTCCTATTAGAAACTATCTTTACTAATGTAAATTCATATTAGTTTCAAAATTAAAAAAAAAAACTACTTAAATATTAAAAAAAGCCTATCTCTATGAAATGATATTGGATGCCGTGTCGCACAATGATGTCCGATGCTAGCGGAGGATTAACCTTTAACAGATTTAGTCGGTAGTCAAAAGCCTTAAAATAGAGGTAACACTAATTTTAACTGAGGTATAATTTCGACAATTCTTCCATACTGACAACTGTCAACTGTCAATTTTATTCTACAGTTAAGCATTAACTGATGATTGAAAAATCGACCCTAAGTGGAAAGAGTGAATAGAAAAGTATGTACATTTTGACTGCCTCGTTGGCCGAGTGGTTGCAAGTGCGACTGGGCTGGGTCTCGGGTTCGATTCCCGAGTCGGGCAAAGTATTACTGGGTTTAAAAAAAATCTCAGTAGTATTACTGAGTCTGGAATTGTACCCGGTATACGGGAATAGGCTCACCCCCTATTACATGGGACTCATAAAATAAATAGTGAAAAATGGGTGTTACATTGTACAGTGGCATTAAGTGCCGCAAAAGTGTACTTTTGCCTACCTCTTCGGGAATAAAAGGTGTGATGTTATGTTAAAATATGTAGGTACATTTTGACTTAGCAGCCGTGGTATAACTCGTTGAGTACCGTCATTATAGACACAATTAAAGAACAATAGGTTGCGGTCACCGGTGTCCTCGCGATGTTAGACAGCTTAGACTGAGTATATTAATTGATTTATCTAACAAGATTTTCAACGATAATTTCATTGCTATAAATTAAAAAAAATGTAATTCCCATCGCAAGACGTAATAGAACCGACAATAAAAACGTTAACTTCTTTCACTCGAGTGTGGCGCAATCGTAAAACATTGGAACACAACTGGAAAACAAGAGACGACTTAATGAAACACTAAATTATGAAAGAACATTGTCAGCTTATTTGAATTTTATTTTAATCTTTATGGCTATTGACGTAAGGTTGTTGATTAGCTGGTGGAAGAGCCATGCTTCGGCACGAATGAACCGGCTCGACCGGAGTGATACCACGGCCTCACAGAAAACCGACATGAAACAACGCTTGCGTTGTGTTTCGTCGTGTGAGTGAGGTTACCGAAGGCCCAATTACGGTCCTCCCCAATCTCCCCAATAAGCCTCAAATTCTTAATCCCCAAAAGTTAATGCCGGTAACACACTTGTAATGCTTAGTTTTCCAGGTATCCATGGGCGACGCCAATTGCTTACCATCAGGTGATCTGTCTGCTCGTTTACCGGCTTATGCCATACAAAAAATGTTATTAAGTTAATTGGTTGGAAAATAGTTTGTTGGTGTTATATATTTTGAATGTAGAATGTAATAATGATTTATCGTGTAAATTAAACAAGCTAGTCAGAAACACACTCATATATTTTAAAAAACAAAAGAAAAACATAAATAGTTTGCCCTATTGAAAGTGGCAAGCTTGCTACAGATAATATAAACATATTTAACAGTTGGCTAATCTTTGAAACTTATTGTAGACTAGTTTTCACTGTTACCTTAATTCGCGTGAATTTACCTTATTATGTCCTTTTTCATACTTCTAACTTCAAATATACACGCGATCTCAAAAATATTGGTTAAGTCGATAAAGTATTATGTAATAAACAATCAATATTTACTTTAGATTGTGTCGATAGCCATGGTCGAGCGGTAAAAGTACATAATCTGGTTTAATTTCCGGCATAGTCAAAGTAGGTATTGTTAATTTCAAATGTCTATATTATACTTTAAACAGAATAGCGCCTGAATACTGAAAGGTTACTCAATATTAAATTGTACTTAAATATCATGCCGTCTCTGTCATTTTACAAAGAAATTATAGAGACAGAAATAAACTTAAGCGCGGCATCTAATTGTATTGTAGCGTAGTATTTCAGCGTAACTGAAGTTGATCAGATAGTGTACGTATCACTGCTAATAAAGGGGTTATATGTTTAGTTCAATTTTAAAAGGCCGGTACGCACCAGTGTCTCCTCTGGTGTTCCGGGTGTCCATGGGCGGCGCTGATTGCTTACCATCAGGTGATCCATCTGCTCGTTTGCCCCCTATTATATAAAAAAAACATGGACCAGGTACGATGATTTGTGTGAATACAAATCCAAAGATCATACAATATTTAACATAAATCTTTAATATAGGTAGTCCCTAACCTATTGTATATAATTAATAACCAGTAAGATTTGCTCCATTAATCAAAACATTACCTTTATATTTGATCAGCCGCTACCGAACGAGTCATGCATGTAATTTCAATCTGTTCCAATTGATTTGCCACGAAAATTAGGATTTTGTATTGTGTGTGTATTTTGTTTGTTTGTGTATCGGATTATACACAGTTTTAAGTATGTTGTAGGTAGTAATTTATATTATGTACTAAAAGTGAATTACTGATTTCATAGACATTTGTAGCTATTGCTTGACTGCCTCGTTGGCCGAGTGGTCGTAAGTGATGACACCCGGGCTTTTCCTCCCGCCCCATCAGACATAGGTACTCCCGAAAGGCGGTAGGTGAGGACGCCGTAGCGTCTCTCAAGCCACTCCTCAAAGAGGGGGCTTACCGCTGCAATGGCAGCGAGCCCAGCCTTCGGTTGCGACAGTCGTTGATGCCACGCACTTATCTGGCGCGGCAGCGGAGTTTCGCCCCGGCGACGTAACGCCTCCGTACTACTACTGAGTTTTTTTTAAACTCAGTATTAGTTTGTCCGACCCGGGAATCGAACCCGACTCGCCCAACGAGGCAGTCTATATACTAAGACACGTTTGTTTTAAATAACATTATTCCAAGTAAGTAAGTACTTAACACCATTTTATTACAAAACACTACACAAGCCTAGATCGCATCGTGTTTCAGTAATACGTTTCCGCCTTGAAGGTAGACGTTTTGAGGAATTTCTATCTATTTTTAAAGACAATGCTGACGGAACCGATAATCGAATAAGACATAACTCAATAGGTACCGGCAGAGGTATTCGGGGTAATGTTGAGAGATGTGAACCTTTTTTGTGAGTGATAAAGTACATTTTGCAGGAGTAGGTAGTAATTTTATTCATTGTTTTTTTTTGTACGTTAAGGGCAAACAGACAGGTATATTGTCTGACTTACTAACTGTTTGACGAGGAACTTGACTAGTTTTAAGCAATGCTAGAGACTCATTCATGTGCTCATGAATGATGCAGCATTCGCAGCAACAGTCGCTGCGTCTTCTAATTTAGTACGTTTCACAAAAGTTATAATACTTGTTAATAATATTTTATATATATAACTGAGAATGCTGCAATCTAAACTATTCGTAATACTACTTTACAGTTTTCAAATCAAACCCAAATTGCACTTACACTATCGTCTTTATAGCACGAGCAGGGACTTGAAATACGGAGCCGCGGAAGACTCAACGGGTTGCCGGGGCTCCGGCTCGAAGTGCAGGAGTTGGAACGGGGTGGTTTTTAGTCAGTAAGAGTCTGACACTCCCTCCCGCCTCACCCGGGCGGGAGAAGTCATTGGATGATTTTCCCCCCTCAAAAAAAAAAAAAAAAGGGACTTGAAATAAAACAATACACAAACGAGTCAATTAATAAAATAACCATCATGAAGATAATTTACGAATAGTAATCTGTAACAAAATTAATTGCAAAGATCGGTGTCTTATCGGGGGCTTAGGCGGAGTGGGGGCTTAGAGTAATGGGGGTACTCCATCTCCATACTAATATTGTAAATGTGAAGGAGTGTGTCTGTTTATTTATCCGTCTTTGTCGGCAAAACGAAACGACAAATTAACGTGTTTTTTAAGTGGAGAATTGTTGAAAGGATGGAGAATAGACGAGGCTACTTTGCCTCTTTTTAAAATGCGTTGGAAGTTTGTATGGAGCATTTTGCAATTTTCAAGGCAGAAAGCTAAAAATTGATATGCGGGATATTTGTAACTTAGTAAAAAATAGTGCATCACCTTAAAAAGCGCAAGCAAAGCCGCAGGCAAAAGCTAGTCTTCTATAAACCCCTACCGTTCATATAAAACATGATTTATAATTTCACCAACACATTACCTAAGATTTAATTAAAATGTAATTTGACTTGAGACACGATTCTACTTAATTGAGTTATCCCCTAAATTGGGGGGAAACGAAGGTCTCAGGTTTGTTTGTTTTGATGTACAATTTGAAAACTGAAAAGCAAAATATTCTGGTGTAAATATATATCTGCAAATTAAACTGTCAAACACCAAGCGGTCACCGGTGACCGCAACCTATTGTTCTATAATTGTGTCTACAAAACCGGTACTCGACGAGTTAAGATACTCGAATCTATCGGATTTCTAACTTTATAATATTGTATTAAGGTTGAAAATCTATCAAAGAATATTGATAGATCGAGGTAGCTTAATGTAATAATGTTTTTTTTTGTACTTGACAGGATGACGATTTCGAATAATATTTTTTTCACTACCTGATGGTAGTTAAGTAGCTACTTAAGTCAAAGTCAAAATCATTTATTTGAATTAGACCAGAAATGCACTTTTGAATGTCAACAAAAATTTTTAAGTGAAGTTATTTGCTCATTCCAAGGTGTAGATTTCTATGGAAACTTCATAGGTTACTCTTTTTCAATCAAGTTCACAATACAATTCACTAGTTACATAGGTTTGTTGGTTCAATTCAATTCAAATTCAATTCAACTTCATAAATTCATTAGATAACGTACTGTCAAAACTAAATTCGTTCAACAATTTAATATTAATAGGAGATATGAATATACCCATTAACTGCACTAAACTGGATACTTCAGGTGAGAAATACTTGACCACCGCTGCATCGCATGGACTTTTACCAGCGCATTCTGAAATAACCCGTCCTTCTAGCTCCTCCTGCCTGGATCACGTATTGCTTAAGACCCGTTTTACCGCAATTACTCTTGTGCCACAGTCATCTTTAACGGATCACTTTCCTGTACTGATTCAATTAAAAAGGCAACCTAAAACTAATTACCATATACGAAAATATAACCAAATCACATTAACTAGAGTGGACAATAAAAACTTATACGAAGAAATTAACAACATAGACATGTACCCCATATACGAATCAAAAAACCCCAATTTCTCTACAGATTACCTAATTACTAATATCCAACGAGCTGTAAATAAAAACACCAAATCCTTTTCTGTCTCAAAGCGCAAGAAAATAATTAAGCCTTGGATGACGCCAGGCCTCCTCAGATGCACCAGAAACAGGGACCTCTTACACAAAAAATGCCGTACAACCCCAGACAATATTATCCTTAAAACTACTTACCTCAGATACCGTAACTTCTGTACCAAAATTCTAAAGAAAGTTAAAATTGCATATGAAGAGGGTGAATTAGTCAAGGCAGGGAATAACATTAAACAGCTCTGGAAAACTATTAAATCAATTACCAACACTGTTAAACAAAAAACAAATCCAGAGGAACTATTAAATCTTAGTAACTCCACAGAGGATGCCCTTGATGCTATAAATGAACACTTTGTTAATGTTGGCAAATCTTTGGCCGATAAAAGTGCGCAAAACCTCCACTCTTGCGCGTCAACAAATAGACCTTTTGCCCAGGACCACCGTTGGCAATCCTTTGTTTGCAACGGAACCACTGAAAGTGAAGTGACCCACACAATTACGTCTTTAAAATCTAATAGTACTACAGGCTGCGATAATATCTCATCCGACTTATTGAAAAGACACAAAAAGATACTAGCTCCTCCCATTGCGCACATTTTCAATCAATGCTTAGAATACGGTGTTTTCCCGAAGAGTTTGAAATTATCGGTTGTTTGCCCCATTCACAAGGGAGGTGACTGGGATCGTGCTGATAATTACCGACCAATATCCATCCTGCCCTCCCTGTCCAAGGTTTTCGAGAATCTTTTAAACAAGAGATTTACGCGTTACCTTGAGAGCAAGAAGCTGCTCTCTGACGCCCAGTTTGGTTTTCGTAGAAATAGAAGTACTGATGACGCTATCCATAAATTGACTGATTGCCTGGCTACTAACATGGATTCTGGAAAAAAGTGTCTGGCCATCTTTCTGGATCTGGCTAAGGCTTTTGACTCAATCGCGATACCCATCCTTCTACAAAAACTTGAGAGATTCGGTGTAAGAGGGACACAGTTGAAACTCTTTCAGAGCTATCTATCCGAGCGATTCCAGTGCGTCAAAATAGGGAATCGCACCAGCTCGTACCTACCTGTTACATTTGGGGTGCCACAGGGTAGTATCCTAGGCCCCACTCTCTTTCTCGTTTATATAAACGATCTTACCAACCTATCAATACACCACGGCCAAATAGTCTCCTACGCGGATGACACTGCCCTCATATTTAAAGCCGAAACTTGGGATGAGGTATTCAAGGATGCCCAAGCTGGGCTTGACCTGGTGAAGCACTGGCTGAATGTTAACTTACTTACACTGAACAGTGATAAGACCAAGTATTTGACGTTTTTTATGCGTGGTCCACCTAAAGCGCATATCACTAATCAATGTCTCATCCCACACAACTGTTCTGGCCTGGATGGATGTAACTGTGTACCATTAGAGTGTGTAACGCATGTTAAGTATTTGGGCCTTATCATAGATCACAATCTGGCATACAAAGAACATATAAATGCCTTATCAGGTCGTGTGAGAAAACTTTTGTATGTTTTTAAGACATTAAGGCAAGTCGCCGGTGGCCAGATAATAAAACAGGTTTACTCTTCCCTGTGCCAATCTATTATTAACTATGGTATTATTGCCTGGGGTGGAGCTGCCAAAACCACACTGAAAAGTCTTGAGACTGCTCAACGTGCAGTTCTAAAGGTTAGTACGTTTCGAACAATGCGATCTCCAACGAATCTTTTATACAAGTCCTGCGAGGTGCTAACAGTGAGACAACTGTTTATACTTAATATTGTCATGCGGAAGCATGGTGAACTTACCTATGATTCCAAACTAAAAAATAAACGCAGGAAATATGACGTAGCAATCCGCGCTCATCACACTAAAACAGCTTTCATTAGAAAATTTTACGTTTTTCTGGCACCTCTTGTGTATAATAAAATTAACACAGCCATAAACATTTTCAGTCTAAATAAATTTCACTGTAAAAGAGCGGTGAAGGCATTTTTACTGACTTTATCCTACGATGATACTGAAAAACTCATCCAAGTAATGATGTAAATCTACTGTATATTGTTGCAGCTGCAGGATGATTGCGACTTCTCATATTGATTTATACCACGAATTATCAAGCATACACCACAACACACATACACACATACACACATACACACACACACACGCACACACACACACACACACACACACACACACACAAAATAGACAAATTCCTATATATTGGTGATAGTTATACCTTACTTTTCCTTCTCTTTCTTTTTAATGCGGTATGTAATTTTATTTTTAACTGGTCTTTGTGATACTCTTAAACGTTTGTTATTGTAAGTACTTTTTTTTTGGCTATTTATTAAGGCGGGAATTGGGCGCCGCGTGCCGAGATACAGGCTCAGGCCTAGTTCGGTCGCGGATGCTCGTTCTGTCAGTTGTAGAATAACTGTTATAAGTATAAGTCATAATTGTGAAACAGTAAACTGTAACCACCTTTCTGAATAAATATTATTATTATTATTATATTAATTGTGTAAGAACAATATAACACTAAAATTCAACTAAAGAGATGAACTTTATAAAAAATGTATAGAATCGGTACTTTTTAAAAAAATCTGTGATTTTGTCCTTGCCTCTTATTCTGTACGCAATTTTTACAAGTTTTATGAGTCCCGAACACATGTATATTTATGAAAATTTTCGAAAAATAACGTCGTAAGCATGACCACTACAAGTACCGCCGATACAAAAATGTTGGCATGCAATAACCAGCGACAATATATCAAACGTCAATCACTGTCAACCTGACAGCTGACGTCAGTGAGCTGTCAAATCTACCCTGTAACGTGTTTTTTACGTGGTAGGTAGCGATTTATGGAAAATGTATTAAATATTTTTATGGAAGGGTTATAGCTGCCTGATTGATTGTGAGGTTGTAAGTGCAACTGCCGGGTGTAAGTTCATGGGTTTGATGGTGGGGTTGAGTTATTCGTTGTTGAAGTTTATAATTTTGTAAATAATAGCGAAATGTTTAAATAATAATAATGATTATTTACCCAAGGTACGTAGGGAATTTGCGGGATCGGGGATAGCGTTTGATTCCAAAGTATAATTAGTTAGCATTTTACGGAACTCGAACTTCTTTCATATCGAAACAGTGAAATCCACGAGTTTTGTTCACAAATGGAAGATTTACAGCTGGTGATGGCGAAGCTGCGAATCCCAGGTAGTCACATATTGGTATTGAATGCTTTGACCTTACACGACATTCTCTCTTCACTAATATCCAATGAAGTGAAAACGTCGTTCGCGGTCAACTGTTCTTATGTTGTCTTCCCTGTTTCATCGTTTATAAATATGACATTTTTGAAAAAGGTATATAAGATGATGGGGAAGGTAATGTTTGCAATGTAAGTAATTTACACAAAAAATATATTTACTTGGTGACAGGAAGTCGCCTATGAGTTTTGGTTATTTTTTTTGCATAAATGCATTTATTTACGAAGGTCGTATTTATTACTACAGCATAACATAACATAACATATAACATCACGCCTTGTATCCCCGAAGTGGTAGGCGTACATTATGCCAATGTACAATGTAACACCCACTTTTCACTATTTATATTATGAGTCCCATGTAGTAGGGGGTGAGCCTATTGCCATATACCGGGCACAATCCCAGACTCCGTGCTACTACTGACAGTATTACTTTGCCCGACCTGGGAATCGAACCGGAGACCCCTTGACCGGCAGTCGTACTTGCGACCACTCGGCCAACGAGGCAGTCTTTATTTCAAGACATCACAATATTCTGCTTGGCGGAGCAATTAGGCAACTGCGCAAATTGTTGCTGCTTTGATGTCCACAGGAATGATTAATTTCTTATGTGAATTATAAATTGCAGAAAAACTAGTGTCTGACAAGTTTTTTCAAGTGAAATTTAAAAAGAGAAATGAATGAGCTATTGTAGGAATAGCTCATTCATTTCTCTTCCTTTACGACTCAGGAATCAAACTAGAAAATTGCATGGCAACTTACTATACAAATAAAGTATTAATAATAGAAAACTCGTTACCCAAAAGGGCTGTTTATTTTATGGGAAAAATACCATCCCAATTATGTGTGGGTTCACTTAATATTGTAGGCATGGGAAACTTTTCCCATTAGATCGAAATCTGGCCGGTACTAGGGCGGCCCGATACACAATTACAATGTCCCATAAGATTTATACAACGTCAGGGTTGAAAACTTCACGGATTTACGTGTTTGGTGGAAGTAGAGATATGGAATTTATTTAACACTTGTTCTTACCCGTGGCTTGGACCGCGTAGAATATGATTCCTATTTTATTCCATGGGAGCATTTAATCGGGATAAAAGTATCCTATCACCTAAGTTAGGCTTCGGGAGATACCTAGCAAAGTAGGAGAAAAACAAGAAAGAAATTCCATCACTCCTGTTTAAAAAAAAAATATATAAAATAACATCACGCCTTTTATCCCCGAAGGCGTAAATAAAGGTGTACATTATGCCACTGTACAATGTAACACCCACTTTTCACTATTTATGTCATGAGTCCCATGTAATAGAGGGTGAGCCTATTGCCATATACTGGGTACAATTTCAGGCTTCGTGCTCCTAAAAAAAAATATTTTTACAATCTCATTGATACATTATTTGATACTTTACATATCGCCCATTATAATTATGGGACTCATAACATAATTTGTGAAAAGTAGGTGTTACAAGGCTAATGGCAGTGGCTACCTATATGAACTCCAATCTAGTTAAGTTTCAGTATCCTAAAAGAGTTAGGAAAAGATCAAGAACAAGTTGAAATAGCTATTTCAGAGTTTTTTAAACGGATAAGTTCTTAGCTTTAACTTTTTAACGTAGAAACTTTTTATCTAAACTATTTAGAATTTACAACAGTTTGTGTAGTGTACACAAATCGGTGCCAAGTTTTACCTTTATTTATTGTTGATCAGACATGTTGGTATATGCGAGTTATTTATAGGTACATAACACATAACACCACACCTTTTTTCCCCGAAGGTGTAGGTAGATGTGCACATTATGCCACTGTACAATTGTAACGCCCACTTTTCACTATTTATGTTATGAGTCCCATGTAATAGGGGGTGAGCCTATTGCCATATACCGGGAACAATCAATTCCAGACTCCGAATGAAACTGAGAATTTTTTAAAAACCCATGTAGTAATACTGTATGTTTATGTAGTAATGTTTGTTATAAGAAAAAAAAAATACTTTGCCTGACCAGGACATCGAACCCGAGACCCCTTACCTGGCAGTCACACTTGCGACCACTCCGCCAACGAGGCAGTAATTACTTATATACATATTATATATTATTTATAGGTACGTATGTAGTAAAGTATGTGTCTTGTCATGTACATATCTATAGATTTTTATGGTTCAATCCGGCAAACGAGCAGACGGATCACCTGATGGTAAGCAATCGGCTTTGCCTACACCCGGAACACTAAAGGCGTTACAAGTGCGTTACCGGCCTTTTGAATTTGAGGATTGTTGGGGATTCAGGGATTGGGGAAGGGTAGCGAAGAATATAAGTGTGTGTTCATAATGAAAGATGAGATACCAATAGTGTTTATTTGGCATATAAAATTACGTATATGTATACAGATGAACCTCTCAAGGTTTTGGAGCAATACCGTGATTCGATGAAATCTCCTACCAGACTGTCAACCGTGAACACTATGGTGAACCACTCTGATGTAGAAGAAGCCTATAGTTTACTTTAAGAATCTATTGATTGATTGCTCGGGTCTGGTTCTAGTCGTCAGCCGTCTGGCTCGTGCTTACGGTGGCCGGAGATCGTCCTGCGAGGCTGCTATACCTCTAGACTTACACGCAGAATACAGAGACATTGACACGTAGGACATCTGTCGCGTGACATGGCTCGCCATTACACATTCATATTTTACGGTGTTGGACACGCACATATAAACACACTACTGACATGTTGGTGCTTCAATCAAGTCTAAGTGACATTACGTCCGCCTTTATTTGGACGTCCTTGGTTTTCACTTAATCGTGACTTTTTTCTCGCGTCGCTTACATCGCCGTCTCCCGGTGAAGTTAGACAGAATCCATTACAAAGTTCTATTCTTTTCTAGGAATAAGGAACAAGCAACTAGCCTGCAGGGAATCCAAACTAGACTCCTATTGTGAACCTGACGATCGCTTTGCTTACGATTTTTGTGCGAGAATTTTGCTATTATCGTAGTGGTAATTTTTAGGAGTGTTACACGTTGTTTTGAGATTTTTTACATTGTATAAATAGTTTCGTGTATTATATCTGGAATTATTATTAGTCTTATTGTGTTGAAGTAAAATAAATGTGGGAGAGCCATGCTTCGGCACGAATGGGTCTGCTCGACTGGAGTGATACCACGGCCTCACAGAAAACAGACGTGAAATAACACTTACGTTGTGTTTCGCCGTGTGAGTGAGGTTCTCTCTCTAATCTCTCCAGACCCCGGATCTCCACTTATCCTCAAATTTCTAATGCCCAAAAGGCCAGTTATAATACCTCTGATGTTTCTTGTGTCCATGGGCGACGCCGATTGCTTACCATCAAGTGATCCATCTGATCGTTTACCGGCTTATCCCATAAAAATAGAAATAGTTTCGTGCAGGAAGTAAGGAATAATTATTAGTCTTAGTATCTTGGAGTAAAATAGCTTTATCAGCTGACTTTAAGAAAAAAAGGAAAAAGAACTAATTATAACTAATTACTTAACTTAACTTGTTTCTTTAGTACGTATATTCTGTTTATTATTCCTTATAAGTATCTGAGTATCACATCAGTATATTTTGATGATTTCATTGAAAAACTATCTCTCTCCTTTGAGATCACCATACATAGCTTATAATCACTGCTAATTTAACGAACATTTTTCTACAACAACATAAATAACCCTAAAACACTTAAAACTCTCCAATACATAAAATACGTCAATAAAAAATGACTACCGCGAATATTACCTGGATCTCTGCCTACCCCAATTCGCAATGGGAATACTTAAAAAGAATAATAGTTTAAACAAATGCCTGTGATCTCATTACAGACGTCTTGCGTCGCATTTCAATAAACGCTACGAACGTGCCAATCGTAGCATGCCTGCGTAGCTCGTAGCCCGTAGCCCGTAGCTTTAATGGAATTCGTAGCCGTGTGCTACGGCGTAGTAGGGCAGGCCGTAGGTCAAGTTGGTAAAATATTTGTTTGAAGATGTTCTTTTTGTTCGCATTTCATTTTTTAAGTAGTCACTTGTATAGTTAAGGAGATACACTGCCTCTGTTTTAGGTAAATATTTTGATTTGTTTTGGTTTCACTTTGTCGCGCAATATTTTTATACAATCTTATGGTTAATTAATTGTGCGGTTAGTGCAGTAGTGGGGCGAGTGTATTACATGTAAGGGGCTTGATTTCCATAGGCAAAATTCCTTGTGTATGCTACACAGTTGTTATTTCGTATATCGATATATATCGTACGTAGCGTAATAGAGGTAATATATAGGTACTTTCTCGCACATGCTGAATTGGTCCCATTCACCGCAGACTTGGGACATGAATATGTACCCATTAGATTTATAAACTAACACAATAATCTGTACTTGTTACTTATTTTTAGCATCTGAAATTAATTCTTTGTTTCTATATATTTGTAAAAGTTTCTGGTAGAAAATCCTAGCTCCTATTCAGTGAAGCTCATTGAAAAAATATCATCATCAACACATGAAGTTTTATGTTATTGACGTTATTTCTGCTTCAGTGTAAACCTTCTCTCAATCACCTGTAACATGACTATTCAATTCATGAATTATTTGAGTGAGCGGTCGCTTGTGGGGACGATATCTATCCGACGTACAATAAAAAGAGGGTTTTGTTTTCAAACACAACATGAACACCGGATTGACAAATATAAGAAAAAACACGAAACATCGGGGGTGATTGTACTCTAAAGGTGTAGAGGTTAAGTAAAACAACATAACATCATGCTTTTTACCCCCGAAGGGGTAGGCAGAGGTATACATTATGGCACTTAATGCCATTGTATAATGTAACACCCACTTTTCACTATGTATGTTATAAGTCACATGTAATAGGAGGTGAGCATATTGCCACAATAATATCCCGGGCACAATTCTAGACTCCGTGCTACTACTGAGATTTTTTGTAAAAACCCAGTAATACTTTCCCGACCCGGGAATCGAACCCGAGACCCCTTGCCAGTTGTAAAACAACATTCGCTTTTTAGTAATTACGTAGTCGCGGTCTATCGTAGGCCGCATCATCGCTTACCATCAGGCGAGATATTAGCCAATAATAATTGTCGGCTCATCACTTACAAAAAAAAAATACTATACGTTACTTTTGATATAATAATTAGGTAGGTATAGTTCTTTTATAAACTACGTTTAAAAAAAACTGACTTCAAATCGGTTTATTAATATATTATAAACCTTATCCTGAGTATAACAAACCATCAGCATCCATTCAGCCAATAGCGAGACAATCACGCACAAATAAACATAAATACAAGTTAAACGGAGAACTTGCTTTTTTGAAGTCAGCTAAAAAAACTTCCACTTCAAAAGTAACCTTCAAAATTTCAGTCTTCCTATTAAAAACTCCAACCAAAATATTATTATTACCACCATACACAATATCAGGCGATCCTATCTTAACATGTCAAGCGTGTTGTATGACAACGGTCAATACGTCATTGATGACGTCACTCGCGTTAGGTTAACAAATGGCCGCCGCGTGATGTCATGACGTGACATGAGACATTGCCTGCTCAGATTTTGGTGTAAAGGTGATTTTGTACTAGCTGTTTCATGAATTTTTGTTATTTTTTATTGACATATTTTTAAATAAATTTGTATTTTGAATAAGCTGTTGGGACTTAACTCGTTGAGTACAGTCATTATAGACACAATTAAAGAACAATAGGTTGCGGTCACCGATGTCCTCGCGGTGTTTGACAGTTTAAATCCCAACAATGAAAATGTTACGAAGATGTTGAATGAGTAGACAACCGATCGGTATAAAGGTTTAATAGCTACTAAACTTCTGTTAAAATGTAATAATTATTACCTTAACTAAACTGCAATGTTTATTGAAAGCGGGTTGATTAGGTAGCGCACACTGTACAGCGTAGCTCGTACATATTATTATAAGCATAATAATATTATGTCGTTTAATAAAAAAAAGTCTTCCAAATTAATAAAAATAGTAGCATAGCATATCCAGTCAGTTAAGTAAAAATTTGTTACAAAACAAATATGACATTTACAATCATTCCATTAATTCGTTTGGATGCCACTGAATGATTCAGTGGCATCCAAATTTAGTCTGAATGAAACACACACAGATTCACACACGATAAAACTATAAATGGTTTACAAAAAACAAAGATTTCGCACATCATTTTGATCCATAAAACACCGAAAAACACAACATCAATTGAACAAAACAAAACAAATACTCATTAACAATTCTCATTTAACACGGTAAATCGAAAATGCATTCAACCAACCAATGAACTGTTTAAACAAAATGCATAAACCCGATCGAACTGACCCGTTTAATCGCAGAATCGCTTAGTCGTGCGTTTTTGGCGCAAACAGTATGAACCGAGCCTAAGTGATTGACGTAAACAAACAAATCCGTTAATGTATTTACAGTGTATTATTAAGCCTATTATAATATCTATATAGCAGACGGGGTGGAGTAATAATGGTAGGTATTCCTTTTATAATTTGCATTAACCTACCTAGAATAGTTAAATAATAAGCTTTATGTGAACAAAATGGAAATAAATATATTCATTTGTTTTGTTTGTTTGTTTATTGCATTATTGTCATTATATTATCTATTAATCAAATGACATCCATCATAGAACACCACCTACCAGAATGACTCTCAAGATCGCCAGACTGTTGCGTACTTTTGAAAAAAATATAGTAGAGGATCAACTCTTTGTTTCATTTAAAAAATTCTCGGTTTTAAATTACTTCTTTCTCAATCCTTTTCGAATTTAAATCGAATCGAAAAAACAGAAAAAATATCGTATCCCCCCTATTTCATTGGACTCATAACATAAATATTGAAAAGTGGGGGTTACATTGTACAGTGGCATTAAGTGTCGTAATGTGCACCTTTGGCTACCATTTCGGGGACAAAAGGCGTGATATTATGTTACGTCTCGGATCTATTAGGCGAAACATCGGATCTTTTTTTATTTTTTTTGTAGAGACACGCCCGCCACAGCCTCCCAAAACTGTTGCAACTTCTGTAAGCCAGTATCTAGAGTAGATACAACCATGAAAACACCGGAACACTGAAGTCCGGCGGAACTTCGGATCTATGGTTTCGTTCTTTGCTAAGATTTCACATATTTATAAATTCAAAGTGATATATGGAGTGATAGTCTTTTATCATACATCAAACACTATTTGAGACTCGTAGCTATTACTAAAAAATTTTAAAACCAAACAATATCAATATAATTTTACCCAACCTGTCGGCGCATATCTATAGCCATAGTCTAGAGGTGTAGAGGCGGCGGTGCGAGGCAGAGTATAAAAACCCAAGACCGCGCGAGCGCCACGTCTTCTTCACTCAGCTCACCAACGCGCAATAATAAAATCGATCTTGATTGTGGTTTGGGGAAATACGCCATGTATTACATAGTTCTCTGTTTTGCTTCATACAACCCGACAGACTAAGTGTGGGGGAGCCATGCTTCGGCACGAATGGGTCGGCTCGACCGGAGTGATACCACGGCCTCACAGAAAACCGACGTGAAGCAACGCTTGCGTTGTGTTTGAATCTCCCCAATCCCTGAATTCCCAACGATCCTCAAACTCCTAATCCCCAAAAGGCCGGTAACGCACTTGTAACGCCTCTGGTGTTCCAGGTGTCTATGGGCGACGCCGATTGCTTACCATCAGATGATCCGTCGGATCTTTTACGTTTACGTATACCTATGCCATAACAAAAAACAGACCCTCGACACAACATATGTATCGAAACTAAGACCTTTTACTCGTCAGAGTTATGGTAATATTTGCGATCATTTAAGTGATAGAACAGATAGAATAAAATAAAAGATAGAAGGTCAGTTAACCAACCGATTGGTCTAAAACCTAAAATCCTCAATAGTACCATTACAAAATCGTTTTAAAATTAGCTTAAACACGTATTTTATTTTTAAACAAGAATATTAGAAAACTTGTTAATACCCCTATTGAGATACAGGACGTTCCTTTTTGAAATTAAATCCATGAGATTATTTCGTGAGAAAATAACAGCTGACGAGATCCTTTGGTCCATTACCCTCCATACTACATAGTCTGTAGAGACTATAGCCACTGTGTTGTCTATGGGTCAAATATATTATAATATCTACACGTGTACACGTGTAAAAAGGCTAGTACCTAGTTTCATTGTCCTTGAAATTTTATATACGGGGTGTTTTATTTTATAGATATGTTATCTTGCCTATGACAGCCTCGTTGGCCTATACCATAGATTTATAAATATAACATAGATGTCTGGCTATTGTCTACGGGTAGAATTCAGGATCCAATTTGACGGTAAATTCATAAACATACTGTTGTTTCTTTTATACTTATGTCTCTTTGCTTATGCAGAAAGAGACAACACATTATTGTCATTCTGGCCATAATTTTTTGACGTCATCAGAAAAACCTAGTTGTGCCGAATTGGCCATCTTAGTCCCCTGTTATCAGTGCATGTCAGTGGTACATCACCTGTCAAAGCATTGGTCAACAATATTTTGTTACGAAAATTTGTAGAATTCCTGTTGTTTTTGTGCGTGGTAAACAAAGAAATTATTGGTTAGTGAGAAGAACTATGCCCGGGTGCAGTGTTATTGGATGTAGCACTAAAAATATTACTAAACCGGCAAGTGTAACATTACATCGGTAAGTACTGTTATTTTTCATTAAAATATCTCTGTTTTTCAAACTATTCAAGTGTGGTTGCTGCAAATTGACTAAATACAATACTTTTCTAACTAATGCAGTGCTTATTTTCATTAATTTTAGTTGAAATACGTCTAAAACAATTTTCATTAAAAAATAGTGATGTACATGATTGTTCCCATATCGATAATTTCATCGTACATAATAAATGCGTCAAAAGTAGAACAAAGAACTATACTAAATTCTGAATGATAAAGTGCATTAATTTGACATAATGACAAAATACAAAAAACATTAAGTACTCGTCAAAAATTTCATTTTAACGACAAAATTCCACCATCGTCAATACCTACGTAATGTAATAAATAATTAATACAATAGAGAATAATTTTTGTACAATATGAGATAAGGAATAATATTGTGGGAAATGCATTTTTGTCAAAATTGATTTTTTTATCAAATACCGCTCGAGGGATTCAAATGAAGCAAACAAATGAAATATAACTTTACGGTATTTTTAGAGTATTTATTAGAATGTGTCGAACTCTGCCGATAATTTTAATAATATTATAAATTTTCTTTTTAGTTTGTGCTTGAACCACGCAGAAGTTCTTGGCTGGAAATAATTAATGTGGGAAATATAGATACTACCTCTAGAAGAAAACATATCTTTGTTTGTTAACTTTATTTTGAAGATTAATGTTTTAACCGAACAATAAATTAATAGTAAATCTACGTGATGGGGCCCTATCGCTACAAGCTCTATTGGTAAATCATAATGTAAACGATTCATTATGTGTTTTGTTATATTAGTTTTGGAAGCATTTTTTGAAGAGGTGCAAACTTAACATTTTATTTAACATTTATATTATATTAAGTTCATAACTAACCGGGTCAAGAACCCGGAACTAACCGGGTTCTTGTACCTATATGTTTCTGTTTTCCTCCGCTATCTATCACTATCATTGTAATGTACAAACATTTTCGTTCAGAGCTTAGTACAGTACCTATAGAATCTATAGAAAAATCTATGTTCAATTGGATCAAGTAAGTTAAATTATACTATTTATGTTGCAGCCTCTAGCCAGATATGTGCATGAAAATTAACTTGGAACCAGTTCTGGAGTCTTCTCGAAAGATGGTTTTGCAGATTACATTACATTGGTTTTGCAGAAACACTACTAAAAATACGAAGATATTGTATATTATAAATCTTGATTTTATGAATACTTTGATACAGTTTTATTTTTCAACCCTCACAAATTACTTAACCTTAAGTATATAAATATTGACCAGTTGATGGAAAATCCTTTTCATGAATTTCGATATATAAGTATCGTGAAAGTTATAATGTGAATGTATAGGCACGATCGACTGGAGTGACAGTGCACGCAGCAACTACTAAATATATTTCGCTAATATGTTGGTAATGTTTAGCAGCTAGATAAAAATTAAATCCAGATGAATAATAAAATAATGATATTTTATTGATAAGTCAATTAAAACCAATTCTAAAATATCGATATTTCTACAGTTTTAAAAGTTACATCCCTAGTTCTATCCGCCATTACAGGTGACCAAGTGAAGTTTATAGGCACGATTTTTTCCTAGTTTTTTCTTATCCATACTCTTATCATATCAGTGGCCTATACTCGGAATTTTAATTCGATTCCAGATTTGACAATTTCAGGGTTGCAACGTTATGACAAGTACTAAATAGTGACGTTGCGAAATTATTCGATATGGAAATGCAATATTTCTGGATCGATTCTTCTCTTTATAATTTTACTCTCGTAAACTAAGTATATCAGGAAATTAAATATTTCTGAACCGATAATTTAGTTTTGACGATTAATTAATAATCTGAGACTTTTCTTTTATAATTGTGTGTGAAATAAATAAAAAATGTAATCATGAAGGAACATGACAAATAAAACAGATAGATGTATTATGGTAATAAGTTATTTTATAAATTGTCTCCGTCATCGCTGTCGATATCCTGTCACTTTTTGTAACCTTTATTATAAAACACACACACTGATTGTTTATCGATTTTTGTGTTCATCACTACACTATTATATGTGGTATCATTATTTCACAAAATGACAGTAGCTATTGTCAAATCTGGAATCTAATTAAAATTCTGATTATAGTGGTCGCAAGTGCGATTTGGTTGGGACCGGTTGGGTAAAGAATTACTGGGTTTTTTTAAAAATTCTCAGTAGTAGCACGGAATCTGAAATTGTGCCCGGTATATGGCAATAGGCTCACCCCCTATTACATGGGACTCATAACATAAATAGTGAAACGTGGGTGTTACATTGTATGTACATTGCATTAAGCAAACCATCCTGCAAAACCTAGCGTGTAAAGGAGGCCATACACGCTAGGTTATGCATGATGGTTATAACTGTGCCCTAAGCCCTAAGCCCTAGCGTGTGTGGCCGCCTTATGGCCTCCTTAAGAGATAAAGTAGGGACCTTTTTTGTTTATGGCATAAGCCGGTAAACGAGCAGACAGATCACCTGATCGTAAGCAATCGGCGTAACTCATAGACACCTGTTGGGGATTAGGAGTTTGAGGATCGTTGGGGATTCAGGAATTGGGGAGATTGGGGAAGAGTCTCCCCTTCCCCTTTTTGGGTGTCCGGTAACCTCACTCACTAGAAGAAACAAAACGCAAGCGTTGTTTCACGTCGGTTTTCTGCTCGGCCGTGGTATCACTCCGGTCGAGCCGGCCCATTCGTGCCGAAGCATGGCTCTCCCACACTTAAAACCTTTAGAGTAATAGAGACATTAAAGGGTATTTTTTTTTTTTAAGGGGGAAAATCATCGAATGACTGCTCCCGCCTGAATAAGGCGGGAGGGAGTGTCAGACTCTTACTGACTAAAAACCACCCCGTTCCTTCTCCTGCACGTCGAGCCGGAGCCCCGGTTACCCGTTAGGTTCTCCGCGACACATTAAAGGGTATGACTTTATATTTTTGCCAGGTTAAAGCAATAAAATTTTAAAATGATCAGGCGGATCCGTCCCCTACTGTACTAAGTACAGCAGTGACGACCTGCCTAGCAACAATTACGTAAATAAAATACTGTTTACAAAATATTCGGTTGTTGTATAGGTAAACAGCCGCTAATGTATTGCTAATATTACTGTTTATATTTGACAAGCTCAATTTCCTTTAAGACAAGTAATACTTTGGTTAAAGTTGTATTTCCTTGTTCAATAACTTAATGTATTGGACGATGTCAATAAGTAATTGCAAGCTAATGACCTTAAGTCGTTCAAATGTACATAAAATAGTAGTGGTGCAGTATATGAGTAGCAGGAGTCAGTATACTAATTTATAGTTAGCGGAATAAGTTTAAAAAAGTGTCGATTATTTTATTATTAAGTAAAAATTTACAGTTAATTTTTTATTAAGTAAAAATTACGAGTCATTCACGTTAATATACTGAGAAATGCTCTACTAGTTTCGAGTAGCAGCCTACTGCAGGATGCGCGATATTGCCGCGACTGTGCACGCTGTTCATGAGGAAGATTCCCTCTGTGACTCAAAACTAGTAGAGCTTTTCTCAGTATATAATTCGTGATTTTTAGTTAATTCAGTATATGTCACGATAGGTATTATAATTTATTATTCACCAATTATGGTCATTCACGCATATCTGAAAAAGTACTTTTCCAATTCTTTTTTTAAATACGTCTGGCCTCAACTGGGCACTAGCGGATGTGACCAAAATCATTTAACAACAGCCTAGAGCCGTAAAATACAAATTTTTAATACATTACAAAACGATTTTATATCACACTTTTAAACAATAAATGTCCTCTCTCGTACAAAAAGCCGGTAGTGAAAATATTTTATTCATGAAATCATATAACACTGAAAGTACGTTCACAATCACAATGTGTCACCCATGGTGCCTAAAATCGTGCTTTTTATGACATTATTTGGTATGCAGCATTTTAACGCTCCCATCAATCTACTGGCTTATGACGTCATAACAT
Source organism: Spodoptera picta (assembly GCA_038387885.1). Taxonomy (NCBI): domain Eukaryota; kingdom Metazoa; phylum Arthropoda; class Insecta; order Lepidoptera; family Noctuidae; genus Spodoptera; species Spodoptera picta. The sequence continues at coordinate 48,300 of JAZHFQ010000073.1, forward strand.
GGCCGTCGACGTGTTTGAGGTTTTATGTCATTTTTTCGCTTTATTAAATCATTATGGCTCGGTTTGAAAAATGACTGAGAATGATATAAAGAGAAAATCATTTTTCCATGGTTTCAGGAAGAAAGAAATAGGTTTTGATTATATAGGGGGATAATTTGGTGACAAGGATTTGAACGCAGTGGATGTTAATACAATTACTGTCAGTGTTATAGTTGTAAATGTGTCTGGTTGTGTGACTGTCAAACTTGGTGCATGTGTTAAGCATTGTTATTTGTTCGATTTTCATAATTTCCAGTTAAAATAATACGGGTTTAATTATGCATAATGTTTACCAAAAATCCCAATATTACATTTCTTAATACAGGGATATTACATACACACAGATTGAACGTGGTACGTCATAGGTTGGGGGGGGGGATATTCCAATCACTTTTCGCGCCCGAGTGAGTGAGGCGAGAGGGAGTGTCAGTAGCTGACTAAAAACTACTCTGTTTCTACTCCTGTACTCCGAACCGGAGCCCCGGCAAGACGTCATAGTATAGAAGTTTTTAATCAGTTGCTCGTAGTGTGTAGACTAAGTTACTTTGAACACCAAAAACAAATAACCAAACAATAATCCATTACAAAACGAAAAGAAAATAAACTAGGAAGACCACACGTTCTTTATTTAGAGGGAATTTTGCAAAACATCTATTACATCGATACTGGTCGGGACATAGCTCTCGCAAAATAGAGGAGGCCAAACCGATTTGTGGCTTTGTTGTGGCCACACGTTCCAATTTTGTAGGACAAAATTATTATTTGAAATTTAAATATTGTTATGGACGGGGAATGGGAATTTTATGGAGTTTTGTATTACTTACAGTTTTGTTTATTATTGTGTTTGCTAATAATAGGGTTGTGATGAGTGAAAGGTCTTTCAAAGTCAAAGTCAAAGTCAAAGTCAAAGTATTTATTCGTGTGCTTTTTGGTGATACAAAAGGGTCTTAAAATTATTATTATAGTAGCGCAAAAAGCTGCCCATTAGGCATACACTATTTAAAGTATAAAAATATTCATCACATTCAAAATTGTAACATAAATAATTAATAAAATGTCAAAAATTAGTCACAATATAAATTATAAATTATAACAGGCATTAAATAAACAATCAATAGCAAAAATGTCAAAAATTTTGCAACAAAATAAATTAATACAAGCACTAAATAAACAATAAGTTACCCAAGTTTTCATAATTAATTATACACACAGTTGTCAGTTTTATTTATATTATTGATTTTTCAAATAGCTATTTGGCTGAATCCTAGTGGTTGCAGTCGATAATATACTCTAATCAGATTTAGTTGACTTCAGATAATCTTGTCTCTGTATCTGTATACAGTAGTCTAGCAGTTAACTACCCGAGCGTACAGCGCGTCGCGTTCCGCGTGTATCAAAGAGCCCAGTAGCGCTGATGCCGACACGAAGCCGCGGAACACTTAACAGGTTGCCGGGGCTTTGGCTCGAAGGGCAGGAGTAGGAACAAGGTGGTTTTTAGTCAGTAAGAGTCTGGTACTCCCTCTCGCCTCACCCCGGACAAAGAAGTCATAGGATGATTAAAAAAAATTATAAAGCAGCTAACTATCACGGCCCTAGTGTTCACTATTCCCTCTCGCGTCCGGGCCTAGTGCAGGCCATGATGCGGAGCGAGGGGGACTGGGATGCCGTCTCCTCCTTTTGCGAAGCAGTCATGCTAGCTAAGGAGGAGGCGGGACGCGTGAGGCAGCGAAGCGCTGCCTCCTCGCAACCCAGCCATCGCGAAGGACACACCGGGCGTCGGGGATCGCGAGACGATCTCCGGCCACCGTAAGCGCGGGCCTGCGGACGGCGAGCATGGGTAGCTCCCTGCCCGACCAGAAACAGACCCGAGCGTACGGCGCGTCGCGTTCCGCGCGCGCCTCAAAGAGCCATCAGACCACCACAGATGGGGCCCAATACGGCCGATGCCGATTCGGAGTCGCGGAGAACCTAACGGGTAACCGGGGCTCCGGCTCGACGTGCAGGAGCAGGAACGGGGTGGTTTTTAGTCAGTAAGAGTCTGACACTCCCTCCCGCCTCACCCAGGCGTGAGCAGTCATTATAGATTTTTCGTACACATACATACTTAAAAATATAATCCACAAACCCATATTACTTGAATATGAATATAAATAATAAATTCAGCCGTCGTTCCCAAAAAAAACAGTTTGATTTCATAAGCTTTCAAGAAAATCAAAGGTCCTCGACCTTCGCTAACTAATGGGAAATATTCATTGTACAAAATATATAATAAGAGCTAAGAAAATTTATGAACTTTTGTCTTGTTAACAAAAAGACCTATTAAGGTTCAAAATTGGGTGGCAGGAATGAAATTTGGCGTCGAATTAGTTCAACAGTGGAAAATTTCGGTTACAACATAATGGTGCGTAGTTGCGAAGTGACATGAGAAAATTTGTTGCTTTTTCTTTTACGGAATTGTGCCTAAGTTTATGTGAACGTGAGTTCAAGATTTACTAAGTTAAATGTGTCTAGTTTGAATTGTTTAATATTATAATTCGAAGTTATTTTTAGCATAGTACTGTATGAGTTTAGAGTATGTGTAATATGAAGGCAGTAGAAATGTTTATTTATTTATTTTAAGACACAAAGAGTCACATAGATTGCAGATGTTTTTACAGACAGCTGTTTTTTTTTATGGCATCAGCCGGTAAACGAGCAGACGGATCACCAGAGGCCTTAGTACGAGTTTGTTTTACGTTTAAAGTAATCGTAACGAGTTCGCGTTCGGCGCTCCGATTGGTTGCTTCATTGGCGCCGGCCAATCAGAGTGCCGAACGCGAACTCGTTACGAATACTTTAAACGTAAATGAACCTCATACTAAGGCCTCTGATGGTAAGCAATCGGCGTCGCCCATGGCCATCTGGCACACCAAAGGTGTTACAAGTGCGTTAACAGCTTTTTGGGGATTAGGATTTTGAGGATCGTTGGGGATTCAGGAATTGGGGAGATTGGGGAAGGGGAGGGTAATTGGGCCTCCGGTAACCTCACTCACATGACGAAACACAACGCAAGCGTTGCTTCACGTCGGTTTTCTGTGAGGCCGTGGTATTACTCCGGTCGAGCCGGCCCATTCGTGCCGAAGCATGGCTCGCCCACACTTTAAAATGTTTCATAATATTGCTATTTTGGATCACCACAAAAGGTCAGACCGTGACCTGAGAACAGTCAGACAAAGTAGAAATATTTGACAATTGTTTATTTTCCAACTACAAAACTTTCGATCTTAAACTCTCAAAATATTTCAATTTAATTTCCATACAGAAAGTTTCAACAGGTTAAAGCCTACCTTACAACGATTCCTGATTAAACTGTGCTCACAAAAATCCTTAATAAAACCGTTTTACGATGGCCTCGCCGACAAATTGTGAGGTTCAGTCCACACTACGGTTACGAATAGGTCGAGACAAGTGCATTAAGGTTATAAACCACGATACCTTCCACGATATTTTCAACCTTAAGTCCTATTATTAAATTTTATATTAAGTTCAAAAACTGTGGCGATATCTTCGACAACAATCAAAGTAAAATCTAAAATCAATCAATCATAATCTTAGAATCAGTTATCTCTTTCCATAAACTCACGCGGTTAAAAAACGCCACTGTTTATCCATAGTGTGGTCGCAGTTTTATTATCCTAAAAATATTGAATATCATGGTGGCCCTAGTTTATAGGCGTCCGATGCTTACGTGGAATATGGGCACCATACCTGCCGATACCGCGCTTCGTTTTATAGCTTCATGCTTGTTTCATTTACTGAATGAGCAGTCTCGCAGTTTTTCAGGTTTATGTGTTTCAGGGAACTATAAAGCTTCTATAATATATGGCAGTGTATATAGAAAATCAATTTATCATAACTGTTTATTTATTTATTTAAATCAATTCGACATATCCTAACAGGTTGCACCGAATGCGATAATGTTGTCATTTATCCATCAAGTAGCCCGAGCGTGCGGTGCGTCGCGTTCCGCGCATGTCTCAAAGAGCTATCAGACCAACACAGATGGGGTTGCCAGGGCTCCGGCTCGAAAAGCACGAGTAGGAACGGGGTGGGTTTTAGTCAGTAAGAGTCTGACACTTCCTCCCGCCACAGCGAGGCGGGAGAACTCACTCGATGATTTTCCCAGTAAAAGAAAACAAAAAAAAATCATCAAGTAAAACTAACAACATCAGTCGTTACTTTTATGAACTTCGTCAATGAGCAACTGAAAATATCAAATTTTTGTCCAACGCTACAAAACAATGGCCATCTCTATCTATTTTGACTAACTATAATGACTTTAAGATGTGCATTATTATGGAGCTTAAACTGTATTTTTTAATGTTAGATTTTTCCTTTTTTAGAGGTTTTTTTATCTACACTTAATTTTACATATAAGTCACAAACACAATCAGAACAACAACAATTTGTAGAGAACACAAAAAAAATATTTCGTGGCAGAAACCGAAGCCGCGGCATTTTGCACAGTAGCCGTTTGTTTAGCTACTGTACCAACCGTATATAGTTTATCCGACAAGAATATTCCAAGTTATGGTATCCATGTTCATGGGCATATATTTTCTACCTGTCATGACCATACTACGCAGAGCCGATAGGAAAAAATATTCACTACCGTTGGCTTGTACTTCTAGTTCGTATTGCATGTATTTATTAATTTGAATAAGACTGCTTCGCTGGCTAAATGGTCGCAAGTGTGACTGCCGGGCACAAGGTCTCGGGTTTCATTCCCGGGTCGTGCTTAATATTGCTGGGATTTTTAATAATTTCTCCGTAGTAGCACGGAGGTTGGTATTGTGCCCGGTATATGGCAAATGGCTTAGACTCACTACCTATTACATGGGGCTAGTAACAAATTTCTCTATACTCTCACCTGCCTCAGCCGCCCTGCGGGGATAAAAAGCGTGATGATATTTATTTATTTATGACGATTTGAATCAGCACGTAAACTATACTATAAGGGACAGTTAATTAGACAAGCTTGAGCGACTTCAAAATCTTTCCATTAGGTTCATATTTGGATTGCGCAAGTATGACCACGTCTCTGAGTTCCGCAACAAGCTCAAATGGCTGCCTATTCGCCTTCGCCGGAATACTCATATTCTTTCACTTCTTTACAATATACTTTTTAATCCCACTACCCCTACTTATCTAAAAGAACGTTTTACGTACCTTGGCGATACACATTCGAAGTTTTTGAGATCATCGAAGAGTCTGAAATTGAGTATTTGTTTGCATTCCACTTCCTTTTTAGACAAATCCTTTACAGTGCAAGCAGCTCGGTTGTGGAATGCTTTACCGATTGCAGCGAGGCGAGCTCAATCCATATCGCAATTTAAAAAACTTGTTAGAGAGCATTTCCTCTCTTTATAATTTTATATCCTATCTTAACCACACACACACATACACACACATACACACACATACAAACACATGCACAAATACACACCATTATGTATCATATTGTATATTGTATATTATTTCATTTTTATTTTTTTTATTTTTATTTTTTTGAGTTGTAGTTGTATTTTTGTATTATATGTATAGTACTTTATAATTAATTATTGTACACTTGACGACCCATATCAGACTCCTATTACTGCTCCATCCAAAGGTTGTCTGTAAGAAATCGCCTTGTGCGATAAGACCGCCCATTGTACACTATTTTTGTTAATATTTTTCCTATAATGTGATTGTGTGGTGTATAATAAAGCATATATTATTATTATTATTATTATTAATTGTTCTACAATTGCAATCACTTAGTACCTGATAATATAAAACTTTTTCGTTGTCGAGGAGAGTTAAATAAGACTGTGTGACTGAAGAAAAGGTAGGAATTTTCTTTCATTTTGTCAATAATAGCCATTTTTGTTACTACTTAAACACCAAGACGACAATAATATAATAAAGCAGGCAGAATATTAGTATTCACTTAACATAACATCACGCCTTTTATCTGCAAAAGGGTAGCTACTACTGAGTATTTATAAAAAAAAACCAGTAATACTTTGTCCGACCCGGGAATCGATCCCGAGACCCTTTGCCAGCAGTCGCACTTGGCCATGTAATTTAAAAAATTCTTTTAGGTACGACACGACCTCCCCCCATGTACACCCTACTCAATAATCAAACTTAAAATAACCAAAAATAAAGACCATTTTTATCTAAACACATATATAAAATTAATATATCAAACTAGGATCGTTACCACATTTCTGTCATACCTCAAAAGCTTCCCACACGAGAGAAGCGCTAATTAGACTACAGAGAGAGACAGCACGATGTTACTCAAACAAAAGAGTGAGACAACCATATGTTGGCAACTTACGCCTTAAATAACATAATTTGTATGCGAAAATTCAAGTTATTGCTTAGTGGTGTAGGGTGAGTATGGTTTGTGGAAGTGTTTAAACTATTTTTGAAAGTAAAAGTTTAAAAGGAGGACAGTGATCGGATACGTAATGGTGTCGAGTAGGACATGGGTTTGTGAGATTTCAAATATTTAAAAATTTAGATTTAAAATCATTCTAAAATATCGTGCCTATTTCTTCTTCAGAGAAAGATGTAGATAAAGAAAGAAAGTGTGACTATTGTACGGTTTACGTACACTAATGATGTTAATTAAACTTATTTGTATTATGATGACTATGCATATCGGACGATATTCCATTGCTGCATTCAATTGTAGACCAGTATGCACTTCAAATTGCTACCGATTGTACCACTGTGAGAATCACCTAATAATCTTACATGTAACTAATAAAAATAAACCTTTCGGGAAGGGAAGTGTTTACACTCACAACTCCAAACTCAACTATCTATGAGTACTTCACTCCTACAATTAACTATAAAAAGTAGTGTACAGTTCACTACACTGTACAGTGTACAACTATTCTAATGCAATAACTTCAAATGCCATTATGATACTCAAATACGTCAATCAGTTTTCAGTAATTGCATTATGAGTTCTATCTAATAGCAACTGAGTCTATTCTAATACGTCAAAAACGGTGGTAGACTTTCAGATATTTGTGTATTGGGATTACTCAATCATCTGATATAAACCCCCAAAATTTGTTCATACGAAAATGGTCTCTAAACATCGGAAAAAGAGCTGTCACCGGTGACCGCTTTGGGGATTGAACAAAATAAAATTAAAGTTACAAAAATCTCGGTCCGAATACAAACATGACGGGTGTACATGATAGTTTTGGATAAGATAATTTATATTGGCACTTAAAACAAAATAAAATTGAAATTACAAATATGACTGTTCTAAAATAATCATAGTCACCCTACTAAACGGCGGTAAGTACACAAAACGTAATGAGACGTCGCTCGCTTTATGGTAATTGGAACTATAACATAGCAACCTTTTTACACAGACGTTATATTTTACAAGACCTCCCTTCGATTCCCGATGCAGGTGATACGAGTATTAAGTGATTCGTTTAAAAAGTTTGATATAATTTTAGACTTCGATCGGGATTTTCCTATCTTTTCTAGAATGGAATTTGAAAATTGTAAGGTCTGAAAATAACTGAGAATTGGAGGTTCAAGTTTTGTGGTTTTTTTAAGGGGGAAAATCATCGAATGTCTACTCCCGCCTGCGTGAGGCGGGAGGGAGTGTCAGACTCTTACTGACTAAAAACCACCCCGTTCCTTCTCCTGCACAAGTCTTGTGTACGGTTACTGGGTAAGAACAAAACGTTAGACGAGATTTAGGATTTTTCAGTTACAGTGCTAAATCTGAAAACGAGGTCATAGTTGCGCCAGTGGTCACAAGTATCACTGCATAGTTAGGGATTCCTCGTTTGATTCCCGGATTACCCTTTCAGAAAGGTAGAGGTGCACCATTGAAAGTGGTTATGTTAGCTATATGTGTATGTGCGCGCCTCAAAGAGCCATCAGACCACCACGGATAGTGCCCAATAGGGCCGATGCCGTATGTCGGAGTCGCGGAGAACCTAACGGGTTGCTGGGGCTCCAACTCGAAGTGCAGGAGTAGGAACGGGGTGGTTTTAAGTAAGAGTCTGATACTCCCTCTCGCCTCACCCAGGCGGGAGAAGCCATTCGATGATTTTCCCCCCTTTAAAAAAGCTATGTATGTATGTAGATATCCTTAGGTGTATGTTGGGTCTAGTAATTAAACTGTCAAACACCAAGCTGTCACCGGTGACCGCAACCTATTGTTCTATAATTGTGTCTAAAATGACGGTACTCGACGGGTTAATAATATATCTGCCTCGTTGGCCGAGTGGTCGCAAGTGTGACTGCCGGGAAAAGGGTGTCGGGTTCGAATCCCGGAGGAGCAAAGTATTACTGGGTTTTAAAAATCAAATTCCCAGTAGTAGCATGGAGTCTGGAAATGTGCTCGGTATATGACAATAGGCTCACCCCCTATTACATGTGTAAATAGTGAAAATTGGGTGTTACATTGTACAGTGGCATGAAGTGCCATAATGTGCATCTCTGCCTACCCCTTCAGGGATAAAAGGCGTGATGTTATGTAGTGTACGTTATTATACCATCAGTGCCGCTCTGATTGACTTCAAAATTAAAGTATTCAGTTATAGTAACTTTACTATGTATATGATATTTTTCATCACTGAAACTAAGATTATGAAACTCGTTAATGAGTAACGCTGTCAGAATTATAACATATTTTAATTACGTGAGACCAAGATGATACCTAGATTTTAATATCATTTTTTTTTGTTGACGGAGGGAACCCTTCAAAAGGCGCCTAGCTCTTTGGGAAAAAAGACTACTGGGAAACTGACTATTGAAAAAACGGCCCTTCGCGGAGAACCTAACGGGTTACCGGGGCTCCGGCTCAACGTACAGGAGAAGGAACGGGGTGGTTTTTAGTCAGTAAGAGTTTGACACTCCCTCCCGTCTCACCCAGGCGGGAAAAGTCATTCGATGATTTTCTCCCCTTAAAAAAAGGGCCTATTTTTCAATCATCAGTTAAATTTTAACCATATCATAAAATTGACATATGACAGTTTTTAGTATGGGAGAATTGTCAAAAAATCAATGTTATTTCTCGATTAGGAATTAACTGGTGATTAAAAAATCAACTCTTAGGCGATAAACGTAATAATGAATTCGGTATCGCCCGAATACTGAAAGGCTACTCAATTTTAAGTTGTAAGTACTTAAATATCGTGCCATCTCATTCATTTTACAAAGAATTTATAGAGACAGAGCTATAATTAGGCGCGATTTAAAATTGAGTAATGTTTCAGTATTCGCATTATCTTACAAAAGTTACCACTACATAGTATAAAACAAAGTCACTATACGCTGTATTGGCCAGGGCTTCGCAGGAAAAGACTCCAAAGAAATACTCAGCAAGAAGAAATTTAATAAAGGTGTTAACTCAACGAGTACAGCACAGCAAGTGAAGAAATTAGCGTCGGTACATACAAAATAAATACAAATAAATATACTAGTTACTTAATTGCTAACATTATACAGCACATGATATACCATAGCACATGTCGTTGCTATGGTATATCCAGCAGGCGCTCGTACAACGCCGTCTGTCTATATGCTTCAATCTTTAAAACTACGCAACGAATTTTGGTGCGGTTTTTTTAATAGATAGAGTGATTCTTAAGGAAGGTTTATATGTAAAATACATGCATATTGCACCCGTGCGAAACTGGGGCGGGTCGCTAGTAATATTATAAACAATTTCAATCATAATTTTCAAAAAAATGACACTGCAATATCCACGACAAGGCTATGGCATTAGGATGCCCACACAAATGAAATTGATAATAATTGTCCCCTAATTATCGGGGCAGTGGGAGTAGGGGGAAGGAGGATGACATGCAAAATATTTGGTCCATAAACAGTACAATAATGTGCCACTAATGGCCCAGGGAATTAGGGCAGCGTCTTAATGGTGATTTATTTTTGAGTAGTGTGGCCATGGGTTGGGTGTTTAATGGGATAGTTCATAATGTTGATAATTTATTTTAATTCATTCTGTCTCCTGCAGTAATTCACCGAGGGAAGTGGAAACTATAGTTTTTTCTTCTTCTCCTCTTATAATATCTTCTGATTCACTTCGTTGCGGGAACCAAGACAGTTACCCATGTCCCTGGGACGCGCCGGACTTCAATGTTCCGGTGTTTTCATGGTTGTATCTACTGTAGATCCTGGCTTACAGGAGTTGCAGCGGTTTTGGGAGGTTGTGGCGGGCTTGTCCCATTAAAAAAAAATATTGTAGGTAGGTATTTTTCTTTTATTTAATATTTATTGTGCACTTAACTACCCCATATCTGATTTCTAGACTGGAGTGGAACACAGTAAGTGCTGTATGTAGCACTGACTTTGAGCCGAACCAGGATTTAAACGCACTACGCACGCCACGTTGGTGGACGTACCGTGCGTTTCAATATCATCACACGCGACACCGTTGGAAGCAAGCGCGCGTGGTATCCGGCAGAGGGCGCAGTTGGCTCGCAGCACAAGTAACAACACCAAAACCAATCGCCAACGCTAGCCAGTACTAGCCAGGGCTGCGGGATATCGCCGTGACCGCGCAAGCTACTCATGAGAAAGAATCCCTCTGTGGTTCGAAACTACTTTACTAGCTTTTCTCAAATTATGTATATATATATCTCAAATTATTATATAAATTAATAAAATATCATTATAAGTACACTTAATACAATTCAATAAGAGGATTTGATTACTCGACTTCTTATGAAGAAAATAGGAATAACCACACACTACTTTAAGTCATGGCTACCCCAATTGATCACAAACAAATGAATGATGGAGGTACATTTATAATGATCCAAGCTAAATGATGCGTCTACGCAAAGACGGTAATTGGCTTTTTATATTCACCTCAAAAATTAAGCGATCCATCACAATTTCTCTTTGTTTGTATGATTTATGATGCCATATAGTGTTTTAGTTTCATTTTCGTACCTAATGGCGTCTATTTAGAGTCTAAATTAGGTATTATGATTAATCTAGAGCTTAAAGTGATGTCAGTATTTTTTGCTGGCGTCATTTATTTTCATAAATTTACGCACTTGTAACGTCTCTGGTGTTCCAGGTGTCCATGGATGACGCCGATTGCTTACCATCAGGTGATCCGTCTGCTTGTTTACCGGCAAATACACGTCAGATTTTTATAAGGGTTTTTGTCCAACTGAAAAAGGAAAATCTCAATTTGACCTGTCTGTATGTATATGTATGTTTCTGCGCGATTTTCTCGCAACTGCTTGAACTGATTTTGATGTGGTGTTCAGAAAAATGTTTATTGAAAAATGTTAGAAGAAGGTTTTAGTATATTAATGAAAAGATTTCAAAAGGAGGCGGTTCAAGTCGGTTTTTTTAAACGTAGTTTATGAAACAATTATTAATAGATTTAGTGATTGAAGAGGAATGTTTATATACTTATATATGTCGCAGAATCAACAAAGATGCACAACTATCGAGTATCGTTATTTTAGAAACGTCAAGCAGTGTGCTTGGGTGATGGTCGGTACGGGGCGTGGCATGTTGGCATTTGAAAGGCGTCACTTTTTGAGTTGGACATGAGGGTGAGCGGTTGTTCTGCCAGCCCGTACCGAACTTACCGCGTTTACGAAGAATCCGATGACGAAGTACCCCCATTGGGTGAATTGTCTTCTACATATATGTATAACTAGCTGACCTGGAAAACTTCGTACCACCTAACAATTTTTTTTCTCACCTTTATATTGATATTTAAAGACCAAAATTAGGCAAATCGGTTCAGCCATTCTCGAGTTTTAGCGAGACTAACGGACTGAATCTCATTTTTATTCATATATAGACAACAGAAGCCGTGAGCAAAGGCTTGTATCTTCTAAATGACTAAACTCAGAAGATAATAATATATATGATGTAACTTTGAAAATATTCCTTAGAGAATAATACAAATAAAAATAATAAGTCTACCCTTACTATGAATGAGAGGAGTTTAGTGAAATTATTTGTCAGTTTAATTGTGCTGTCTTCGTTTGTACGTAGCATGTGCGTGTAGGCGACTGTACATCGTTACTCGTGGTACTTTAAGGTCGGAGGTAGGGCTGTCACGTACATAGTTTTGAGTTTTAATTTTCAGTATAATAAATAATTGACTGCCTCGTTGGCCGAGTGGCCCGGATAGGGCAAAGTATTACTGAGTATTTAGAGTATTTACAAGAAATCTCAGTAGTAGCACGGAGTCTGGAATTGTGCCCGATATATGATAATAGGCTCACCCCCCCTTTTGTTTCCCACCTAGTTGTTTCATGTTAATTTTCTGTGAGGCCGTGGTATCACTCCGGTCAACCCGACCCATTTGTGTCGAAGCATGGCTTTACCAAACTGAAAAATAGTCTTTTATTTATTGAATACAGTCAAAATTAACAGACTTGTTGCAAGGTTATATTGTAACTTAGGAGCAGATAGAATACGCGACCTACTAAAACTACATAACATAACATAACGTCACGGCTTTTATCCCCAAAGGGGTAGGCAGAGGTGTACATTATGCAATGTAACACCCACTTTTCATTATTTATGTTATGAGTCCCATGTACCTAATAGGAGGTGAGCCTATTGCCATATACTGGACACAATTCCAGACTCCGTAATTTTTTTAAAAACCCAGTACTACTTTGCCCGACCCGGGAATCATACCAGAGACCCCCTTGCCGCACTTGCGATCACTCGGCCAATGAGGCAGTCTACTAAAACTACTAAAACATTTTTTTTTTTTTAAAAAAAAACGTTGCCCCACACTAGGATTTTCTCCTGTGTCGTGGGTGCGTTTACAAACATACAAGTTCACATACACAATGACACTCAGACCCGAAACAACAATTTGTGGATCACACAAAGTGTTGTTCCGTGCGGGAATCGAACCCGCGACACGTTGCACGGCAGCCGGTTGCCCAGCCACCGCACCAACCGTGCAGTCTTATTTTTATATTATTATTAATACTTATTCCGATGTCGTGACAACCCTGGTTCCCCGTGAAAGTGAGGCTAATAATGTCGCGAGGATCAAAGAGCCTTTGTCGCCTTACATTTACATGAACGAATATGTAATTTAATAAGTCTACACGTTAAACTGTTCATATTAACTTGGTATTATTTATGTACATATTTAAATATACATTAGAGAGAGATTAGGTGCGAGAGAGCCACGCTTCGGCACGAATGGGCCGGCTCGACTGGAGTGATACCACGGTCTCACAGAAAACCAACGTGAAGCAACGCTTGCAACGTGAAGCAACGCTTGCATTTAAGTGAGGTTACCCGAAGCCCAATAACCCTCTCCGTCCCCAATCTTCCCAATTCCTGAATCCCCAACGATCCTCAAACTCCTAAACCCCAAAAGGCCGGTAACGTACTTGTAACGCCCTTGGTGTTCCAGGTGTTCATGGGCGACACCGATTGCTTACCATCAGGTGATCCGTCTGCTCGTTTACCGGCTTATGCCATAAAAAAAAACATAACTACTAAATGATGGTCCAGAATGTATTTTTGACTGAATTTTAGTGTTACATTATTCTCGCACAATCCAAACAACAAAACTATGTAACTAGTAAATTGTATTATGAACTTGATTGAAAAAGAGTAACCTATGCAGTTTCTTGCTCGTTCTTCTCCATAGGAATCTACACCTTGGAATGAGCAAATAGCTTCACTTTTAATTTTTTTTGTGACGTTCAAAAGTGCCCTTCTGGTCTAATTGAAATAAATGATTTTGACTTTGTCTTTGACATACATACTTGTTAGTTTACGAAGGGATGGTGCGTAATAAAGGTCTTAATTTCCGACAAATCAAGTATATAACATCACGCTTTATATCCCTGAAGGGATAGGCAGAGGTCCATCTGCACATATACGGCACTTAATGCCACTGTACTTACAATAATATATAACACCCACTTTTCACTATTTATGTTATGAGTCCCATGTAATAGGGGTTGAGCCTATTGTCATATACAAGGCACATTTCTACACTCCGTGCTACTACTGAGATTCAAGAAAAACCTAGTCATACATTGCCCGAAAATTTAACTCGAAAATCGAAAGACAAGACATAGTTTTCGAAATCATTCTAGAATTATATTGTGAAACTAGTGAATTTATTTCTGCAAATAGGCTACAAGGCAGCACTTTTACACGTCAATTTTATCAAGCGAACGATGAGGCCGACATTTCCTAACTGACTACTCTGAGAAGAAATGCCGAAACAAAATCAGAGGTCCGTCTCTTTTAAAGTCCAAAATTATTACTTGTGAATGCTATTAATTTCACAAAATTACTAATAATTACCTATATTCTATTTTAAATTAAATAATAAGAGGTTTCCTTTTTTCATCAATTCCTTTTCAATGTTTAGCTTAAAATATTTCTTATTCTATAAGTCTAGATTAACTAAGTGATCTAAGTTAAGTGTACAATTGTTACGGAGCCGTTGAGGACTTAACGGGTTGCCGGGGCTCCGGCTCGAAGTGCAGTAGTAGGAACGGGGTGGTTTTTAGTCAGTAAGAGTCTGACACTCGCTCCCGCCTCACCCAGGCGGGAGCAGTCATTCGATGATTTTCACCCGTTAAAAAAAAGAGTACGTTTGTTGAATTGGGACCCATCACACTTTACAAAAATACCTATCATATACTAATTTCTTATTTATGTACACACATACAACATAAAGGACAACACATATATAAGATTGAAGTACAAAGGTACCACCTATTCCTATTGGAATTTCTTCTTGTGGACTTGTGGCAGTAAAAGTAATCATTACATAGTATAAATCAAGGTCTATCCGCTGTCTGTCTGTCCTTAAAGATGCTTAGATCTTTAGAACTACACAACGGATTGATGCGGTTTTCTTTAATAGATAGAGTTATTCTTAAGGAAGGTTTATATGTATAATACATGCATATTGCATCCGTGCGAACCTAGGGCGGGTCGCTTGTAGTGAAATAAGACACAGTGTGTAATAATAAATACAAAATTGAAAACAAATAGAAAATTGGAAAACAGACTTAAAACTAAACAGATAAAAAAGGCACATCACTTACACTAAAAAAAAACATATTTGTTTTTCTGCCAGATAACCTGATGGTAAGTCATCAGTGCGACTGTGGATACGCGCAAAACCAGAGGCCAGCCGACATTTTGTTTTGAATCCATTAGATAATAATTAATTATTTTCAATTAGTAAGTAAGTAATGTAAATTAATGGAAGCCAACAAATACTATTAATAATTAAACGTCATTATACAATTCAAAACATGATTTTAATCCTTCTACAACATGGTTTAGGGTATAAAATCAATTGATATATTTGAACAATAAGTATAATAATAAGTCAGTGCGTTTGTCATGATCATTAGTTATATTATACCAAATTATAATTATAAGACAATCTAAAATTTGACCTAAAGTTGAGTGTTAACTTTTTTAGGAATATGTGTAACTATGAAGCCCTCGTCATCATCAGCCCGTGTTCGTCCATTGCTGGACATAGGCCTCAACAATGGCACGCCACTGAGCTCGGTCTTCAGCTCCTCTCATCCAACCACTGCCAGCCACCTTGCGGATGTCGTCACTACACCTAGCCGGATGGCGCCCTACACTACGTTTCCTTAGACGCGGTCTCTACTCTAGAACACGTTAACACCAACGCTTATCGATTCTTCGACAAATATGACCGGCCCACTGCCACTTCAGCTTACTAATCTTTTGGGCTATGTCGATAACTTTGGTGCTCTGTCTTCGTGACATGAAGCCTTCGATGTTTCGAATTGATCTGTGTACCAAATTTTGTAGTACAATCAAAATTGGCCGATATATATTATATATGCGTCTAAAGTTTTAATGACTTGCAGTTTTTGTCCAAATGTTGTACTGTGACGTCATAGCACAACGTATCATACTTTGTTTTTATTTAAACATAGTGAAAGGTAGTTGGTACGTAATAGTCATTATTAGTTCGGCTATTTGAGATACAAATGCGTTTATACTTTCTTAATTTTACGGTACAGTAACATTCTCCATTGTCCCTTTTCGTCCTACGTCGATTGGGTAGGCTTAAAAAACTGGGCGTAGTTTCAAACTCCTTGTTAGGTACTGCAGCGAATTTTAAATAAAAAAAATAACTCTATAATTACATATTTTAGGTTCTTATGACCTTAATTTTAAACATTTAAGTCAATTACCCCTCCCTTGGTTATTTAGAATCTTAATACCACCATACAACTATATCTCCATTTTGGAACGAGCAACTAGCTTCACTGACGGACAGACTGACAGACTGACAGACTATATTTTGTTTCTTTATTTGTTTACGCTGCAAAAGTACCAGTTTATCGTTTAATTGAAATAAATAATGATAGAGAAAATAGCAACTACGCTTTGCTTAACCCAAAAAGTGAACCTGAACCTCCTCATTTGACAGTCCAACTTACAACAGCTCAACAAACAAGACAGTTTTAGGAAATGAACAACTATTTTAGTGCTACCAATCTGACGAACCAAAATACATAGTTTCTATTCTTACTCCATCAGCATCTCAATTTCATAATCACACTTCAACGCAGGCAAAGTCTCAAGTCAACAGCTAGTAATTTTGAGACAAAAGGAGTACTTAATCTCAATGTCCTAACTGAATAGGGTCGCTAATTTACGACTCAGGATAAGCCTAGAACAATAGTGCAAATTCCTCTAGTCCAGGTAGCTGAAAATTATAGGTGCTGTTTGTCTTCTTATCAGGCTAAAAGTTGTGAATTGATTTCTTTTGACCTAGGGACTTACTCTTGAATCCAATTCCGATCGATCGACATTGGTATTGTGATATTTCATACTCTTGAGTCGACAGTAGCACTCATTGCTTTCGGAATGCGTAGATATTTAATGAACTAAATGGTATTGAGTTTCGCTTTATATTCCGTACTCTGAATGCTATTTTAACAGTTACCATAGGAATTGTAGAGGTATAGTTTTGACATTGAGTAATGATTGAAATTTTATTGGATTGAAATTGCAATGACATTGCTTTCAAGAGTAAGCACCTAGATTTATGTAGATATTTTGATGAGTGTCTTTAATGGGATAAGTCGGTAAACGACCAGATAGATCACTTGATGGTATGAAACACCAGAGGCGTTACAATTGCGTTGCCGGCCTTTTGGGGATTTGGAATTTGAGGATTGTTGGGGATTTTTGGGTGTCCATGGGTGGCGCCGATTGCTTAGCATCAGGTGAACCATCTGTTCGTTTACTGATTACTGGCTTATCACATAAAAAATATATATAAAAGAATACTTTAAAGCCCTTTTTTATTTTAGATATATTAGGATCAATTTTTCCAAAGCCTGATAAATTTTAACTGAGGGATAATTGACAATTGTTCCATACTAAAAAAAGGCAATTGTCAATTCTATTTTTGGTTTACCTTTAAATTTTTTTGTAGACGTTCAAAAATACCTTTCAGGTCTAATTGAAATAAAAAAATTGACATTGACTTTGACTTGGAATTAACTGACGATTGAAAAATGGGTCCTTACTACAAGTAATACAGGGTGACTTGTGACTCGACGTATTCCTCTCGGGAGGTGATAATACAACTAATTTCCTACAAAATTAGACCTGAGGTCTTTGGTCCGAAAGTGGCTAGTTTCTGAGATATTCAACATTTTCGGTTTTGGTGAAAAAATCCCAATCTAACTACAAAAACATCAATAAATAAAAGAGGTATTCCTCGTAGCGCTCCCGTTTTGAAGCGCGCCCATCTAAGCGCTCCCGTTTTATTCCTCTAAGCGCTCCCAAAAGTAGCGCTTTGAGGAACGATTCAAAATATTAAATTTTATTTCCTCGAAGCGCTCCCATGATTAACTTTCGGATAGAGATGGGACTTTACTTTACAAGGAGGCAAACTATCCTGCCGAATCGGAGGATTAGTCAAATTAAAAGTCCGAACAATGGCATCCATTTTAGTGAACGGATTAAAAGAGCAAGAGAGCTGCCACCGAATCATGGTAGATGAGGCTCTCATGAATCACTTTGGGACCATTGTGATGGCGGCCCGAATAACTCAGGCCAAAGAAGTTCTGCTGATTGGTGACATAAATCAACTTCCCTTCATTGACCGAGACAACCTCTTCCCCCTCATTTACAACCGCCCTACACACGTCGTGGCTATTAGCCAAGAACTTCTCTGCACTCACAGGAACCCTATGGATGTAGCATATGCTCTTAGTACCGTGTACAGTGGCATATATTCGTCTGCGTCGGGTGTGAGATCCCTTGAGTTAAAAAGCTTCTCAGGGTCGCGGATACCCAAATCTCCTCCAAACACGTTATACCTGGTACACACTCAGGTAGAAAAGGAATCCCTTAAAAACCAGGGATATGGATCGGGTGTGGGATCCCGCGTACTCACAATACACGAGGCTCAGGGGCTTTCGTACGCGGCAGTGGTTCTTGTAAATACAGCGGAGAAGAAACAGCGGATACACGACAGTGTACCGCACGCCGTGGTAGCTATATCCCGTCACACTAACAGCTGTGTTTACTACACGAATACCAGTGACGACGCGATCAGCAAATTAATCAGACGGGCGGTGGGTGAGAGTGAGCGGGGGATCCTGGACTATAACTTGAAAATGGCTATCAGGAATAGGGACATGGCGGTAGTGGGCGCTCTTTTGGGTGGGGAGGGCTCGCTGTAGGCTTGAATTGTGATGGAGGCGTGACATTGATATATATATATATATTGATATATGTATTGTGTGTGTTTAATAATGTTAAAATGTAGTAAATATAATGTAACGTAATGTAAATTTTATCAATAAGACTGACAAAATCCATTGGCACTACTGGAATCGGCTTACTGCTGCGTGAGCAGACGTCATGCATTCTTAAATGTTCTACAGTCGGTGGCGCTGTGGGCTGGGTCGCTCCGTTCCCTACGAAATGGTTGATCGGACCGATTGCTGGCCCTCACGTCATGCTCGTGAACGGGCGCCTTCTGCTGGAGCAGGTCGGCTCGCTCATCGCGCGTGTGGGCCGATCCAGTAAGGTTAATGTAAATGTAATAAAACATGTATTGTGTATATATAGGTAGATATTAGACACATCTTCTTTGAGAAAAAAAAAATGTGGTTAATGTAGCACGTAAGATTTCTGTAACAATTAATTTAGACTGTAAATTAAAAGAAAATGTAATGGAATGACAAGGGCACGGACAAGAGTCCGTGGAGAATAAGAAATGTAATATATAGAAAAAAAAAAATGTACAATCAACGAAATTATAACTACTCCACTTTACTTGCAATTCAGTCATTAAAATTAGTCCAACTATAATCTAGATTATAGTTGGACTAATTACGATTCAACCCCTTACATTGTAATTTGCCTGTGGTATATAAGATTATGAGGTGTTACCAACTATTTTGGTAAGTCGGTTTAGCCTTTATTTGGTGGTTTTAGTGTTGAATTACATTAATAGGTTTTAAGACTATTATTATCTGTCTTAGTCTGAGCTGAGAACTACATACTTAATGCTAAGCGTTTGTATCTCTATTTGTATCTCAGTACTTAAGATAGTTGTGTAATTTTTTTTTATGGCTTAAGCCGGTAAACAAGCAGACGGATCACCTGATGGTAATCAATCGGCGTAGAAATGACGTTTTAGCTTTCCCCTCCTAAACTTCGATTCGTTTTATCTAAGTATTGTTTTATTATACGACCAAAAAATACGTGTCTAATATTTTTCATTACCTTACTAACGGACTAATTATATTTTTAATTTTCATACCCTGTCATGATCCCAATTATACCAAGTGACAAGTGAATGTATGTAGTGGAGATGTATTCTGCCTACCCCATTAACAAGTTGTAGTAAACGTCTGTCCATTCAATAGATGTGTAGCGATATCAAGATGGAAACGACTTCGAATACCACAATGAGAGACGGTGCGCGGGTAGGATGACCATAGCTTTTCAATTTTTTGAGGAAAATCATTTAGCGTCAGTTTCACTACCTCCATATAAGTACCTGATAAACTTATGTGACAGATAGTTCATACAAATTACGTTCTTAATTCAAATTTATCTGGTAGATAACGGCTATCCAGATATTGTGAAACAGGCCTTTAGAATAAAACGTGGTATGGGATTGGATCCTAACAATGGTATAAAACTTGTTCCAATAACAATTACTAATAACAATTATTTAATTATGTGAACCAATTTTTCACTGTATTTATTGAGTGGCAATTAATGGAAAACTAATATGCTACGGTTCTCTTTATGTATTAGCCCTAGCAATAAACTAGCAAGCGATTTATTAGGTGACTGCCTCGTTGGCCGAGTAGTCGCAAGTGCCAGATCGCAAGAGGTCTCGTGTTCAAATGCCAGATCGGGCAAAATATTACTGGGTTTAATAAACCAATTTCAGTAGTAGCACAGAGTCTGGAATTATGCCCGGCATAATAATATGGCAATAGACTTACCCCCTATTACATGGGACTCAAAACATAAATAGTGAAAAGTGGGTGTTAAATTGTACAGTGGCATCAAGTGCCGTAATGTGCACCTCTGCCTACACCTTCGGGGATAAAAGATGTGGTGTTATGATATGTATGTGTGCTTCCCTCGGGTATTTATGATTTAATCCATTGACCTATAGTAGGTTAACCTGATTGCAATTTTATCTTTATCAAACTACATCATAATTTACCTTGGAATAAGTTTTTGCCTAACAGAGGAACTGCTCGCATAACAGAGGTACCTCTTGACAAATCATAGTCACCCTACAACGGACCACAGATCTCATAACAGTGAGTGCATTACTTATAAAATTTGCATTTTTAAACGATTTACGGTGTGCACCCAGCCTAATGAGGTTTTAATGACTACATTTATGTCTAGTTTTCAGCCTTTCTCTATGATTCATTTGTAGATATTTGGTAGAACTATGTAATAATATCATATCTACTATCTAATTGTGAATAGTTAGCAAGTGTGAAGTAGTCATAGATTTTTTTCCCTTTTTATAGGATAATAAGGCGGTAAACGAGTAGATGGATTACCTGTTTGCAAATGATCAGCGTCACCCATGGACATACGCAATACCTGAGAAAAGTAGAGCTGCCTCATTTCTGTAGTATTGAATTTTTTTTGGGACAAGCCCGCCACGACCTTCCAAATCCGCTGCAACTCCTGTAAGCGAGGATCTACAGTAGATACAACCATGAAAACACCGGAACACTGAAGTCCGGCGCGTCACAGGGACATGAATAACTGTCTTGGTTCCCGCAACGAAGTGAATCAGAAGATATTATAAGAGGAATTACAGGAGACAGAGTGAATTAAGCCGAAAGGCACAAAGAACAGAGACTGTACAACTGGATGAAGCCCAGTCGCCAAGCACCACGGTAATTTGACTAAAATCTAAGTGGGTCCTATGTGTGAGCTGTGGGGCTCCAGCGCAAGTCTCATTTAGACGACCCGGTGCCTCTTGCAGCTGATAAGGGTGGCCATAGGGGTGCTTTTAGTGAGGTACAAACCCCATATTCCCCAGTCTTCCCCCGTCTTCAAAAAAAGACCTTTTATCGTAATTATCAATAGCTTCAGTCATAAGAGCAAATAGCTTTAGTTAAAAAATTATTATTAATTTAATTTTTTTTTTGGCATAAGCCGGTAAACGAGCAGACGAATCACGTGATGGTAAGCAATCGGCGTCGCCCAGGGACACCTGGAACACCAGAGGCGTTACAAGTGCATTACCGGCCTTTTGGGGAATTAGGAATTTTAGGATCGTTGGGGATTCAGGAATTGGGGAGATTGGGGAAGGGGAGGGTAATTGGGCCTCCGGTAACCTCACTCACACGACAAAACACAACGCAAGCGTACTAGCCCCCTGAGTAGTTATAAAGAATTAAAAACTATATCGTATAATCGCTCTGTTACGATGTAATATAAAGGCGAATTAGTAAGATATTAATAAGGTTTTTACTAGTCACTTGAGCTGGCTTTGCACGTTCGAAGTTTATCAGCACAATGCATCGAATTTAGAATTCTGCAAGTTTTATGGGGGTAATGCGGCCTCCGGTAACCTCACTCACCCGATGAAACATAACGCAAGCGTTGTTTCACGTCGGTTTTCCGTGAGGCCGTGGTATCACTCCAGTCCAGCCGGCCCATTCGTGCCGAAGCATGGCTCTACCCATACTTGTAACTAATTTAGTTTGGAAGGTTAAAACGCTTTTTTGTTTATTAGTTCGTAAATGGTTTTGAAGTAAACGTTAATCGCATTAGTAGGTGTACACAAAACAAATATTCCCTATCCAATTATTATAGATTAAATTTAATGATCACGAAATAGGACAACGGATTAATCAATCCAATCTACTTAGTCGGTTATCTATTAAATTAATTGGTACAACTAAGTGTTGCTAATCCGATTAATATCAATTAATAATAATAAATTATCTGCTCACCCACAGGGAAACCTAGAAAAACCTAATTAGGCGTTCTAAATAGACAATCAGTGCCGTATTTACCACTTTTCTGTGACGCCTTAGTATCACACCGGTCGAGCCGAACCGTTCGTGCCGAAGCGTGATAATATTAATAATATGGACAGCTAATTCAATAATAACTGCTAATACCTCTGCCTACCGCTCAATGAACTTGAAACTAATTAGCGGTTATATAAATTAAATCACGTTGCATTTCAATATGTCAACGAACCTGATTGTCGGTGGCTTTAGTTTGTGGTGGCACAACTAGGAACGTATTGTTCTGATAAGTAACATTCAAATATTCTGTATTTAAATGGTTAAACAATAGGTAGTATTTTAGATTTTCTTAGTCAAAATAATTATTTTTATGAATCCTTATCCATGTCATAAATAAAAAATTGCGAGCACTCAAGACCTTAAAGGAGCCGACAGAGTATTGGAATACTATTATAATATTTATGATGTCTAGACAATTAGATTTAAATACAAATCAAAAATGGGAAGAGTACCGTAATGTATTGCTTGAATCTCCGTCTTTGGCGAAATTACTTTATATATTAATGGAAGGGCTAATCTCTTGGAAACGGAGGTTAATCAGAATAAGCCAAGTGTCAATAATAAACAAAATTCTTTTAGTGTTTCAAGTACCGATGAAAATTTTACTGTCCGCCCGTCTGTCAGTTAAGCTACGCGCTTGTAACAAGATTGTTTCTATTTTTAATTTAAATTTTCGTGAGACATTCCACATCAACATAACATAACGTAACATTATGCTTTTTACCCCCGAAGAGGTAGGCTAAGGTGCAGATTACGTCACTTAATGCCACTGTACAATGTAACATCCACTTTTCACTATTTATTTTATGAGTCCCATGTAATAGGGGGTGTGCGCATTGCTATATACCGGGCACAATTCCAGATTCTGTGCAACTACGTACCTACTATTGCACTTCGAACCGAAGACCTGTTAAGTCCTCCGCGGCTATTACCTACTACGCTGAGGATTTAAATATAACATTGTGTTAATTAAATATAACTATGTATAAATAAAACCTAACACTTTATAGGATCAAACTAATAAAAGAATACACTATGTTAAAACCAGAGGTTTTTTTTTTTTTAAGGGGGGAAAATCATCGAATGACTGCCCCCGCCTGGGTGAGGCGGGAGGGAGTGTCAGACTCTTACTGACTAAAAACCACCCCGTTCCTTCTCCTGCACGTCGAGCCGGAGCCCCGGTTACCCGTTAGGTTCTCCGCGACTCCGAATCGGCATCGGCCCTATTGGGCCCCATCTGTGGTGGTCTGATGGCTCTTTGAGGCGCGCGCGGAACGCGACGCGCCGTACGCTCGGGTCTGTTTCTGGTCGGACGGGGAGCCACCCATGCTCGCCGTCCGCAGGCCCGCGCTTACGGTGGCCGGAGATCGTCCCGCGATCCCCGACGCCCGGTGTGTCCTTCGCGATGGCTGGGTTGCGAGGAGGCAGCGCTTCGCTGCCTCACGCGTCCCGCCTCCTCCTTAGCTAGCATGACTGCTTCGCAAAAGGAGGAGACGGCATCCCAATCCCCCTCGCTCCGCATCATGGCCTGCACTAGGCCCGGACGCGAGAGGTCGCCATCGCCGATCACTTCCCTGAGGACACGGCGGTGCTCAGCCCACGAAGGGCATTCTCCCACCATGTGTTCCACCGTGTCCTCAGGGCGGTCCTCGCAGTGATGACACCCGGGCGTTTCCTCCCGCCCCATCAGACACAGGTACCTCCCGAAACTTCCATGTCCGGTGAGGACCTGCGTCAGGCGGTAGGTGAGGACGCCGTAGCGTCTCTCAAGCCACTCCTCAAAGAGGGGACTTACCGCTGCGATGGCAGCGAGCCCAGCCCTCGGTTGCGACAGTCGTTGCTGCCACTCCGCCATGAGATCGCGCCGGAGCTCATCCCGCCACGCACTTATCTGGCGCGGCAGCGGAGGTCCCAGAGGTTTAAGACGCCCACTTCTCATGCACGAGGTTGCGGGTTCGGAATCTACAAACGAAAGTACCAATGTGACGTTTTCCAAGTTATATATACTTTCTAAGATTATTTAGACACCACTGACAAATGGTGAATAAAAACATCGTGAGGAAATCTGGGTTTATAAATTGTAATTATAAGTCTGTAATCGCCAACTCGCATTGTGCAAGCGTGGTGATTAATGCTCAAACCTTCTCCGTGTGAGAAGAGGCCTTTGGTCAGCAGTGGGCACTTACATGTGCCTATTAGTGCCCACTGCTGATGATGATGATAACCCGCTAAACCAAACCCCTCTAAAACTAACCCCACTTTTAACCCTTAACTATCCAGAATGCTTTTGTGACGTAACTGACCAGTAGTGTCCAACAGACTCATTTTATAAATGTAAAGTATGATGAAGAAAAGAAAGATATTTTGAATGAAAAAGTCAGTATAATGTATTACAGTGATGTGTATTTACACTTATTTACTTATAGATATTACAATTATTTTTTTCCAGAATATTCAGTGCATGTATTGCGTTTGCATTCAGTACAACACTGTTTAGAAGCCCTTGATAATTTCGAAGGGTAATTATAACAATGCTTCTTCCTTTTTCCATTGTAGCTTCATATATTGGATTGCCAAAGACAGGGCACCAGTATTCTCTAAAATCTATACCTCCTTGTTTATTGACGCTTATAATCAATAAAAGACCTCGGAGTACTTGCATTTCGATTTTATATCTGTTTGATGTCATTATTGTCTGATTTTATTTCCATCGATTTTGTAAAACTCTAAGCCCTTCAGTATTGGTATATTTTACTATTATTTGTAATACGTGATCGTCGAAAAAATGGCTGAAACTGTCTATCGGATCTATTATAGTTTGGCCCGGAGGAGGAAGAATCACCTTATGGATACCACCGCGAATTATGTTGTGTCGAGGCGTTCGGTTTTGCCTGTTAGGTTCTGATTTCCAAGTTGTTATCTCTTCCTTTATAAGTGTAAATTGAGACGTATTCTTGTAATCATCATCACTGTTATTCCATAATTGTTCATCATCGTTTTCAGATACTGGTTCTGTGACATTACTTTTATTATCAGAACAGCTGTCAAAAGCAAAATTCTCATCATCACTATCGCACTCATGGGCAAAAATGTTTTCATCGTCACTTTCAACAAGAGCACGTTGAATTTCACTTTGTGTTAGTTGCCGTTTAGCCATATCATTCAATAAAAACGAATTAGAACATGACTACATTTTGACAAGAGTTTCTGATTACTGATACGTGATACGATTACAAAAACTATGATTATAACACAAACAAAGGTCTAACAACCGCTTTTGCCCACCCGACACCATAAGATTATAAGAAAATGTAAATAAAAACAATCAACCTTCACACTTGAATCAAATAAAATGATATTGTGTCTGTTGGACACTTCTGGGTTGATGAAGTACTATTTTCGTTTATTGCCCAAAAATAATAAATAAAAAATTCACGTTACAAATATTTTCATTGCACATTTAGATTCGTAAAACATTGGCGATAAATTAAATAAAAGGCCGATTCATAAAAATAAAAACTTTAGTTTTTATGAAAACATAAACGCAAAATTGTGTCCGCGAGACACTTGTGGGTTGTTAAGGGTTAATTTAATTTCCATTCCTTTTCCCAAACAGAAAACGAGGCATTCTTTCATAATATCCCTCCCCCTTTCTCCCCTAAAAATTAATTAGTACAAGATTAAGAATAATAAGCCTACTGATTTATGGGGGTTGTGGCCAAATGATACTCAACCCTTTTAGGGTTTCGCACACAAAATCAGAAATAGAAAAACCCTTTTCATTGTTGGTGGACATTAAATTTTGTATTTTCAATAGCTGGTAATTATATCGGGTGTATATAGGCTGGTTGGTTAATCGAGTAGTGTGTTATTGTTAAATGTATATAAGGCTTTTTTTGAGAGGGGAACATCAATGACTTCTCCCACCTGGGTGAGGCGAGAGGAAGGGTCAGACTCTTACTGACTATAAACCACCCCGTTCCTACTTCTGCTCTTCGAGCTGGATCCCTTTTTTTATAGCGGGGGGGAAACCTTCAAAGGGCGCTTAACTTTTTTGGGGATAAAAACTAGAGAGTGTGGGATTCTTACCTCACTAAAACCTCCCCAGTGGCCACCATCATCACCTATGGGGGCATCGAGGCCTCTATACCTGTTCCGGAATCCCCACGGTGAAACGCCTGTAATGACACATCATAAGGGATCTCCTTCTTAAGGGAGATGCACATCTGTACATCTCCCGCTATGCACGGCGGCACGTGACCACTTTGCCACCGTCTTCCATGAGGTCCATGAGGGGCGTCTTTTTTAAGGGGAAAAAATCATCGAATGACTGCTCTCGCCTGGGTGAGGCGTGAGGGAGTGTCAAACTCTTACTGACTAAAAACCACCCAGTTCCTACTCCTGCACTTCGAGCCGGAGCCCCGGTAACCCGTTAGGTTCTCTGCGACTCCGAGGGTGGGCGTCTAGAGTCCCCACTCTAGGCACCCGTGACCGCAAAGGCCTGCCTGCAGATAATGCAAGTATGATATAGGTGTATTTGGCGCCAAGACGATTACTGGACAACACCAATATAAAGCATGTAATACCTCTAGAAATAAATTAACTTCATAACAACGTAACATTATCAGTAATCGTTTCTATTGATTTTGTTTTCACTTTCATATTCATTTTATTATTTATATCATGGTGTGCTTCGAACAGCGTTACCTTAGGTGTATAACTAGTACGTACTACCACGGGCTGGTGCTGAAAATCAGCGCCGTGGGCTCGAGCCTCTGTGCCTGGTTCACGGTATTAAGCTGAGCTTCAGCCTTTTGCGCTGCGACGCACCATGGGCTTTTTGTGTGTACCTAAATTCTTGTTGTGTGTCGTGGCGAAATAACTAAATGGTTTTTCTTTCTATAATAATATTAGATGTACAGAACCAACTTCAAAATACAAGTTTTCGTATCTCAAGCACTTTTTATTTATGTTTAATTAAAACATTGTCTTTGTTCTGTAGTAAGATGCTAGCGTCCTTTACCCGCTTTAGATATGGGCAGACGTGTCCGAGTTGTATTCATATTTTTCTTAACATTTTACGTTTTATAAAATGCCTTTGTTATGTATATGTGACTGTTATTGATCTTACTGTTGCTTGCCGAATTGGTCTTGGGTTCGATTTCTGGGTTTCTGGAGTTACCTAGGTTATAACCTTCAGGATATAATGCAGAAATTCGCAGTAACATTTCAAGGCAGTTAAGAAGCCTAACTGGCCTCGACTAGTTCGAGGAGCACTGGTATGTGAGTAGGCCCATCGCATTACTGAACATGTGCACATCAAAGTTTGTGAATGTAGGAACTGAATATACTGTTGTAGCTATTGTGGATGGCTTAAGTTCGAAAAGAAAAGCGTATACAAGGTGTAATTTTAAAATCGTGGCATTTCTCGGGGTAATGTTATAGAAGTCATAAAGGTTCAATGTTGCATGTCACTGCTCTCACCCAATGCAATAAAATACAGATGCTAATAAGTTACCGCGATGCTTAACAACGCGGGAGGACAATGATTTGTTAAATAAAAGTTAAAGTTTTTTGAAGAAACACCCATCTACTAGTTAATATATTAAAACTTTCTCTTAGGTGTAACAAAAACTTTTCTGAAAACCACTTCAAAATCGATTCAGCTAATCACAAGATATAGCGCAAAGACATAAATACAGGTCAAATTGAGAACCTCCTTTTTTGAAGACGGTTAAAAATAGTATTATCTGTAATGGTGAACTTTTTATCGTTTAAGAAACAATTCATACTTCGTCGACATGAACAAATATTTATAATACCTAAATAAAGATCAAGGTTAAATGCCGTTCTCCTCAGTGACTTGTAACTCGACGTATTCCTCTCGGGAGGTGAGAATAGAAATAATTTCCTACAAAATTAGCCCTGAGGTCTTTGGTACGAAAGTGGCTAGTTTCTGAGATATTCAACATTATCGGTTTTGGTGAAAAAAACCGGATCAATATACAAAAACATCAATAAATAAAAACCACTGGTTTGATTAAAGTGATTTTAGTTTTAATTTGTTATCAGTAGTAGTAGTATCAATAAACATTTATTAATACTTTTAGAAATATCATTCGTTATTTATATCCATTTATTCGTCACGATTCCAGACCACATGCTATAACTGAAATTTAAAAAAAATAATCGAACGACCTCCTCTCCTCTCTTAAACATCAAATCATTCCTTCTACATAACATCACGCCTTTTATCTTCGTAGAGGTGCACATGAATCCTATCTTATTTTTTTCTGATAGATACAATTTTTTTTCTTTATATTAACGATGCCCCACACTAGGATCACATCACACCCAGACCCAAAATAACAATTTGTGGATCACACAAAGACTTGCTATGTGTGGAAATTGACACAACCCGCGACACATTGCGTGGCAGCCGGTTCCCAGCCACCGCACTGTTTTGTCAAATACTTGATATTATTTATATAACCAGCTAGTTTCTTCTACCTCAAATCTAGTATTACCTGCAAAATACTGAAAGGGGCAAGCACCAAAACTTACTGAACCCAATTTTAAACTCTATTACTATTAAACTACATCTAATTGCCAGACAAATTCACACTTTAAACCGTTCATAACAGAGTCCAAAATTCTTTGTACATCGAAAAATAGTTACTTGGAATGGTTGTAATATATCGGATTGTAAAAGGCTGAAGATTTGTGAAAGTTTTAGCCGCTGGGGAATGTAGACACGGTTACTTATCGAGGTATACAAACCCAGTATAAATTGACCTTTGAATGTACAGAAAGATTATACAAATCGAGACCACGATAAACTGGTTATATACACTTTGATACGAAGCCGGGTGTACGTTGTCTCAGTTATAGCGGGTGTTCTCTTTGTCATAAACTCTTTAACTTTTACCTGGTACTTTTTGTGGTTGTTTCATCTGTTGTTAGAACAGGTAACTACTTGATTAAAGTATTATACATACGTAAAAAAGAAGAGCAAAATTAAATAAAAGACATAACATAACATCACGCCTCTTATCCTCAAAGGGATAGAAAGAAAGAAGAAAGAAAGAAAGAAAAATAATTTATTCGCCATGGACAAACATTAAAAACAAAAATAAATAGAAAACAAAAATAAAAAACATAAAATAACAAAAAAAAACAACAATGAAGGCAAAAAAAACATTATAAAAAAAAAACAAAATAAAAGAAACAGGGTGGCAGCATGTCCACGACGAAAGGGCTCGCCAACTCAATCTAAGCTGGGCACAGTAAGTACCCAACACTGATTTTCAGTTGGCACCCCTGTAGTGACGCACGGACGGAAGCAACGAAAAATTATTTAATGCAAAGAGTATAATAAGTATAGGGGTTATTTAAAGGAAAATAATATAAATACAAAAGACACATGCTAAAACAGTAAACGAAAAGGAAGAAATTTAAACACAGACCTCTATTTTTTTATTTATAAATAAAATAAAAAAATAGGCAGAGTTTTCACTATTAATTATGTAAAGAGTCCCATGCATGTAAGGGGGAGCCTATTGCCATATACCAGGCACAGTTTCAGACTCTGTGCTACTACTGAGAATTTTTAAAACCCCAGATATACTTTGCCCGATCCTGGAATCGAACCCGAGACCCTTGCTCGGCAGTCGCAGTTGCGACCACTCAGCCAACGAAGCAGTAAAGTTAAGTAACATACGTAAAAAAGAAGGGCCAAATTAAAACTACCCCTTAACCGACGAGCATGCATGAAAAGATTGATGACTGTGGATGAAGCGAAAGAGGTATGTAGGAATCGTAGCAAATTGGCGTTCCATAGTCACTGCCTACCATGAGAGACAGGCGTGAAGTTAAATAGATGTATGTATGAATCAGTTATTTTTTATACCTCATAAACATGTTTACTATGTCTAAGGCCTTTTTTTTAAGCGGGGAAAATCATCGAATGACTTCTCCCGCCCGGGTGAGGCGGGAGGGAGTGTCAGACTCTTACTGACTAAAAACCACCCCGTTCCTTCTCCAGCACGTCGAGCCGGAGCCCCGGTTACCCGTTAGGTTCTCCGCGACTCCGAATCGGCATCGGCCCTATTGGGCCCCATCTGTGGTGGTCTGATGTCTCTCATAAGTAAATCAAACAGCGATTTTAAAGTTTTTTAATTATTATAAAGCTATTGTTAAAGTTTTATGTACAGCCAGCCAGACTGTTTAGTAATTTAGATTGGAAAATAAAAATGAATTCATTACAGGTCCGGTAATCATTGTTTGGCTATTGAGTTGTAGAGTAATCGAGTTTGCGAGATATTTTGTCGTGTGACTGGAGGCCCAATTACCATTTTCCCCAATTTCTGAATCCCCAGCAATCCTCAAATTCCTAATCCCCAAAAGGCGGGTAATACACTGGTAACGCCTCTGGTGCTCCGGGTGTTTTTTTATGGCATAAGCCTGTAAACGAGCAAACGGATCACCTGATGGTAAGCAATCGACGTCGCCCATGGACACCTGGAACACCAGAGGCGTTACAAGTGCGTTACCGGCCTTTTGGGGATTAGGAGTTTGAGGATCGTTGGGGATTCAGGGATTGGGGAGATTGGGGAAAGGGAGGGTAATTGGACCTCTGGTAACCTTACTCACACGACGAAACAGAACACAAGCGTTACCGTGGTATCACTCCGCTCCGGTCGAGTCAGCCATTCGTGCCGAAGCATGGCTCTCCCACACTTAAACGTGTATATGGGCGACGCCGATTGCTTACCATCAGGTGAACTTTTTGCTTGTTTACCCATGAAAACGAAAACTTATCCCATGAAAATGAAGGTTGAACTACATAACTGAAGGTTGATACACAACTAGATTACTATATGCTGAAATAGAACGCATTTTCAATCCTATTACAATGGAATAAAGTTAACAAATTGGAATATCTTCAAGTGCCGTCTAAATCTAAATAAATCAAGACACAAAGCAGCAACAAGTTAATTATTCTATGTATATTTTATGAATGACAGCTTAACGCCATCGAAAACAATAAAATCATAAATTAAATTGTAAATTATGAGTATTAATTCAATAAGCACGCATTACGGAATTAATGTGAACGCAACTGACAATGAACGAATGTAAAATTAATTGAGTGAACGAATGAAATGAACGAACTGATGAATGGTTTGGGATTAAATGAAATATGGGTCGTCGGCTCGTCGTAAATTTGTTTTATTTGGTCGCTGACTTAAATGGATAATATTGTTACGATCTTTATTTTGGTAGATAGTCTTTTGTTTTTACTTCTTGTTTCGTGTGTGTTGGTTAAATGAAAAGTGTGAGTTTATTGAAAAGTATGGGTATAAAATTGTAGTCTGTGATAGAAATTAGGCTACTTATTCTAACAGTATTTTAAATAAAATAACTGTTAAAAAGTGGGAGTAAACGTAATTTTGAGATAACCAAATTAGGCTTAGTTATAGGATAAGCCGGTCAACGAGCAGGTAGATCACCTGATAGTAGGCAATCGGCGTCGCCCATGGACACCTGGAACACTAGAGGCGTTACAAGTGCATTGCTGGCCTTTAGGGGATTTGGAATTTGAGGATTGTTGGGGAATCAGGATGGTAATTGCAAGCGTTGGTTCACGTCGGTTTTCTGTGAGGCCGTGGTGTCTGTGGTGACTCCAGTGGAGCCGGCCTATTCGTGCCTAAGCGTGGCTCTCACAACCTTTATTTTGTCAGTCATCTTCATTTTATTACCTGCATAGAGTATAGTGTATATAGATTCGGGGTGCGGTGCCAGAAGACCTCCCCGTGGTGCACCCTGGGTGCGGGCGACAGTCTCCCTAGCGGGGGTGATAGGGTTGGAGTGACTGTCGCCCGCAGCAGACTTCTGGACTGGGCGGGCGAACCCGATAGGGTTCTGGAGGCGGCGGGCTGTGTGCTCATGGCCCGCGCTTCCGTGGGGCGTTTCTCCGCCTGTCTCTCTGATTAGCAGAGAGCGTGGCGGAGAAGCAAGGGCGGTGCTCGTTGTGCACTCACCCTGCCAGCGAGCAGCATCGGGACACAAGCTGTCCCCGATTGCAGCCGTCGATATCGTAATCCGTAAGGAGGTCACGGTCATGTTTTGTGACTCTGAACGGGACGAGGGTCTTGGCTTGGTCGCCTGGACCGCGAGGAAGATAACCTCTATAAAAAATTCCTCCAATACTAAGTTCTGGTGCGCGGCGAGAGTATGCATGGCTGAGGAGTAGTGTCAGTCGCGAGCGCACCCCCAGCTAGGGGACCAGTGGACCCTCTAGTTGGGAAACAAATTTTCACTTACCCAGGTACAGGGGGCACTGCCTGGGTGGACCGTTATTTCCCCCATACTCGTGGGAATTGTATGGAGACTTCAAACAAACCACAATCGAGGAAGGAGAGTGCGGGTGAGCTCTGCTCGCCTGCGGTAGAGGGAGAAGGGGGCCCAAGTGGCTCCGGGACTCGTGGTGAGGCGCTGGACTCGTCCAGCAGGCCCCACACACGGGAGTCCAGTCGGAGGGGGTCGGACTCAGAGTCCGACACAACATTAGCGGAGCGGCTGAGCGTGAGCTCGAAAGGCTCACGCCGCCGCGCGACGGGGACTGGGACGTTCAAACGCCCCAGGCTGGAGGAGGACAGTTTGTCCCCGTCCTCCGGCGCTCAGGAGGCGCCTCCCCCCAAGGTCCCCACGGCAGCGCGGGGTAGGGGCGGCAAGGGCAGCGGTCGCCGGAAACCGGCACCAGCTGCCTGCGCGGAGTCAGCCGAACAGTTGGCCGCGGAGGGCAGGGCTCTCTCAAGTGCTGTCCGTTCGGAGTCCTCTGCGGCCGAGATGTCCGGCGTGGAGGTGTCGGAGGGCGAGCGCGGCTCTGAGAGCGAGAGCTGCTCCGGGGGCCTCCAACAGGCCATTACGGCGGAGCTCTACAAGCTGGCGATGGGGAAATCCCAGCCGGTTAGGTTCCGCCTCCTCAAGGCGGCGGCGGCCACAATAACGGAGGCGGCCTTGGAGCAGTGTGCGGTGCCCACTGCGGGAAAGGTGCGCTCCGAGCTGGCCGAGATGCGGCGAGAGCTGGCGCGCTTGGCGGCCTCCAATGCGGCTCTGGAGGCCGAGCTGCGGACGGCCAGGGCCGAGCTCGCCGCTGCTCGCGGCAGTCGCCCCCAGCCCCCGGCGGAGGCCGACGTAGTCGGACTGCTGCGGGCGGAGTTGGCTGCCTTCCAGCGACGTTTCGACGTGCTGGAGGGCAGGCTCTTGCGCCCCCACTCGCGGCGAGTCAGGTCGCCCCCGCGGTCCCGCGGTCGTACGCGGCCGCTGCGGCCAAGCCTTCGACCTCGAGTCAGGCTAGCCGCAGCTCCCAACCGCCGGCAAGGGCGCGACCGGCTGCCCCAGCGAGGGCCTCGGCGCCCCCGCCGGCGCAGACCCCAGCTGCGCCGACGGCGCCTGCGCCCGCGCCCGCTGGGCGCAAAAAGAGGAGGGGCACTCCGGCCCAGCAGGCTGGGGTTGCGGCGGCGGCGGCGGAACCCGCCCCGCAAGCAGAGGACGGCGGCGGGTGGCAAATCGCCGGCGAGGCGAGGAGAGTCGCCAAGGAGGGCCGGAAGCGCCGAAAAAAGGCGCAGCGGCAACGACGGCAGCAGCAGCGCAGGGAGAAACGCGCTGCTGCCTTGCTCCTCGCCCCTAAGACCGCGGCTGTAGTAATTACACTGCAGCCCGAGGCGGTCAACAGGGGCGTTACGTATGGCGACGTCCTCGCCAAATTAAAGGGGGCGGTGACTCCTGCGGAGTTCGGGGCCCCGGACGGGTTCGCGGTCAAGGTGACCGCTACCGGAGCCCGTCTTTTGGAGGTCCCCGGCGCGACCAGCGGCCCATCGGCCGACGCCCTGGCCGAGAGGCTTAGGGCGTGCCTCGGTGCGGACGAGGCCCGCGTGTCCAGGCCCACCAAATGCCTGGATGTCAGGATCTTGGGCCTGGACGACTCCGTAACGGAGACGGAGGTGGTGGCCGCTGTGGCCAGGACGGGAGGGTGCCCTGCTGACCAAATCAAGGCAGGCGCCATCCGCCCGGACAACTCGGGGCTGCGCACTGTTGTGGTCAGCTGCCCCGTCACAGCGGCCAAGAAGCTGAAGGAGGGCAAAAGGCTCTTGGTGGGATGGGTCTCGGCGCAGGTCAAGCTGCTCGAGACCCGGCCTCTGAGGTGCTACCGCTGTCACGTGGGGGAGCACGTGAGCGTCAAATGCACCTCGGAGGTGGACCGCAGCGACTGTTGCTTCCGCTGCGGTCGGCCCGGTCACAAGGCCGGCTCGTGCTCCGCCCCGCTGCACTGCAATGCATGTGCAGCGGCTGGCAAGCCGGCCAATCACCGGGTCGGGAGCAAAGGCTGCTCCCCTCCCGCCAAACCCAAGGGCAAAGGTAGGCCCTCCGCCGCCCCTGCCGTTTCCGCCGCCGCCGCCGCCACTGCCACCGCAGTCGCCGCTGCCGCCACTGAGGAGGTCGGAATGGACTGCCAATAATGGCCCCATTCCGCCTCCTCCAGGCGAACATCAACCACTGCGCCGCTGCTCAGGATCTCCTGCTCCAGAGCATGGCGCAGTGGTCGATCAATGTCGCCGTGGTCTCCGAGCCGTACATTGTCCTGCCCAGGGATCACTGGGTGGCGGACCTGGACGGCTCGGTGACCATCATCTCGTCGGCCGCCGCCGGTACCCCGACTCTTGAGGCTGCTCAAAGAGGCCGGGGTTGTGTCGCAGCACGGTTCGGAGAGCTCGCTGTGGTGGGCGTGTACTTCTCTCCGAACCGAACTCTCGCCGAGTTCCACAACTCCTTGAGGGAGTTGGTCACCGTCGTCGTCGGGTTCCGTTCCCTCCCCGTGCTCGTCCTCGGGGACTTCAACGCCAAAAACTTGGCTTGGGGTTCCCGGTTCACCGACGTCCGGGGTAGGATGGTGGAAGACTGGGCCCTTGAGACGGGCCTAGTCGTCCTGAACCGGGGTTCTGTCCCCACGTGCGTGCGGATGCAGGGCGAGTCGGTGGTGGACATCTCGTTCGCCAGCCCTGCTCTGTCACCGCGTATTGTTGACTGGCGCGTCATGGAGGAGGTGGAGACGTACTCCGACCACCGGTATATCCGGTTCGACGTCTCCGCCGAGTCCGCAGACCCGCCGGTCAGACAGGCCCCATGTGGCCCGCGTTGGGCGCTGAAACAGCTGGACCGGGAGCTGCTCCTGGAAGCCGCCATCGTGCAGGCCTGGGTGATACCACCGGTCAGGCCTGCCGACATAGACGATGAGGCCAAGTGGCTCCAGGACGCCATGTCCAGGATCTGTGACGTGGCGATGCCCCGGATCCGGTCGAGGCAACAAAAGCGCCAGGTGTACTGGTGGTCGCAAGAGCTAGCAGCTCTACGCAAGGCGTGCACTGCCGCGCGACGCCAGTACACTAGGCACCGCAGGCGCCGCATCCGTCCTCCTAATGCGGAGGCGAGAGAGGCGGAGTTGTACGAGGGATACAGGGCGGCCAAGGCCCTCCTCAAGGTGGAGATATTGCGGGCCAAGGAGGAGGCCCGCCGAGAGATGCTGGGGACTCTGGACAGAGATCCGTGGGGACGCCCGTACCGGATGGTACGCGACAAGCTCCGCGCTTGGGCTCCCCCGCTCACCCAGAGTCTCCGGCAAGAAGTCTTGGAGGAGGTGATTGGCACCCTGTTCCCTCGACTGTGGAGGGGGTTCACCCCTCCGTATATGACTCCGCCCCCTGCGGTGCCCGACGCGGGCTACAGCGACGACGACGACGACATCGTCCCAGAGGTGACCGAGGCAGAATTGAGAGCGGCGGTGCGCCGGATGGGCGCCAAGAACACCGCCCCAGGACCCGACGGCCTGCATGGCAAGGCATGGGTCCTGGCCTCAGAGGCTCTCCGGCCTCGATTGATTGGTCTCTACAGCGCATGTCTGGAGAGAGGCCAGTTCCCGCTTCTCTGGAAAGCGGGAAAACTGGTCCTCGTGCGGAAGACGGGGCGCCCTGCGGACTCTCCGTCCGCGTACCGGCCCATAGTGTTGCTCGACGAGGTGGGGAAAGTCTTCGAAAGAATCATTTCGAACCGCCTCGTCGCGCACCTGACGGACATTGGGCCGGACTTGTCGGACGGCCAGTTCGGCTTCCGCAGAGGGCGCTCCACGGTGGACGCCATCATGCGCGTTAGAGACCTCACGACGGGGACTGCAGTGTCCAGGGGTAAGGTCGTAGTGGCGGTGTCTCTGGACATCGCCAACGCCTTCAACTCCCTGCCCTGGAGCTGCATCTTGGAGGCACTCCGATATCATCGGGTGCCTACCTACCTCCGTCGTGTAATCGAGGCTTACCTGACGGACAGGTCCGTCAGCTACCCCGGTCACCGGGGCGAGTGGAACCGGCGAGAGATGTCACGCGGTGTTCCACAGGGTTCGGTTCTGGGGCCGCTCCTGTGGAACATCGGCTATGACTGGGTGCTGCGCACCGACCTCCCGAACGGCGTTAGCACAATATGCTACGCCGACGATACGCTGGTGCTAGCGCACGGGAGGTCACACCAGGCGGCGGCCGACTTAATGGCGACAGCGGTTGCGACAGTCGTTGAGAGAATCCGGCAGTTGGGACTCGAGGTGGCGCTCCACAAGTCCGAGGCCATGTGTTTTCATGGCCGCGGGAACGCGCCACCTCCGGGTGGGTCCCAAATAACGGCGGGAGGAGTTACCATCGACGTCGAGACGACGATGAAGTACCTAGGACTCGTCCTCGACAGTCGGTGGAACTTCATAGAACACTTCCGACGTTTGGCCCCAAAGTTGGAGAGGACGGGGGCTGCGTTTAAACGCATCCTCCCCAACCTCGGGGGCCAAACGCCTCCTGCCGGAGGTTATACGCCGGGGTCGTGCGGTCCATGGCCCTCTACGGCGCCCCTGTTTGGGCGCCAAACCTGTTGCGGCGTCCCGCTCGGACGCTGCTCATGGCACAGAGGGTCATGGCGATCCGAATGATCCGCGGATACCGCACGATCTCTGGGGAGTCGGCGAACCTCCTTGCCGGATTACCGCCGTGGGATCTGGAGGCGAAGGTGCTCGCGCGCGTGTACGGCATGCGCGCGGAGGCACGTCGCCGGGGCGAAACCCCGCTGCCGCGCCAAATAGGTGCGTGGCGGGATGAGCTCCGGCGCGATCTCATGGCGGAATGGCAGCAACGACTGTCGCAACCGAGGGCTGGGCTCGCTGCCATCGCAGCGGTAAGTCCCCTCTTTGAGGAGTGGCTTGAGAGACGCTACGGTGTCCTCACCTACCGCCTGACGCAGGTCCTCACCGGACACGGAAGTTTCGGGAGGTACCTGTGTCTGATGGGGCGGGAGGAAACGCCCGGGTGTCATCACTGCGAGGACCGCCCTGAGGACACGGTGGAACACACGGTGGGAGAATGCCCTTCGTGGGCTGAGCACCGCCGTGTCCTCAGGGAAGTGATCGGCGATGGCGACCTCTCGCGTCCGGGCCTAGTGCAGGCCATGATGCGGAGCGAGGGGGACTGGGATGCCGTCTCCTCCTTTTGCGAAGCAGTCATGCTAGCTAAGGAGGAGGCGGGACGCGTGAGGCAGCGAAGCGCTGCCTCCTCGCAACCCAGCCGTCGCGAAGGACACACCGGGCGTCGGGGATCGCGAGACGATCTCCGGCCACCGTAAGCGCGGGCCTGCGGACGGCGAGCATGGGTGGCTCCCCGTCCGACCAGAAACAGACCCGAGCGTACGGCGCGTCGCGTTCCGCGCGCGCCTCAAAGAGCCATCAGACCACCACAGATGGGGCCCAATACGGCCGATGCCGATTCGGAGTCGCGGAGAACC
The DNA here is from genome assembly GCA_038387885.1 of Spodoptera picta. Taxonomy (NCBI): domain Eukaryota; kingdom Metazoa; phylum Arthropoda; class Insecta; order Lepidoptera; family Noctuidae; genus Spodoptera; species Spodoptera picta. Next base: position 86,831 of record JAZHFQ010000073.1, read on the forward strand.
TAACGGGTAACCGGGGCTCCGGCTCGACGTGCAGGAGAAGGAACGGGGTGGTTTTTAGTCAGTAAGAGTCTGACACTCCCTCCCGCCTCACCCAGGCGGGAGAAGTCATTCGATGATTTTCCCCCCTTAAAAAAAAAAAAAAAAAAAAAAAAAGTGTATATAGATTCTGAATAACTTGTATGCTTATCCTACTCTACATAGATTATTAGGCTTCCGGAGTCTGTAAAATAGTTTTAAATAAACCTGTTTTACAAAAATATGTTTAAACGAATCTGCTCTAAAAAGATGGATGCAGAAAAATAATAAAGCTTAATATTTCTGTGGATGGATGTATATTTTGTTAGCAAAATGTAATTTTCTTATCATGAGTCAAATGAGACAGTGATTAGTATTATGATAATGGGCTCAAAACTGGAAAAAATTGTAATAGAAGGAGCGAGGATACAGATAAATTACAGTCATACTGATTTAAATAATTTGTATTACGGTGTTTTTGTAAGAACGGCGATAATATTATAATCAGTGATATCACTCCCACTTTTTTTAACGGGTGAAAATCACCCAATGTATTCTCCCGCCCGGGTGAGGCGAGAGGTAGTGTCAGACTCTTACTGACTAAAAACCACCCCGTTCCTTCTCCTGAACGTCGAGCCGGAGCCCCGGTAACCCGTTCGGTTCTCCGCAACTCCGAATCGGCATCAGCCCTGTTGGGCCCCATCCGTGGTGATCTGATGCATGATTATTTATTCGTCTTCACACAATAGGGTAGACGTCTAATTTTTATTTTAATGTCCGTCTGGTAGATTATTTTGAATAATTAGATACGTATTTTTTATTTTCTTACAGAAACAAATATTTTCTACGATATATTGATTTGAAATGTCCTGTGACAGCACTTCTATGTACATTTTATACGTAGAAATGACGTTTTAGCCCCCACTCGTTATACTTTGATTCGTTTTATCTAAATATTGTTTTATTATACAACAAAATAAAAAAATACGTGTCTAATATTTTTTCATTACTTAACTTACCGTGCGGGACCAGCTTTTTAATTTTAAGCCTTCGGTAACATGTACTTAAAAAATAATGGCTGGAAAATTGCCTAAAAGTAACACTAAAACACTATACACTATACACTATACTGCATTATTCCCCACTAAATGCTAAAGTAGTGTTTAGTTCCAAGTGAAGCGGCTGAGACTCAGCTGTGACGTGACACGTCATCAAAGACACGGGGCTCGACGAGGGTCCGACAGTGAATATACTACTTTACACTACACACGACTTTTAAAGGATTGCAAATGGATCGCTGCTGCGGGATTTTTGAGCCAGCACATTGTTTTCTTTTTGATATTTTTTTGTTAAAGGAATGGTGTTAAGTTTAGGTTTTTCTGGGAATTTATTCTGGTTTGAGACGTGTCGTGGTTCATTATTGTTGGTTTTAGGCCGAATATAGTAGGTGCCTACTTATTATGGGGCTTGAAAATTTTGAATTTTCGCGTTTTCGATTCCGATTCGAGGGTTGGGAAAAGAACTATTGAGTTTTTTATAATATTTATATTTTACTAACCTGTGAATCGCACTCGAGACCCCTTGCTCAGCAGTCTACAGCAGCACTTATGGCCATTCCAAAAACGAAACTGGTCAAGATACTGATTCCCAAAGTCAGAATCAATGTCCTATATTAGAATTGGGTAGTTTCCAGGATATCACATCACATTAAAATCGAATTAGTCCGTCAGAAAATTTTCATTTTCTCGTATTACGTTGCAATACTTAGATAAAATGGCGTTAAGTTTAGGAGTAGGAAGTGGTTACGTCATAACGTGCTACAAAATGTGCGACACTGCGACGTCACACGATATTTAAAATTATTGTATCGTCAAAGGTATTTAATTTTGTAAGAAAAGAAAGCATACGTACCTATCTAAAGTTTTAAATTAATGTACCAGACGGACATTAACATAAAATTTAGGAAACTACCCTATTCTCTATCAGCAAAACTTCCTTTCCAAACAGGTATCCCTCCTTAAAACCAAATTGCACCAAACTAACTTACCAAAATCAAACCTCAAACTTTATAGAAGCTTACCAACGGGTTTGAACCGTAATACTCTGGAGTATTGTTTAGTTTAGTGGTGACTGAACTATTGGCAGTGGCTGATAGTGAAGAGTTTACAGTAGGAGTTAGTCAGGGCCGTATTATCTAAGGCAAACTAGGCTTTGGGCGACAATTTATAAAGGATTTTTAGCTTCCTTGTGTGTTTTTCTTTATGGAATAGAAGACAAACGAGCAAACGGATCATCTGATAGTATACGATCAGCGCCGCCCATGGACACCCGCAACACCAGAGGAGTCACAGTTGCGTTGCCGGCCTCTTAAAACGGAGTAGGTACGCTCTTTTTTTCAAGGTTTGAAGGTCGTATCGGTTCGGATATACCACAGTTTTGCTGTGCAAGGCAGAAAGCTACGTGAGAAGCGCACAATTGTGGCCTGCCAACCATCTATACGATGAGGATGCATATGCTGTCATGAGGGTCGATGGCGAAAAGATGCGGCATTGTGTACTGCTAAAGAGTGGAATTCTTTGCCAGAGTCTGTGTTTCATAGCCCGAGTAAATCAGTTGCTTGTGGGTTGACGTGCTCCATCGTAGACCGCATCATCGTTTGGCACCAGGCGGGGTAGCAGCAGTAGCGGGGCATGTCGTGATGGCACGGTGGTTAAGACGCCCGCTTCTAATGCATAAAAGTGCGGGTTCAAACTTACCAACGGCAAGTACCAATGTGAGCTTTTCCGAGTTATATGTAATTTCTAAGATTATCTAGATTATCTAGACACCACTGACAACGGTGGCGGAAAGCCTCGTAAGGAAACCTGGGCTTATAATTTGTAATTATAAATTTAAACTGTCAAACACCGCGAGGACACCGGTGACCGCAACCTACTGTTCTCTAATTGTGTCTATAATGACGGTACTCAACGAGTAAAAATTGCTAACCCGCAATGAGCAAGCGTAGTGACATCTCCGTGTGAAAAGAGGCTTTGCTCAGGATTGTACTCTTATAGGCTGTTGATGATGATGAATTATGGGACAGCGTCCAAACGTAAACCCATCAAATATAAAAAGAGGCGCTGCCATGGCGCCTATGAAGTGCTTACTTAGGGCGCTACCTAGTCTTAATCCGCCTCTGGAGTAAGTAAATGTTGTATTGTAGTTGGTGTGGTAATTGGTATTGGTGTGTTGAAAGTTGTTGGTTTATGTTGTGTTTGATGGAATAGTTTTGACTGCAGATGAGTGAGGGGTTGCAGCGTATGGAACAACACTTTGTTGTTTACAATTTGTGGTAGCGGGTATGGGTGTGTGATGTGTATGTGATTTTTATGTTAAACGAAAAATTTGGGATACAAACTTACGTAATGTACCTAACCATTGTACTATGTTTACCTATGAGACGGGAGACAATCCCAATGTGGGATGTTTTTTATTGCGTCATTGTTTTCAGACCTTGTGACTTTTTGGAAAAATTGTACAATGAAATAGTATCGTCATATAATACTTTTGTGAGATATACTATGTTACATGTATGAACATCACTAATTAGTAAGTAGTCGCCCCCTCACTATAATGTGTTATATAAGGTAGAACACTTGTCATCAACGTGGCTGTCTACCTGTCATAGTCTAAGAGTGTGTACACGTCGTGCGCCCTGCACATTATTATAATAAATCCAAGTATAATAAATCCATCTACAACTCATTAATCCTCCAACATAACATACTAAATTAATTATAATGTGTTCGGCTTACTAACGTACGAAGAGTATGGAGTGTGACACAGTAAACGCGGTGTATAACACTGCTTTTGCGTTGACCCAGGATTCAAATTCAACATCTACACAGCCGCTGGCGTACTCTACTATGCCAGTGGTGTCGCGCGGGCCGCCGCCATAGATAGAGGAAAGTGCACGTGAATCACGGCAGAGGGCGAGTTGGGCCCGCACCGCAGACTCGAGTAGTCAGTAACGACAGTCGCGTGCATGGCTTAAAACTACTAAGTTAAAGTACCTTGTAATAGGGGGTGAACCTGTCATATACCGGGCACAATTCAATTCGTGTTACTACTGAGATTAAAAAAAACCTAGTAAAATTCGCCCGATATGGGAATCGAACCCGAAACCCCTTCGCACTTGCGACCACTCGGCCAACGAGGCAGCATTATTTATTACATTCTAGATTCAACCTTATCTACAATGTAATAAATAGGTAATTAACGTAAGTAAACAAATAAAATTCGTACTCATTATGGCTATTTTAATAGTAACGCGGCTAATGACGTCATCAATCATTCGCACAATGACCGGGAAATACACAGAGCGGGTGGCTAAACTGGTGATTTACAATGTTCAGACTAAACGGACTATCACGACTCTTTCAGTATAAAGATGTATACAGAGTGATCGATTGCCTATTTTGTCAATCTATATACAGTGTTTCTTGTAAGGTGTCAAGCCGCCACTAGTTAGTCGCAGGGTTCAATACCTATCGATTTAATCCCCATGACGTGTGTTCTACGATTTTTTGTATTTTTCGAGATATTCCTTATTTTGTAATAAATAAATTAAACTTTTTTTTGGTTCGTAACAAGCAAGATTTTGGTTTTCGAAGTCGGTTTTTTTAAACGCAGTTTTTAAGGTTATCTAGTCACCACTGACAAACGGTGAAGGAAAATATCGTGGGGAATAGGCATATAATTTCTAATTATAAGTTTGAAATCGCCAACCGGCATTGCACAAGCGTGGTGATTCATACTCAAACCTCCGTGGGAGAAGAGACCTTTGGTCAGCAGTGGCCACTTATAAGCTGTTGATGATGAATGCTATTAATCTTAAGAGCCTTTGCTATAATCTTAACGAGATTACAGTTATAAAAGGGGTTATCATTCATATCAGCATTATTTTAAGGGCGAGAAATCATCCAATGACTTTTCCGTTCCCTGTTAAATGATGACTGCACTGATGGCGCGGTGGCTGGGCAGCCGGCTGCCACGTAACGTGTCGATTCCCGCACGGGTCAACTCTTTGTGTGATCCACACATTGTTGTTCCGGGTCTGGGTGTCATGTGTATGTGAACTTGTATGTTTGTAATCACCCACGACACAGGCGAAAATCCTAGTGTGGGGCAAAGTTTTAAAATAATGCCTAGTCCCTCAGTCAGTGACTGCTAGCAGACCAGATTAACAAGTCGTATTCGTATCTAACTAGTTAGTTAGAATAGAAAAATCTGTAGTTACAGATTTTTGCTTGAAAATATTTAACTGGTGAATAAATTAAATTACATTATTGTCCGTGGTTTAACAACTAATCTTAAGTGCACGGTTGGCGCGGTAGCTGGGCAACTGGCTGCCATACGACGTGTACCGGGCTCAATACCCGCACGGAACCAAATGTGATCCACACATTGTTGTTCCAGGTCTGGGTGTCATGTGTATGTGAACTTGTATGTTTGTTAACGCGCCCACGATTCAGGAGAAAGTCCTAGTGTGGGGCAACGTTTACAACACTTTGTGTGATCCACACATTGTTGTTCCGGGTCTGAGTGTCACGTGTAAGCGAACTTGTATGTTTTTGCGCACGCTGACACAAAAGAAAATAATAGTGTGGGGCAACGTTTAAAAAAATCCGTTTTTCATGCATTTACCATCAAAAATAAATACTCCATGTTTATACCTATACTTAGAATTATGCTTCTATTTCTCAAAGTTACCTACATTCCATAATAATATAGGGAGCGTACCGTTTTTATTGAATTTCCCCCAGGCATGGAAGTAATTTACTTTGGTTATAGTAATTCTGTTTGTCAATCTGTATGTCTGTTGATGCGATTTAACGGAGGTTCCATTGGCTGGTTTGAGTGATATCTACCTCTATATATCTATTGTTTTATTTAGAGGTATTTGATAACTTTTAAAGTGGTTTTTGTGCAGTTGAGAACTAAATGAGTGAATGCTGAGGTGTGTGATTTTGGTTCCAAGGATATTTTTTTTTTCATGAGATTAACCGGTAAACGAGCTGACGGATCACCTGATGGTAAGCAATCGGCGCCGCATATAGACACTTGGAACATCAGAGGCGTTACAAGTGCGTTACCGGCCTCGTGTAACCTCATTCACACGACGAAATACGACGCAAGCGTTGTTTCACGTCGGTTTTCTGTGAGGCCGAGGTATCACTCCAGCTGAGCTGGCCCTTTCGTGCCGAAGTATGGGTCTCCCACACTTAAATGTTAAGTTTTTAGACATAGGCGGCGACGTTCTCTACTGTTGCAGTTGTCCACGGATAGGTAGTACTTACCATTTGCCTCGTTTGCCTTCCAAATAACATTTAAAAGACTCATTACAACGAGCCAGATTTATTATAGAAAACTGATGTGGAACAACTTGCGTTGTATATACATATTTCGCCATGTAGATGTGGTTATGTTTCAAAGGCCGATGACGCATTAACTCTTCCTGATGTCCATGGGCGGCGCCAATTGCTTGCCATCAGGTGATCCGTCTGCTCGTTTGTCACCTTAATCTATCATGTAAAAGCAAGTACCACCACAAAACAAGCATATACCAAGTTAAATGTCAGAAGGTAAGTGAGTTTTATCACCGGTAAATGAATTTTTGTGCAAATTACTATTCGTTGGATTCCCAATGATGGTATTTGTTTGTATATTTATGGAGCTGTGTGTGACGTTTGATGCTTTTGGAGGTCTTTTTTGGTAGATAGACTGCCTCGTTTTGACCGAGTGGTCGCAAGTGCGACTGCTGGGCAAGGGATCTCGAGTTTGATTTTCGGGTTAGGCAAAGTAATACTGGAATTAAAAAAAAACTCAGTAGTAGCACGGTGTCTGGAATGGTACTTGATATGCGGCAATAGGCTCACCCCCTATGACATGGGACTCGTAAAATAAATAGTGAAAAGTGGGTGTTACATTATATACAATGGCATTAGGTGCGGTAACGTGGACCTCTGCCTACCCATGCCTGTCGTCGCAGAAATAATAACATAATATAATTAATCATGAAATATATGAATAAAAATAAGTAACTTTTAAACAATATCGTAAGTGGTTAAGTTAAGAATAAGTAAACTTAATATAACCGTACCAGACTTTGCTTAGGTATTAACTTAATAAGTAACTATACTCAAGATGATTAAGTATTTTTATAACATACTAGTCTCTGCCAGCGGTTTCGCCCGCGTTCTTAGGGGTAAAAAGTAGCCTATGTATCTGTTTAGACACACAGACAAAAACTTTATTGATTGCATTTTTGGCATCAGTATCGATGCCTTACCCACAGATAGTTATTTTGGAAATACATTATTTTTTAATGGGGGGAACATCATCGAATGACTTCTCCCGCCTGGACGAGGCAGGAGGGAGTGTCAGACTGTTACTGACTAAAAACCACCCCGTTCCTTCTCCTGCACGTCGAGCCGGAGCCCCGGTTACCCGTTAGGTTCTCCGCGACTCCGAGTAGAATTTATTGAGAAGGTATGATTCTTTGTAACTAATTTAGACTATAGTAGTAATTAGACTGTCGTAGGCCGAGTGGTCGCAAGTGCGACTGCTAGGCAAGGGTTCTCGGGTTCGATTCCTGGGTCGGGCAAAGTATTACTAAGTTTTAAAAAAAATCTCGGCAGTAGCATGTAGGCTAAAACTGTGCCCGGTATATGGCAATAGGCTCACCCCCTATTACATGGGACTCATAATATAAAATGTGAAAAGTACGGCGTGTCGTTAAGGAGCCATCAGACACATATGGGGTTCAATAGGGCTAATGCCGAACGTAACAGGTTACCGGGGCTACGGCTCGAAGTGCAGGAGTAGGAACGGGGTGGTTTGACACTCCCTCTCGTCTCACCCAGGCGGAAGAAGTCATTCGATAATTTATCCATCTTAATAAATATATATAGTAATTATATGTATTTATCAAGTATAAGCTTAAATACTTAATCCTGACTTAGGTAAGTTATTGTAAATAATTTCTTAAGCTTGTAAGATTATGATTATACTTCATCAAGTCGGATTTAAGTTATAATACATGTAATGTAGGGTTAAATAATTGTAATTGTTTCAGCACATATTTATTAAAAGAAAGAAGCTTATTATACTATTTAAATAAATAATTATAAAATAATTATGTACAGTCCCTTTGTTCATGAGTGTATACATGTAGTAAAATATTTATTTTATTAATTTTATTCTTTGTTTCGTGTTGTGACACTAGTATTTTCTCCAGTATCGTAGGTGCGTTTACAAACATACAAGTTCATATACATATCACACCCCGACGCCGGACAACAAAGCTGCTCCGTACGGGAATAGAATGCAATATATTATTATACAGGGTGGAATTTTGTAAGGCCACTTGAAGAGGAAATACTCTTAATACTTGAGATAGAAAGTTTTACTCAAAGAAAACATTCCTTGATTATTATAAGCAGCATAACGTCACACATGCTACTACAAAGTGACAAGTGCTCAATTATTATTGTAACACCCACTTTTCACTATTTTATCATATGAGTCCCATGTAATAGGGGATGAGCCTATTGCCATATATTGGGCACATTTCCAGAATCCGTGCAACTACTGAGATTTTTTTTTAAAACCCAGTGATACTTGCCCGACCAGGAGGCTTACTCTTGAATCCAATTCCGATCGATCGACATTGACATTGTGATATTTCGTACCCTTAAGTTGCAACACTAGCGCCCATTGCATCTGTATTGCGTGGATATTTCATGAACTAATTGGTATTGAGTTTGGTTTTATATTCCGTACTCTGAATCCTACTTTAACAGCGATGCTATGGGTTGTATAGTTTTGACATTGAATAATTATTGAGATTTTATTGGATTGAAATTACATTGACATTGAGATTGGTTTCAAGAGTAAGCACCCAGGTAATCGAACCCGAGACCTTTTGCCCGGCAGTCGCACTTAAATGAAGCATGCTTTCATGTGCAACAGTACCTTTATAAGGTTCTTAAATCTAGACAATTAAATAGGTTGATGTAAATAAAATAACTTGATTCGATTATGTTCTAGTGAAGCAAGAGAAAACTAAATGCATAGCAAATTGAATTTCAGTCTGATTCGACGGATTCCTGTTGGAAACACATGGTTTGTAAATTGGAACGGTTGATTCATTAATCTCCTCTGTGGCTCGAAACTAGTAGAGCTTTTCTCAGTATATTCACGTGTGTATTCCGCGATTTTTAATTAATTTAGTATGTCTCACGATATTCATATATGTACATATATTTGCATACCATAGTGAATGAGGTGTTACAATACGCTTAAAGCTAAGTCACATTTATGGACCCCGTAAGGGCACAGCAATATAATTATGATAAAATGAAGTAAACATTTTTAAAAATATAGTAGTTACTATAGACTGCCTCGTTGGCCGAGTGGTCGCAAGTGCGACTGCCGGGCAAGGGGTCTCGGGTTCGATTCCCGGGTCGGGCAAAGTATGACTGGGTTTTTAAAAATCTCAGTAGTAGCACGGAGTCTGGAAATGTGCCTGGTATATGACAATAAGCTCACCCCCTATTACATGGGACTCGTAACATAAATAGTGAAAAATGGGTGATACATTGTACAGTGGCATTAAGTGCCGTAATGTGCACCTCTGCCTACCCCTTCGGGGATAAAAAGGCGTGATGTTATGTTATGTAGTTATTATAAAAGGGCACGCCATTATAGCGGCGGTAAGTCCCGTTATGGAGGCGTGGATCGACAGAGGGCTTGGTATCCTAAGCTTCCGGTAGACGCAGGTCCTTACCAGACATGGCTGCTTTGGAAAGTACTTTTGTCGTATTGCCGGGAGCAGACAGTGGCGTGTCATCACTGTGATGGTGGAGGATACAGCGCGTAATACGCTCGAAGAGTGTACTGCATGGGCAGAGCCGCGTCGTGAGATCTTTTCAGTACTCAGCGGGAGTAACCTGTCACTGTCGACTGTTGTACAAGCACTGGTCGACAGTGAGAATGCATGGGACGGAGTCTCTTCTTTCTGTCAACAAGTCATGTTGGAAAAGGAAGCGTCTGAAAGGGAGAGGGAAGCGTCAAGTTCTTTCCCCTACGACGTCTATAAACACATAGATCTCCCGTATATTTCAACTTCCTGAATCGCAGTGACTTCGCAAATTGGCGATGAGGTATTCCGAAATGAGGGAATTTTTCACCGAGGCCATTAGTATCGGAGGGTGCAAGACTGCTTCGGTAATAATGGAGATTTTGAGTTGGGAGTTCAATGTCTTGGGTTTGTAAATCAGGTTAGATATTATAAGTTGATTATTTTTATATAAATACTATTTGAAGTTAACTTAATCTTAGGGGTTATTTTTTTAGTTACATTTTTTTATGGCATAAGCCGGTAAACGAGCAGACGGATCACCTGATGGTAAGCAATCGACGTCACCCATGGACACCTGGAACACCAGAGGCATTACAAGTGCGTTACCCGCCTTTTGGGGATTAGGAATTTGAGGATCGTTGGGGTTTCAGGGATTGGGAAGATTGGAGAAGGGGAGGGTAATTGGGCCTCCAGTAACCTCACTCACACGACGAAACACAACGCAAGCGTTGCTTCACGTCGGTTTTCTGTGAGGCCGTGGTATCACTCCGGTCGAGCCGGCCCGTTCGTGCCGAAGTATGGCTCTCACACACATTAATAAACTTTATCGCTTCTATATTTTTTGCTTAGAAGATATTCAGGTTCGATTTTTGTATCAGGTAAAAACTTTTTAGTTTTTTAGAATTTAGATTCGGAAAGTAAATTAAAAGACTCCCTCACCTTTAACTTGTGGCTATTATAGGGAGAATTTATAATTTTGAAGAATCATATATATAATAAAGAGGTACCTATTATAATTTTGAAGAATGTAGAAATATCAATTTGGCGATTCCGAGAATCGAACCTAACATCAAAAGCAACTTGAAATGTTGAACATAAAGCCTCTTGGAAACAGTAAGTATCAAATACTGTATATTTTTGTATGTTTATATAACAAATTCGTTTTAATTGATATCATACTCTTTCAGCCGTTGAAGCTGGAAAGGTCCTGAAAGTTGGTACAATTTCGAATTTCAGCAAGTATCATATTACAGCTCCATAATTACAGCTTTGATAAAACAAGAAATAATTAATCTTTCTTCGAATAAGACTAGTACAATACATTCGAGTTCATTTCCATTCTGAAACCGAACAATGAATCGAAAAAAAAATACTCAAACCATTTATATGTAACTAAACTATAAACAGATACACGACATATTGGCACTTTCAAATATAGAACAATCTATCAGTCTGTCCTACCCGAGCGTATGGCGTGTCACTTTCCGCGCCATCAGACCACAGATGGAGCCCAATAGGGCTGTTGCCGATACGGAGCCGCGGAGGTCTTAACAGGTTGTCGGGGCTCCGGCTCGAAGTGCAGGATTAGGAACGGGGTGGTTTTTAGTCAGTAAGTAACACTCCCTCTCGCCTCACTCGGGTGGGAGAAGTCATTGGATGATTTTTCCCCAATAATATAACAGTCGGTCCATGAGTCTGTCCGTCAGCGAAGCTAGCAAGAATTCGAAGCAGTGGTGATTTTAAAATCCTTTTTTATTATAATTATAAAGTTGACGAGTCATCATCATCATAACAACAACAGCCTATAATTGTCCCACTGGTGAACAAAGCATTTTCTCACACTGAGAAGGTTTAAGCATTAATCACCACGCTTCCTCAATGCGGGTTGGCGATTTAAAACTTATAATTAGAAATTAAGAAAGCCTAGGTTTCCTCACGATGTTTTCCTTCATCATTTGTCAGTGGTATCTAGATTCTTATCTTCTTAGAAATTACATATATTACTGTGTAAGGAAAGGGCAAAGTAGTACTGGCTTTTCTAAAACAAATCTCAGTAGTACCACGGAGTCTCGAATTGTGCGGTATATGGCGGTAGGTCACCCCCTATTACATGGGACTCATAACCATAAATAGTGAATATTGTTACATTGTGCAGTAACTCTACGTGCTGAAATGTACACCTCTGCCTACCCCTTAAAAGGCGTGATGTTATGTATGTCCACAAACTGATCAAAGAAAATCCGCCCAAACAACATAGCTTATCATACAACTAGAATCTATTTTCCTCTGACTAGTGGTGAGTAATAATAAAACAGAGATAGTTCATAATAACTGGCGTACATGGCTTAACGTAGCTCGGTACACGCAATATTGGTTCCATACATCACAAGACAGTAGGCAGCTTTGGTAGGGTGGGGTGGTAGTTACAGCGGACTAGGAAAAAACCGGTTATGTCGAACTGGGAATAATTCCAGAGGCCGTGCCTTTATTGAAGAGTTGACAAAATATCAATGATAATTGTAGTGTTGTCACTCTTATACGACGGCAGATTTATATTTTATATATGTATATTTATATCTTACTAGCTGTTGCCCGCGACTTCGTCCGCGTAGATTAATGACTTCTGACAGAATTCATCAGAATCAATTCAGTGCCCAATTAAGATTTACCTATTGTGAAATGATTTATCGTAATTTCAATAAATTAAAAATCCCGCAGGGTTCTTACCAGTCCCGGCCCGATCACGTAAATTTGAGTAATAAAAACTTCGACTATTGTTGTACAAAATCTCTATGATATAAGTTCAGTGGTTAAAAGATAGAGAGTCCTGGAGCATTGACGCATAGTTCCCGTTCCCGAGGGACTTTTGAGATAAAAGTACGTATGATAGATACGTTACTCAGGTCCCAAATCATCGTTTTACCGAATATAATTCAAAAAGATTCAATGATTCTAGATTCAATTTTCATTCCCAATTTCACACCAACTATCATTCCCTATTTTATCCCCTTAGGGGTGGAATTCATCAAAATCCTTTCTAAGGAGATACCTATGTCATAGTAACTTTATGCATGCAAAGTCTCAGCCCGATCGGATTAAAACTGGCAAAGTATCACACAAACTTTCACCCTCTATATTACCCACTTTGGGGTGGAAATGTTCAAAAACCTTTCTAAAGGGACGTGTACGTCATAATATCTACCTGCACGCCGAATTTCAACCCGATCTGTGTAAAACTGACAAAGCCTCATACAAACTTTCATCCCCTGCATTATCCCATTGGAGGTGGAAATGATCAAAATCCTTACTTGGAGATGCCTACGTCATAACATCTACTCTCATGCCGAATTTCATCCCCATCGGTGTAAAACGGACAAAGTTCCATACGAACTTTCACCCCCTATTTTACCCTCTTGGGAGTGAAAACGATCAAAATTCTTTCTTAGAAGACGCTTACGTCATAACATCTATCTGCATGCCAAATTTCAACCTGATCGGTTTAAAACTGACAAAGTCCCATACGAACTTTCATCCCCTATTTTACCCACTTGGGGGTGGAAATTATCAAAATCCTTTCACAGCGGATGCCTACGTCATAACATCTATCTGCATGCCAAATTTGAACCCGATCGATTTAAAACTGATAGTCTCATACAAACTTTCATCCCCTATTTTACCCCCTTGGGGGTGGAAATTATCAAAATCCTATCACAGCGGATGCTTACGTCATAACATCTATCTGCATGCCAAATTACAACCCGATCGGTTTAAAACTGACAAAGTCTCATACAAACTTTCATCTCCTATTTTACCCCCTTGGGGGTGGAAATTATCAAAATCCTATCACAGCGGATGCTTACGTCATAACATCTATCTGCATGCCAAATTTCAACCCAATCAGTTAAAAACTGACAAAGTTTCATACAAACTTTCATCCTCTTTTTTACCCCCTTGGGGGTGGAAATTATCAAAATCCTTTCTTAGCGGATGCCTAAGTCATAACATCTATCTGTATGCCAAATTTTAGCCCAATCTGTCTAACGGTTTGGGCTGTGCGTTGATAGATACTTCAAAAGTCGATTTTTTTATTGATTGATACAAAACAAAAGTTACAATTTCTGGAATTCCTTTGGTACCTACTTATATAAAAACTTTGCACATTCTAAGAGACCTATGTACCAAGTTACATCTCTAAAAATGACGAACACCCACATGCAACCCCTATTTCACCCCTACGCTGGTGTAAATTTTAAAATGGCAGAACAAACGATTTTTTGTTTATTATTTAGTGCCTAAATATAAAATGTAAGGTATCTTCAAGAATGACGAACTTCATACAAACTTTCAACTCCTATTTCATCCCCTCACAGGTCGAAATTTCAAAAACGCTAGAACAAATGTTTTATTATTTTTTATCAAGTGCTTAAATATAAAGTTTCATGGTTTTATCTTTAAAAATTATGAAATCCCATACAACTTCCCCCCCATTTTAACCCCTTTTTCGCGATAAAAAGTAGCCTATGTTTTATCTCGGGGTCTAGAATATCTGTATACCAAATTTCATTCAAATCCGTTCAGTAGTTTTGGCGTGAAAGAGTAGCAGACAGACAGACAGAGTTACTTTCGCATTTATAATATTAGTTAGGATGTAATGGTTGGATTATTTGGAGATGTTGATGTAGAAAAAACAAACCACGTGTTGCTCTGGAAATCAAAGATTTTTATTTAACAAAAACATAACATATTTAGGGTACACTAATAATCTACCTCTAGTAATAAAATAATAATTATCATCTCACTTGTAAATCAAAGAAACGACGATTAAGCCTATTATTTAAATTCCAAATCCCCCTTGTATCTATTTTAATTACTTTCCGTAAGATACTGAATTATCACGTCTCTTGTTTTGACAGTTCTCAATCCATAGATTCTAAATGTTATCTATGGTAACATAAAAAAGTTTAATTACTTAAATCTCAAATGAACAATAATTATTAAAGAAAATATAATTTCTTTACATATATGTATTATTAGTTATTTGTCATAATTGTATTATATTAATTTGTGTTATTAATAAATATTGTTATTTATTTTGGTTTCTTTGATTGATTTTTATCTTATTTGTGTTGTGTTACACAAATAAGATAATGTGTCTCATTATTTCTTTGCCTATCCTGTGGGCCTGTGCCCACAGGAAAAAGCTCCAGTTGGAATATGTGGGGCCTATGTACTCTGTTTTATATACGTGTTGTCCTTTTTGTTGCGTGTGTGTACATAAATAATAAATAAATTAAATAAACTCGCTAACAGTCACACCACACCGTTTCGCACCTCTCAGCATATTTAATGCAGAATGCTAAATATGAACAGTTTAGGGAATTAGTTTAAATGTTGTATTAACTCCGAATCTATTATATCACTAACTTTTATCTCGGATTATTG
Source organism: Spodoptera picta (assembly GCA_038387885.1). NCBI lineage: Eukaryota > Metazoa > Arthropoda > Insecta > Lepidoptera > Noctuidae > Spodoptera > Spodoptera picta. Next base: position 102,195 of record JAZHFQ010000073.1, read on the forward strand.
TAGAGTCAGCAGGATTATAGATTTTTAATAAACTTTGTGGTCAATTTTGTGCGTACGCATACAATTGTATTAGAACTTGGATTTGTTTTCGATTTTATATATTGACAAGGGTATCCGGTTCGATTCTCAGGTCGGGCAAAGTATTACGTACGGCGTCTGGAATTGTGCCCGGTATATGGCAATAGGCTCACCCCCTATTAACCTCAGTTTTATTGCCCAGTCATGTAGAAAGTATACCTAAGGTAAGGCCTACCAAACGTATTTATACCTTTTACAAGGCATTGCATATTAAAAGAACTGGGTAAGGAAAATATTAATGCAATATTGCTCTTTTGACTTCCTCGAATTGGAATTACCAATAACATAACCTACAAAAGTTTACGACTGAATTTCTATTAATTCCGGCTTTCTCGAACAAAAATTGTTGCACCATCTAATTCAGAAGTTGGTGCCGAGTTTGACAATATATTTTTCATTTAAAGACGGAAGAGTTTAATCTCAGCTAAATTAATGTAGAGGTATAAGTGGCTGCCATTGTTCTTTTCTCAAAATCTTGTAACACGTGTTTCATTTTTGACGCCACTTTATCATAAAGTTTGTTGCAAACAAGTTCCGTAATGTACTTTCTGCCTTTTAAAACATAATTTGAAACAATATGATCCATCAATCGTCGAAATCCTAATTGTTCTACGAGTTGAAATGGCAAACATGATAACATTTCAGCAATCCAGTAGTCATTTTTTATAGATTTGGGGTATGTATTGTCTCACATACTAGCCTTTTTTTTTAAAAAAAGTTTGTTTAAATTCTCATTTTACCGTTTGCAAAGATGTTCCCTGCTATGATATTTCATCCGTACTATTATAAGCAGACTCTTCTTTCAAAAATAAATAAAGCACACAACGATTGACTAAGAAATTAAAGATCCGTATCCGTATTCGTATTCGCGGATCTTGACATTAATTATCCGTATCCGGATCCGTGTCCGCGGATATACATTTTTAACTATCTGACACATCACTACTCCCTACCTACTATGTTTATATAAGGTAATATTATCAATGAACAGAATTTACTTACACATCTATAGTTTTATTACATTATTATTATGTGTTGATTTTAGGGGTGGATTATAAATTAAACTGTTTAGGATATAGTATTATTGAGCAAGACTTTTACAAACAGCAATTAAACACAGAGAAAACGCGGGAGAGAGAATAAAAGAATGTTGCCAACCTAACAATAACAATTATGGTCAACAGAACAAAATAAAGGTTGCATTCTCAAATACCAACAATATGCAACATGTATAGAATAGACATTATATGTGTCTGATAATAGTTCAGAGTCTGGAAAGTGATAGAGGCTTTTTTTTAAGGGGGGAAAATCATCGAATGACTGCCCCCGCCTGGGTGAGGCGGGAGGGAGTGTCAGACTCTTACTGACTAAAAACCACCCCGTTCCTTCTCCTGCCCGTCGAGCCGGAGCCCCGGTTACCCGTTAGGTTCTCCGCGACAAGTGATAGAGGCTATGTACCTACTCTATAATACATTTGTGAAAACCCCTTATATTTTGTTGTCTATTATGTAGTAGTAAGTGTAACCTTGGGACCCACTTTGGTGGTAAAACACATGAAAGATGCTTCCATGCTCAACTGATCACAATTTCATTAATTTAAGTGTGGGCGAGCCATGCTTCGGCACGAATGGGCCGGCTCGACCGGAGTGATACCACGGCCTCACAGAAAACTGACGTGAAACAACGCTTGCGTTGTGTTTTGTCGTTTGAGTGAGGTTACCGGAGGCCCTTCCCCAGTCTCCCCAATCCCCGAATCCCCCACAATCCTCGAATTCCTAATTCCCAAATTCGCACGCACTTGTAACGCCTCTGGTGTTTCAGGTGTCCATGGGCGACGCCGATTGCTTACCATCAGGTGATCCGGCTGTCCGTTTACCACCTTATCCCATAAAAAAATTTCGACTCCTTCGCATTAAGTTATTACTCCCACTTACCATCAATGTAACTATGTCTCAATTTGTCAACAGTACGGAGCGTTTAATTGCGGTATGAAGCTATAGGCTCTCCCCCAATTACATGGGACTCAACACAACTTGAAGACCTCTGTGTAAAGTCAACGTGACCTCTAATTTCTTCCTCACAGTTATGACATTGGGACCCGTCTGTCGCACCTCAAACCGTTACTTTATGTTAATATTGAACGGAAACGTGACGGACATACTGATAGGCCGTGAAATATATTTAAACTTTCAAAGCGAACTGAATTTTGTTGTTTATGTGTATGTATAGAAGGTTCAGTTTATATTATGGTTATAAAACGGTAAAATAAAACACCGTGTGGAACCCTCAGCTTATATTATCTAATTATATATATTTTTTTTATTCTACATGTAATTAATACGGGATTGTTATCCATGAGGATACGCCAACCCCATCGTACCTAATACTACCTACAACCATTCATTATATAAACAAAACCTAAAAATTAACTATGAAAGTGCCTAATTAACTTATGCCCGAATACTGAAACGTTTGTTAAATATTTAACGGCTGCTTAAATCATTGAGCAGCTCTCAAATTCTAGTTTGGTATACTCAAACGTCTGTTATCTTTTTAAAGGTCTGTTAAATTTAAGTCGTGCTCAAAAGTCCACTTAAATGAAAAAACCGTATACTGAAACGATACTTATTTTAAGTATGTGTCAATCTATTGTCAAAAGTCACCTCAAATGTACCGGAATACTGACTTTGTTAAATATGTAACGGCTGCTTAAATCATTGAGCAGCCCTCAAATTCTAGTTTTGTATCATGAATTGTCAGTTATTCTTTTGAAGGCCTGTTATATTTAAGTCGTGCTCAATGGTCCAGTTAAACGAAAAAACCGTATACTGAAACGATACTTATTTTAAGTATGTGTCAATATATTGTCAAAAGTCCACTCAAATGTAAGAGTGGTCTGAAGGCCTCCTAAATGCTTTGAGCGTTGTAGAAATTATAATTTACGTATAAAGTCGTGTGTTTAAAATGTCTCTATCAACGCTATCTTCTCTTTTGGCTGATAAAAGTCGTCCAACACGACACAATGAACTGAAACGCAAATGGGAATATTTATATATATTTTATTCCGCTGAAGAACTGAATGAACGAAGCACGGAGTATCCTCAGGAGTTGTTGACTCGGCGGCTCCCGCGGCCGCGGTCGAGCGATAAATATATCGAGTTTGGTTAGAGTGGTTTATTGCGTATCGTGTGTGTTTTGTGTCGCATCTCTGCTGCATGAGCGCATATCTACGGGCGGGAGGTCGGTGTTGCATACTACCTCTACATGCATCATACATGCCATTATTTGAACAATAATTATAATGATGTGGAATTTCGTGTAAACTTCTGTGTTTCCAAAGAAAGAGTTTAGTGCTTGAACTCGGTATTAGAGGACGATGTTTAGAGCCTCTCTGAAGTATGGGATCCGTAACGAGGTAATCCGATAGAAAACTGAAGTTATCATCGTAGCACAAATGATTATCAAGCTGAAATGGCAGTAATGATCATTTGGGGTAGACGTGTACTGAAGTGGAGAACGCGTCTAGACAGACGTACCTCTACATAGTGTGGGGCGGTGGAGAGAATTTAACTACTAATAGAAAAATACAGTATCAGTTGTTTCAACTGCCTGCCTGAAATAAATAAATTATAATAATGCTGCGATTGGATGCCTAGAGTTAAAAATTGACCTTAGTGGCGTGCCATTAGAGAGGATATCCAGCAGTGGACGAAAACAGACTGATGATGAAGATTGCACAACCCATAGGTCTGGATAGCAATCAAAACTTTGTATACCTATTTGTATTAGGACTATGCTAATAAATGGACATGTTCAATCATAGTAAAATAGTTTTATTATTATAACTATAACAGTATAGGCGGCGACGGGGTATGCTGCCATGTTCTGGACAGCTACATCATGATTATAGTGCTGACACATAGAATCCCAAGCATCTTTCTTTTTTTTTCATATGGGCGTTGGTTTCTTTGTTCTCTGTAATATCATTATGCCTGCAAAAATAGCAAGAAGCATATAAATTAACAATAGATCAGATCAGTTCTATGTACCTATACGTATTAAGTTTCATTACATACTTACTTCTTGATCAGCCCTAAAAGGATATCCTTTTCGGTAGTCGTATATAATTGGACCCGCGATTCTTTTTTTCTTCCATAATAACATTAAAATTGTAGTATGCTATCTGAAGCCGGAGAAAATTCGTGTTTCATTAAATGCCAATAACGTCTGTATGTCAATTGACTTACAACATTTCACTACACGACAATCTAGTCGTAATTATTTATTTTTCATTTTAATATTATAATTCTGTGTAGGTACTTAAATTGTTATTTTTATTATGATATTATATGTTAATAAAATTAGTAATAGAATATTATAAAATTCATTACAGTGAAATTTATAAAATTGTAGTATATTTTAGTACATAAATTATCATCGAATTAGCTATTTAATCAAATCATGCTGCATGAAACGAATACGTAAAAAACACAATTTATTTTGTAATCGAGAATATGCATATGAAATGCATATTATAGAATGTTGCCATAAAGCAAACATTTAACGGCTGCTTACCTGAGTAGACCAGAAATAAATTGATGGACGTTTCAGTATACCAGTTATATTTGAGGCGTGCTCAAATTTAAGTTGCGATTAATTGAGAGCTCTATTTGACAGACGTGACAGACGTTCGAGTGTCAAACGCTTAGAAGTATCTCGTGCATATAATATCTTTGAAAAAACAAAAACTTGTTGGTAGCGGTGAAGGTTACGCACGTGCTTTTGTCGTTCCTACGTTTTTTCTGTTATTTTTAGTGTTTTTATCCATAGTGAACTGAATTGAAAACCTTTTAGTTCTGTGTTGTTGTATTTTTAACTGTGTGTGTAATCTTTAATAAGGTATTGGTTGTTGTAAGTGAAGGTAACCACTTGTTCCCTCGTTAAGCCCCGAAATGGACGAGGAGAAACCACCTGACCCTCCTGATAAATCCCCCCAATATGAAACCGAATCAATCCTCACGATCATCCTTCCTCCCAACACCCCGGAATCTGAAACAATGGAGTTAGAAACCGCGAACAGCAGGAAACGACATGCCGGCTCCCCTCCTATCTCCCAGAATAATCCCCCAAAATTGGCTAAAAGTACTCACGGTAGACAGTGCTACACGGCCAGGGATAACCCCCCATATATGGTTTATGTATCCCTTAGGGATTCCCAGACGTCTGGAACCACGCTACACCCTGTTAAGTTTGGGATGTTTTTAATGAAACACAACATTAACAATGTTAAAATTGGTGGTGTCAAACGGCTGGGTAGGAATAGAGTATCGGTCGAGTTTGTGTCTCGCCAGGATGCAAACAGTTTCTTAGTGAACGGTATGGTGGCTCAAAACTACGTGACTTCGATCCCACAATTTAATATTACTCGAATGGGCATTGTAAGGGACGTCCCTGTCGAGTGGACAGAGGACGAAATAATTGGTAATATCAGGGTTCCCGCCGGGTGTGGGGCTGTGATAAAAGCTAGGAGGATGAATCGAAGAGTTACATCTACAAATGGTACTGAATGGAAGCCTACGCAAACTGTAGTGCTAACTTTCGATGGTCAAACCCTACCCAAAAAGGTGTTCTGTTTTTATTCAGCACTGCCGGTGGAATTGTACTCATACCCTACCATACAGTGTTATAACTGTTGTCGTTTTGGGCACACCCGCACCCTTTGCCGCTCCAAGCCGCGTTGTTTCAGATGTGGCCAGGATCATCCAGGCGATGGATGTCAGATTTCAGCCGAGATTGCCCATTGTATCAACTGCAATGGCAATCACTTTGCTAACGACAAAGCTTGTCCTGAGTTGGGTCGCCAGAAGAGCATTAAAGCATTAATGGCGGAAAAATCAATCTCATATACGGAAGCAAGCCAAGTTTTCCCAACCGTTAAAAGGTCTTATGCTGAGGTCTCAAGATCAGCCAACCTTATAGATTCATCTCCCAACAAAACTCCATCCCAACAAAGAGTGTCCTACAAAAAAACAGTCCAACTCAAACCTAAATCACATGCGCCCCTCTCTCCTAGCTATGATAAGAAGGCCCATCGGGCCCTTATCCAAGACCACTCTTTCTCCCCATCTAAAAATGGTTGCGCTTTCCCTGTGGAATCCGGAACCAATACTCGTAGCTCCAAGTACATCCTAAATATAGTCTCTGATATGCTTATGGCAGTACTAGCAAACCCTGCCCAAAATATACCTGACCACGTCGCACACAAACTTTCTACAATTCTAGATTATATCTGTAACATTCCATCCTCTAACACTGCTTCAGTGCAACGTGAGGAGTACTCTTCCCAGGAAGAGTGACTTACTCCACTTGATAAATAAATTTAAACCATCGATTTGTGGCATTGCTGAGACATGGCTTCAACCGAATATTAATTTCGGGATCCCGTGTTTCAGTGTTGTCAGACATGACAGATCTGATGGTTATGGAGGGTGTGCTTTGTTAATTAATAACAAAGTGCCCTTCACCCAGATCCCTCTACCCTCGTTGGCGATGACATAAATGTTGTCGCTGTTAAGGCTGAGGACATAAATGTTTTTGTATTTTATATTGCTCACCCTCATGTTGATCACATTATGTTAATTAAAAGTTTACTAACCTTGGTAAGTGGCCCATTGCTTATAATGGGTGACTTCAACTGCCACCACTATAGATGGGGTTCAGATGTATGCGATAATGTAGGTATTGAATTGGTAGAGATGCTGGACGAACTCGAATTGTGTGTCATCAATGATGGCAGCCCTACTCGTAGGTCTGCATTTGGTCAAAGAAACAGCTGTGTGGACTTGACCTTCTGCTCGCCAGCTATGGCTGGCGTGCTTAATTGGAGTTGTTTGAATTTGACCTATGGTAGTGATCACTATCCTATCATAATTAAACACCTGTCAAAATCTATTCCAGATAAACCCCTTCCCCCCTATTAAAATATCGTTTGAATGCAGCTGATTGGGATCTTTATTCAAAATTATTAGACCACCGTATCTCCTTCCTTTCACCAATTAATCCTGAGAATGCTTTGGAGTGTTTCTCAAAATTTTCGGACCTGATAGCCTCCACTGCTGAAGATTGCTTTCCGGTGAAAAACGCACCGAAAGGCAAAATCCCTTCTCCGCCATGGTGGGATAGTGAATGCACTGCCATGATAAGGGCTAGGAATGAGGCTGAAAAGACATATAACCAAGATATGAACCTGGAAAACCTCATAAATTTCAAGCGAATTTTGGCTAAGTCAAGGAAATTGTTCAAAAAAAGAAGAGACAAGGGTGGCAAAGATTTTGTGGTTCTCTGAGCCCATCCACTCCAGTATCTACAGTTTGGCAGAGAGTGAAAAATTTCAGGAACTCCACCAAACCTCCCACTATCTCGATTTTACCCGAATCTCTAAGTAACAGATTTTTAAATAGTATTGCTCCAGTATATGTTCCCAGTGCAGACGAGTGCTGCCAGAGACCCTATGACGAAACACATGAACCGCTCGATTTGGAGTTCTCTTATGAAGAGCTCCAAACGGTACTCAACCATGTCAAGGACTCGGCACCAGGGATTGATGGGTTCCCTTACTCCTTCCTATCTAAGGCAGGAACTAAAACAAAACAATACTACCTTGACTTGGTCAATTTTTGCTTTACTTCAGGCTATATTCCTCCTACTTGGAAGGTTCAGGTTATCATGCCGCTGTTAAAAGCTGGCAAGGATCCTGGTGATCATAAATCCTACCGACCTATCGCTCTATCGTCCGTACTTATTAAAACCTTTAAACACCTCATTAAAAACCGCCTTGAATGGTTGGTTGAAAGCCGGGGGCAACTTCCGGCGACTCAGTTTGGCTTCAGGAAAGGAAAATCCGACTGGCCCTTAGCAGGCAGGAGTCGCTGGTCGCGGTCTTCCTGGACATCTCAGCGGCCTATGATTCTGTCCTCTTACCCCTTCTCAGGCAGAAACTGCAAGAGCTGAGAATCCCGAGTGGGATTTGCCGAATTATAGGCTGTATCCTCTCCAATCGTACCCTCCAATTGAGAACTCCTGAGGATAACCCAGTACAGAGGTCCTCCTGGACAGGTTTACCTCAGGGGTCAGTCCTTAGTCCTATCCTTTATAACATATATACCTATGACCTCCCCTCCTGTTTAAATTTTAACTGTAATATCCTTCAGTACGCTGATGATATCGCATTAATGGTCACCAGCAACTCTATAACAGAGGCCGCTCACTCCATCAATGTCTCTTTGTCCTCATTAAACCAATGGCTTCTCAATCACGGGTTATCTTTAAGTGCCCCAAAAAGCTCGGCTGTCATTTTTACACGCAAACGACGCACCCCGGATCTTCGTATAGAGATGGACGGTCAGACTATCCCGATTAAAAGCAGCGCTAGATTTTTGGGAGTCCATCTCGACTCAAAGATGTCTGGGGTGGACCACATAAACACCGTAGTTGGTAGGTGTGAACGCTCAGTATCGATACTCAGAGCTCTGGCTGGGGTATGGTGGGGTGCTCACCCCTCTTCATTGAAGCTCATATACAATGCATTGGTCAGAAGTGTAATGGACTATTGTTGCTTCCTTATTGTACCTTGCAATAAGGAAGCATTAAAAAAACTAGACTCCATTCAGGCCAAATGCCTTAGAATAATTATTGGAGCTATGAAATCATCCCCCATAAACGCTCTTCAGGTTGAATGTGCGGAGCCTCCTCTCAACCTTCGAAGACAATACCTTGCAGACCGCTTCATCTCAAAAGTCCTCTCCCTCTCATCACATCCCCTTCTCCCTATCCTAGATCAAATCCACTGTTCCTACAGCTCCTCTTCTTACTGGAAAAATAAACCTGTCCCTCCCGTGATTGCTAGGTACAGGGAGCTTAAAAACCTCTCTGCACCCATAAGTCAATATCCTGTGCTCCCAGTGTTTTCTTCCGTATATGAGGTTATCCACTTTAGACCAAAGCTGATTTTAGGACTTGGCATTTCGAAATCCACCGTGAATGCTGCAGACGAGTTCAAACGTGCCTTGGACAAATACTGGAGAGGCTGGAATACTTTCTACACAGACGCGTCTAAATTATCCCGAATCGGATGTACAGGAGTGGCAGCGTACTTCCAAAATTCGAGGATCGCTCTCCTCTCCAAGTGTCTCCCGGAGGCATCAGTCTTCACGAGTGAATGTGCGGCCATTCTGGAATCACTCAAATTCATTAGAGCTCACAACCTCAAAAATTCCATAATTTTTTCTGATTCCCGAAGTAGCCTACAGTCCCTCAACCAAGATCAGCTCCATTCCAGAACCCATAGCAGTTTGGTTGTTGAGATAAAGGCGCTTCTTCTTTCCTGCTTCAATGATGGCCTAAACATCGAGATCGCCTGGATTCCTGGCCACTCTGGCATATGCGGTAACGAGTGTGCGGATTCCCTAGCCAAATTTGCGGCGTCGAACGATGTCGAACGTCAACACTACGTGGTGTACGGGTATGATGTACGTGCCGACACCAAACACAAGCTTTTTGAGTCATGGGCTGCAGTGTGGGTAGACACTTCCAAAAGTAAAGGAGCCTACTATGCAAGTGTCCAGCCCGGCATCCGGCGGAGGCCTTGGTTTTCCAAGTACCCTAAGCTCCCCCGCCACACTGTTTCATCCTTGTGCAGACTCAGACTCGGCCATTGTAGTAGCCCAGTCTTCCTCAACAAGATCCGTGTCCGCGACAGCTCGCTGTGTGAATGCGGCCTTGACGAGGGAACTGTAGACCATACATTTTTTTCGTGTCCTTTAAATTCCCAATCTTTTGACCTTTATAAAAAACTCCCCAGTATTCAAATCCCACTTCCAATTAATTTCCACCTCCTTTTAACTCACTTTTCCCCTAAATTAATCCATTGTTTATGTAGATTCATTAATGATAATGAGATTAAACTATGACGGTGACATTTATGTAAATGGTGTATATATCTGTGTGTCTGTATTGTGTACGTCCCCCCAACTATTTTCTCCACCCCTGTACTCATACAGTAAAATAGTTGGTAATGTTTATATGTAATGTTTATATTACTAACCCAATTGTTTTGTCCTTTCAGCTACTAACTACTAAAAACTACCGCAAAGTTAACTTCGACGGCTCATTAATCTGCCGTCACCACCCGACACTGGCAGTATAGTCGACAACATCGTATTGGAGACTCGGTTGCCAAGGAAAAAGAAAAAAAAAAAATCTTTGAAAAATTATAAATTAGTGTGAAATGTCTTTATCGTCGTTATCCTCTCTTTCCGATAATGAAAGTCGTCCAATACCGACCCAATGGAGTAAAATTAAATGCATTCGAACTATATGATGGTGTGGAATTCCGTGCACGCTTTCGTGTTTCCAAAAAGACAGTTTGAATTCAGCATTTGGAAGCAGCATCAAGCCTTTCACATGTGAAACCGAGCGCTGCAGCCAATAGACCAAATCCTGATAACTAAAGATTTTAGGCGACAAGCAGTTACCAACGCGTAACAGGAGACATTTTTCATGTAGATCAGCCAACTGTTCACCGGGTTGTGCACAATGTAACGGCCATAATTGCGAGCATGAAATCTTTATTCATTAATATGCCAACTTCTGAAGAATTTGTAGACATTGCAAACGGGTTTTATGCAATTGCAGGATTTCCCACAGTAAGTGAGGCTGTTGACTAGACCAGACCTATTGCACCCATATTAATTAAAAGCCAAATAGCAACAAGGAATCCAGTAGAGAGTAGAAGTAATTTTGAAGGGTTTCGATAACATTGTCAAAGAAAATTGTAAATTTTGGGAATTTGTTTTTGTATTTACACATTTTTAGGAGGAGGATTAGGAGTTAGTTTTAATTTATTTGAAGGTCTCTTTTTATTTTTTTATTTTATTTTTAGTTTAGTTTCTATAGATATTTGTGACTTATGTAAGCTATTAAAAATGAATAAATTGTAAAAATAAAGAATTGAAAAACAAATCATAATAAAATAGTTTTATTATTACAACTCTTTTTATACACAACGTTGCTCCACACTAGGACTTTTTACCGTGTCGTGGGTGCGTTTACAAACATACAATTACACATACACATGACACCCAGACCCACAAAAAGTGTTTGAAAGGTTCCCCTCGGTTTCCATGGGATTCCATCATCAGATCCTGACCTGGTAGAAATAAGACTAACCTGAGAGTATGACCTTACTACAAAAAAAGGATCATCATAATCTGTCCACAAAAGCACACAAAAAAAATATACAACCGAATTGATAACCTTCTCCTTTTAGGGAAGTCAGTTTAAAATGAAGTCGGTCATTATTTTTTAAACTAGTTGTTCCTCGCGACTTCGTCCGCGTATAATGACTTTTGGCAAATTTTGATTTTTTTAATAAGTCTTTTCCAAGGTTAATTCCAATGGTATGGACCAAATCTCATCAGCATCGATTCAGTTATACCTCTATTTATTGTGAAATGTTGTTCATTTTGGTGATTTCAAAAAATAATCAATCTCACTGGTATTTCACCCGTATAGTATCCATACCCGTGAGGTTTCAGTGATTAAAACTCCATTGGAATTCCAATCGAATAGTTACAGCGGTTGAAATCTCTCAGGAGTCATTTTCCGAGTCTCAAACTATCGTTGCGTCGTTGTACCGAATTCCACTCAAATAATTTCAATGGTTTAAAAAATAGAGTGACCCAGAAGATTAACGCAGTTCCTGTCCTGTGGGATTTCCGGGATAGAACAAGCATACGTTATTTCCAGTGCCAATGTCTCACTCTCTTTAAACCGAATTACAATCAAATAGGTTAATAATATTAGTATTCAGCCTCTTTGCATACCTTAATGATATATCGTGGTAATAAAAAAATAAAAAAATAAATTGTCAATCATCCATTGGCATGAAACTTACTTGTCAAAAATATGTCAGATAGGTAATATAGAAATGTGTACATACATTATTATAAATTTGTGTCTGTTTGTTTGTTAGAAATTGGCGTGATTTTTTTATTGAGTGTAGATAACAGGGGGTCGAGGTTTGTGTGGAGAATTTCATAATTTTCAAGAAACCTAAAATGGTATTAGGTACATTTGTGACCAGTAAAACATCGGGCACCAAATATATTTTATCTTTTATAATCCTGCTCTCAATACTTTAAAAGAGCGCAAGCGAAACCACGGGCAGAAGCTAGTCCATAAATAAAATGAATTAACTAAAGTTAATTCAATTTACTTTTTCCTTAAAATTCTTGATTCAGATGCAGCTAAATACTATTATTAGTCCTTGAAAACAGTTTTTATTGGTAGTCAAAGGCTTAAGCAATATTCTTCCGAATCCTTTTATAAGATTTTCATGCTGCCGTGTTCTAATGCTGCTTACTGCTACAGCATTATATTGCGGGCACACAGCATCCCAAGCATCTCTGTTTTTTCGTATTATATGGGCGCTGGTCGTTTTGTTTTCAATAATATCTGCAAATATAGCAATAAGTCATCAGCAATAGATCAGATTACCGTTATATTATATAAGTATTAAGTTTCATTGTATACTTACTTCATGATCAGCTCTAAAAGAATAAATATATTTTTCGGCGGTCGTATAATTGAATCCACATTTCATTTTTTTCTTCCATAGTTATCTAATAAAATTAAATTTTAGTAACGCGTTTAATTGAAATATCGCGCTTTGATTCATTGTTGTCAATAATGTCAATTGACTTAAACGTTTCACTACACGACAATCTAGTCGTATAATGTTCCATTTTCATATTATAATTGTGTGTAGGTAGGTACTTAAAAATATTTTTGTTATGATATACATTAAAAAAAATGAACAAGACTGTGAATTCATAAAATTTTAGTACATAAATTATATCATCGGATTTAGCTATTTGATCAAATCATGCTGCGTTAAACGAATACGTAATGTAAAAAAAATATTTTGTAATCGAGAACATGCTTTTTGTACAGAATGTTGCCATAGAGCAAACATTTAACGGCTGCTTACCTAAGTACCTTAATACAAATTGATGGACGTTTCAGTATACCAGTTATATTTGAGGCGTGCTTAAATTTGAGTAGCGATTAACTGAGGGCTATATTTAACAAAGATTTCAGTATTCGGGCATTAGTCTTAGTCAACGAAATACATCAACTGACACAATCGTTTTGCTAATTTAGAATTTGGCTGAGCTAAAACAGATTGTATCAACTTATAATTATAAGTTTACAATCGGTAATTCACATTGAGTAAGAAGTAGTATGAAGAAGTACGCACCTATGGATGAGGAGAGAGAATCAATGTTCACAAATATCTGCGTGATTAAGTCGAAAATATTTATTATTGGTCAAGTTAACATTTACAAAGTTGAACTCCAAATTGTGAATAAAACTGTTATTATAACTTTAGATCAAAATTAACTATTTACACTTCAGTTTTACATCTATTTACAACTTCCTGCAATCGGAGTGATATCACTCCCACTTTTTTTAACGGGTGAAAATCACCCAATGTCTTCTCCCGCCCGGGTGAGGCGAGAGGTAGTGTCAGACTCTTACTGACTAAAAACCACCCCGTTCCTACTCCTGCACTTCGCGCCGGAGCCCCGACAACCCGTTAAGTCCTCTGCGGCTCCGTATCGGCATCAGCCAAGTATAAGTATACAAAACTCATTACCGTTCAAAACAAATGAGAAACAATTACAATACAACTCCAAACTGTATTGGATCACCGTTACAGTTATATTTTAACAAAGTTGGTTAAACTTTGTTATTTTAACCGTTTGACACACGATATTCTTGTTATGTTCACATTTTGTACAAGTTTCTCATCTTGCTGTTTGTTATTTGAGTTAGCAACTGTTGGGTTAGAGGTTTGATTTCCATGTTGAGCTAGGTGTTGGGTTTGTTCTGTTTTCAGTTGTAGTATGGAAAATTTAATTCGGTGCGGTATGCGTCATTGGTGTCATATTATTTCCTTTATTTACTTCTATACTTGACTTATATATTTTTAAATGTTTGATTATATAAAAAGAACATTTAAAAATTGAAAACGCAGTAGCCCACCAGTAACGGGAGAAATCCAAGCTACCGATGGTCAGGGCTCCAGAGAAAGGAATTTCCGGACAATACGCGCCGTCTCCAGAAGTACTGCTTTCTGCATCAGGCCCTTGACCTAACCATCTAACGCTAGCCTACTCAGATGTTGGTCGAGTCTTTTAGCAATGAGGCTATTGGCAGATACGACTATCGGCACAATGATTGCTGAATCCACATAAGAATATTGGTGTCTTAGTTCAAATGGACAATTTTTTAGCACGCCTTTTGTCTCCGAAGACGTGGAGCTATTTTACTGTAGGCAGATTGTCTTCTTTTTATTTATTTTTAAACATATAGATAATAGATATTTAACAGCTTGAATGCCCGTAGGTATATGAGATATAATAGAAAATAGATTGAGTCTCACGTGAATCCACGTTTAGACACACGACGGGTTAAGGGCCGATTTTTCTAATGCCAGATAACTTTTATAGAAGTCGAATGATTTAGAATATTATTTAGCCAATTCTTCCAAGCTAAGAACTGTAACATGTCAATTTTATTGTACAGTTGAGAGTTATCTGTTCATTAATAAATCGGCCCTAAGAAGAACGTTAGGTATAATTATGTGATGGTAATCATGGCGGCCACCGGGGTGGTTTTAGTGAGGTAAGAATTCTACACTCCCTAGTTTTCTATCCTCAAAAAAGCTAGGCGCCTTTTAAAAGTTATAATTATGTGCCAAAAGCCAATGGGGCCTATCATATTCTTGCTCACCAAATGACGCTACTTTGGCCCTCACTTTCTTCGTCCAATTGGAAACTATATAGTATCATACCATTTGATGTTCAATATTTTACAGCTGCTGTGATTAGGCAAAAATGCACCTTCCAAATGCAAAAACAAACGTTAGCCCCCTTGGCCGAAACTAAGCAACGGATTTTGATGCGGTTTCTTTTAATAGATAGAGTAATTTATAAGGAAGGTTAATATGTATGATACATGCATATTGCATCCGTGCGAAGCCGGCGCGGGTCACTAGAATACTGATATAGCAGGCTAATATTATAATTAAAATCCTGTAAAAATATAGCGTTCAATTCCACATTAATAACAATATTCATGAAAAGCCCCATTTCAGTAGTGACTAAAGACAAGCAAATTGACAGCGATGAATAAACGCAGCTAATATATTAACACAATACATCTTACAAAGCTTTTCACGCGTTCAAAGTGATATATTCAAATAATCTTAATTCAAAGCCCAAGACTGCATTCACTAATATCCCGGAGACGACAGAAAGAGACACAAATAGTCGTCCCTTTCCCCCTGAAACGTATACCTTTTCATTATTACTTCAGTCGCGTCGCGAATCTAGCGGAGTTCGGTCGCGTCTCGCTGAAACACAGTCGCCATAAAAAAATTATAACCAAACACGTGCAAATCGAATTCGATAAATTCAAAAGTGACGTTTCAACTTTTTAATCGAGAGTTGCGTGTGTTGTGCCTGTAAACAGCCAATGGAAAGTTTGTTTGAAAAAGTTTTTATTGATAAAAAAATAAAATTGAAGTGACTTTGTCGTGGTTGCCAGATTATTAAGATTAAAATAACCTGGGCATATTTTGGTCGAGGACACGGTTTCGTATGAGACAGTTGAACTGTACTTGATATATGGATCGCAGTTTTCGTGTGAGTAGACTAAACTATATTATTTTTTAACTTCGAACACTGACAGAATTGGTGCAAAAATTTGAAATTTTATTTTCGCTGAACTGATTTTTTTATTTTAGAATTGTGTGGTCGTTTGAAAAGAGTTTTTAAATGAATAGATAGAGTTATGGTCTACACATTTAGTTTAGCTAGCCATCTCATTATTTTTTCATCTTAATTTGTCATTTCTATGATAGTAGCTGGGGCACTGATGCAATAAAATAGTTAACCACCACTACAAGACCTTTTTCAGTTTAGTTAAATAAAAATAGGTAGTCAGCCCACAGTTCTTCATATCTTGTCTTCGTGTGCAATAATTATAATTATGAGTTTTGTTATTGTAGAGGTATATCTATTAGTTTATTGATGTATTCATTTGTTGGTATCTGTTTCAGTTTTATACTGAATTTTTGTTTATTTGTGTATTATATTTTATATGGGCCATAGTTGCCTGAAATAATTAATAAATAAATAAAATAAATAGTCCGAAATTCTACCAAATGTAGCTCATTTAGCTGTATTATAATTTTAGGGCCTAAATCACCATGTCTGATCAAATAGGTGTTAGCTTAAATGACACATCAATATCTTATGTATGATAGTCTACTTTTAGAGTATCATAAGAGAGGCTTACGAAAATTTACAAAAAAAAACTATCAAGAAATAATCCAGATTATAAATAATTCATGCTTGAGCATAGAACTCATAGGTCTAGGTATATTTGTTATGTGACCAACAAAAACTGCGTACCCATGTTTTATTAAAATTTATTCAGGTATTTCAGGGTAAAACGAATATAGGATCAAAAAGGCAGGTGTAAAAATAGGTACCCTTTTTATATTGTATTCTAGTAAGATGTAAAATGTAGGTGTTTTCAAGACATAAGTGTAGATATTTATAAAAAAAAAAAATCGAATTGAAACATAAATTGCCGTAATTACATTATGTTCCTTTATTGGTCAATAATTTTACACCCTTTGAGTACCGTCATTATAGACATAATTAAAGGACAATAGGCTGCGGTCTCCGGTGTCCTCGCGGTGTTTGACAGTTTAATCATCAATCATGATTTTATGACAGTCCACTACCGGACTCCTTTGCCTAAGAAATAGATCAACATTGACTGACTGATTTGACTGTTAGAGGACATGAATTGGTCGTCATTAACTAATATGATATGTACAGTTAATAATGGATAATTCTACTAATATTATAAATAATACACTCAATACTTTGCACGCCGGACTCTCGTCTACATGCACACACACACCTACTCACTTTTCTTTTCTTATAATGTTAATAACTATTAGAATACTTCTAAGGACATCGCTATATTTAAAAGAGACATTGACAGTTAGAGAAAGAAAGAGAAAATTACCTCTGAGTTTGTTTCGGCATTTCTTCTCAGAGTAGTCAGTTAAGTAATGCCGGCCCTCGTCTAGTAATTTAAATAATGACGTGCAAAAGTGTTCCTTCGTAACCTATTTGCAGAAATAAATATCAATTCATATCGTTTCAAAATACTGCCTCATTGGGTGACTGGTCGCAAGTGCGACTGCCGGGTAAGGGGTCTCCATCATTATGGGTTTTTTAAAATCTCAGTAGTAGCACGGAGTCTGGAAATGTGCCCGGTATATAGGAATAGGCTCACCTCCTATTACATGTGACTCATAACATAACATAAAGTGGGTGTTACATTGTACAGTGGCACTAAGTGCCGTAATGTGCACCTCTGCCTACCACTTCGAGGATAAAAAAGGCGTGATGTTATGCTATGTTATCGTTTCAAAAGCTGCTGCTCGGGTTTTGTATAAAAGAAGTTCCTAAATCGGCTCTTAAAATAACTTAAAACAATAATAATAGTGTTTTACCACGGACATATTAAAATGGGATATCTCCTAAATCCGATAACATGGATCACTGGCTATGGCCGGAATTGGGGCACATCGGCGAAACGTGTCCGGAATTAGCATAAGGGAAATAATGTCTTGGTCCCAAAAATTCAATATTTCTTCGCGAAAAAATGTCAAAGATAAGACATATTACGGATTGAAAATGTTTCCCATGATATGTTATAAATTGGAGGATAATATTTTGAAACAGGGTTTATAGTTATACTAGCGACCCACCCCGGTTTCGCACGAGTGCAATATGCATGTAGGTATTATACATATAAACCTTCCTTCCACTCTATCTATTAAAAGAAACGCCATTAAAATCGGTTGCGTAGTTTTAAAGATCTAAGCATACATAAGGACAGACAGACGGTGGATAGCTACTTTGTTTTGTACTATGTAGTGATGCTTCGACAATTGCTAACTGCCTCGTTGGTCAAGTGGTCGCAAGTCCGACTGCTAGGCGGGAAAGTATTACTTTTTTTTTAATTCTCAGTACTAGCACGGAGTCTAAAATTGAGCCCGGTATATGACAATAGGCTCATAGACAGATAAGGGTATCTGTGTACAGGGTCATTAAGTGCCGCAATGTCTCTGCAGAGGTGCACATCATAGTCATATACCGGGCACATTTCCAGACTCCGTGCTACTACTGAGATTTTTAAAAACCCAGTACTACTTTGCTCGACCCGAGAATCGAACCCGAGACCCCTTGCCCCGGCAGTCGCACTTGCGAACTATGAGATAATAAGATACTCTTTTATGTTATATGGGAACATAGTCTACTATCGCGGGTAAGTAGTAACGATGGCTTATTAATTATATTCCCTAAAAAAGTCAATTTACCGTTAAAAAACATTAAAGACCCATTCATCAGTATTTTGCAAATAAAAAACGTGAACACTCATTACAAGATTAGTAGGTGATCAAATACCTACCTAAAATGTGCAGGCACAATCCCTGAATACGACAAAATAAATGTTTGTTCTGTGTTCGCAAATTCGCAGTTCATACAAATATTAGGTCTGTCTAGATTTGTTTGTGTGTGTTCACAGCCATTGATGTGATACAATTAATGTTGATAGGTACCTGAAAACCGTAATTTATATGAAATTCGTGTAAAGAGTTTTTTTTTAATATAACCGTAGGAAATGTAAAATTGATGCAATTGTGTGTTTTTTTGGGTTCAATGGTAAAATTTTTAATCCAATATGGCGGCTGTTTTTTTTTGTTTTTTTTTTTATAAATGAGAATGGGTGCTGGGTTGGATTCTCTGTATACATTTTAGATATTTAAAATTTCAGTGATTCATAGAGTTTGGATTTCTGTCCGGCATATATATATAGACTCACTTCTATAATATTACATGAGATAACATACAAGTTTGGGAGAGCCTAGTTCGGCACGAATAGGCCGGCTCGACAGGAGTGATACCACGACCTTACAGAAAACCGACGTGAAGCAACGCTTGCGTTGTGTTTCGTCATGGTGAGTGTGGTTACTGGAGGCCTGATTACCCCAATCTCTAAATCTCAAGAATCTTCAATTTCCTAATCCCCAAAAGGCCGGTAACGCACTTGTAACGCCTCTGGTATTCCAGGTGTCCATGGACGACGCCGATGGCTCATTATTTGGTGAACCGTCTGCTCGTTTACCGGCATAAAAAATAACAAGGCTTGTAAAATATTGTATTAACATTTAATGTTAGTACACCTCTGTCTACCCCTTCAGAGAATAAAAGACGCAACGCAACTCTTTATTACCTCAATATTCTTGTCAAAAACACGACTCTACCGTATTTTAAAGGCAAACTTCAGCATAAAATTTGAACTCAACAAACAGTCTCTACATTTGCTAATATAATATGTATGGTAGAGCATTGTTGCCACAAGCGTAGAGACGTAGCGACAGCTGTTGCGTTCAATATAAGTGCTCTACGTAGAGACTCTGTATAATGACTCTATGTAGAGCCATTTGTACCAAAACGCTAGTAGAAAATATTTATATTGAGATCGAGAACATTACTTGTTTTGGTAAAATGTAGAGACTAATTAATTCTTGGTACTTTGTTTTATCTAGAATTGTAAGTAAGTTACTGTGTAAAATCATGATGTAATTTTACGCCTTTGTGTGCCTCGAAGGGATATGTAAAGATAATCTTTATTATATAGAAGTTAGAGATAATATGGTTAGTTCAAAATTAAAACTGTTTCTTTAGTCAAAAAAGAAAAAAATGCGATGGGTTAGCCCAGGGTTCTATTTTGGGACCAATTAATTTTATAAAATAGTTTTTTTTTGCTATAGGAAACCTTGCCTTACTCTAAGCTTTTCTCCTGTGTTGTGAGTGCGTTTACAAACATATATATAATTTCACATACACATGACACCCAGACACGGAAAACAATTTGTGGATCACACAAAGAGTTGTTCCGTGTGGAAATCGAACGCGCTACACGTTACGCGCAATGAAATCAAATTATAAAGTTAATTTGACATCAAAATCTAGTTTTATATTTATTTATTTATTTATTTTAGAAACAATTTACATTGTGCGTGAATTAAAGCTTAAAACTAAAAACAGAAGTAATACAAAAAGAGAAAAAAAACACATTTCTTAAATCGAATTACATTTAAAATGAAAATTATTGCTAAAATGTCTCATAACGACAAAATTTATGGGTCCCAGAGACGCTTAAAACTATTCGAGCTTTATTTAAACTTTTCACGTTTGCAAGCAGAATCTTACAATCAACTGGAATTGTTTGATCTGATCCCTGTCGCTTCTTTTAGTCGTCGACCCTCACGACAGCATATGCATCCCCATCATATAGATGGTTGGCAGGCCACCACTGTGCATTTCTCTCGTAGCTCTCTGCCTCGTAAAGCAAAACTGTGGAATGATCTGTCGTCGGCGGTATTTCCGAACCGATACGACCTTCAAACCTTCAAGAAAAGAGCGTATTCCTTTTTGAAAGGCCGGCAACGCACTTGTGTCTATGGGCGGCGCTGATCGCGTACCATCAGGTGATCCGTGAGCTCGTTTGCCGCCTATACCATAAAAAAGAAACAATGATCAAGTCATATCTATTATACAACAATAACAGAAAGAAAACTCTGTGTTAAAATTACAATATCCGTTAAAAGAAAAATTAAACTTTAAAAACGTTCAGTTAAAGATAACATATAGTTAAGAATACTTGCAGCTGTTAGGTAAGTGCTCAGACGGTTATAATAACTAGAATTGTGATAAAACGGTTTTACATCTCGATGTTGATGTAAAACTATTATTGTTATTGGTAAGTTCACTTTGATAACAGGTTTCAAATTGGATGTTCAGAGAAATATTTCCTTTTTGAAAGTGTTACGTTGCGAATCTCTTAAGTAGTGCTAAATATTATAAACTTTGTTATTTTACTCTTTTTCCATAGAATAATACAGGGTTTCAACGGATCGCTCCCAAACACTGACAATGCATAACATAACATAACATCACGCCTTTAATACCTGAAGGGGTAGGCAGAGGTGCACATTATGCCACTGTACAATGTAACACCCACTTTTTCACTATTTATAAGTCCCATGTAATAGGGGGTGAGCTTATTGCTATATTCCGGGTACATTTCCAGACTCCGTGCTACTACTGAGATTTTTAAAAAACCAAGTAATACTTTGCCCGACCACTCGTCCGCAGTCGCACTTGCGACCACTCAGCCAACGATGCAGTCTTGACTTAACACTGACAATAAGATTTTTTTTTACATTTTAAACAGTTTTTGTTTTTATATTATTCATCCAACGTTAGCCATGAGGAGTTGATTACCATTAACAACTATTGTTACACAAAAAATCATTTAATTCTATCATCATCATCATCAACAGCCTATAAATGCTCACTACTGAGCAAAGCCTCTTCACACGGAGAAGGTTTGAGCATAAATCACCACGCTTGCTCAAGCGGGTTGGCGATTCCAAACTTATGATTAGAAATTATAAGCCGAGGTTTCCTCGCGATGTTTTCCTTTACAGTTTGTCAGTGGTATCTAGATTATCTTAAAAAGTACATATAACTCGGAAAAGTCACGTTGATACTTGCCGTTGGTAGGTAGGTAGATCCGCACTCTCATACATGAGAAGCAGGCGTATTGAACCTACGGGCCACTACGACTTTTTTATGGCATAAGCCGGTAAACGAGCAAACGGATCACCTGATGGTAAACAATCGGCGTCCCTCATGAACATCTGGAACACCAGAGGCGTTACAAGTACGTCATTGGGCTTTTGGGGATTAGGAGTTAGAGAATCGTTGAGAATTCAGGAATTGGGGATATTGGGGAAGAGAAGGGTAATTGGGCCTCCGGTAACCTTACTCACACAACGCAAGCGTTGCTTCACGTCGGTTTTCTGTAAGGCCGTGGTATCACTCCGGTCGAGCCAGCCCATTCGTGCCAAAGCATGGCTCTCCTACACTTAGACTTACATTAATTCCGTACTTTTATGAAAGTAAAACTTGATTTTTATATCATTCTATTTATACCATGTATATTTGCTGAATACCGCGTACTTCATAGTTGACAATCAACAAATCTTCACCTCAAAACTACCCCATATCTAATTTCCAACCTTATTGGTGTCATTAATTATGTTCGTCGTATTTTCTTATGCAATCAATAGTCAGCCTTATCAATAAGTTTCAATACATTCTTTTTATTCCACAAATTATTTCTGCACTAGCGTCAAAACGACTGAACGGATCGAGATAAAATTAACATCAGGCATAGATTATGGTCTGGATAAGACATGGGCAGAAACATAACATCGCAACTTTTATCCCCGAAGGGGTACGTAGACGTGTACATTTCGGCACTTAATGTCACTGTTCAATATAATACCCACTTTTCACTATTTATGTTAAGTCCCATGTAATAGGGAGTGAGGGAGAAACTAGTAGGAAATAATTATTTAGGCCTCGTCATTAAAATTAAAACGAAATAGAGCCCATTTCTTTAGAAAATGTGCTTTGTAACAAAATTCTCACACAGTGTTACAACATTACTCTTAAATACTACTAACAAGTGCAAATGGCCGCAAGTGCGACTGCTGAGCAAGGGGTCTCGGGTTCGATTCTCAGGTCGGGCAAAATATTACTATTTTTTAAAAACCTCAGTAGTAGCACGGAGTCTGGAAATGTGCCCGGTATATGGCAATAGGCTCACCCCCTATTACATGGGACTCATAACATAAACAGTGAAAAATGGGTGTTACATTGTACAGTGGCATTAAGTGCCGTAATGTGCACCTCTGCCTACCCCTTCGGGGATAAAAGGCGTGATGTTATGTATGTACAAGTAACAAAATGTAAGACCACTATAACCTCCAAATACCTTCAGGGAATAACACAATATTAAATGACTTTCATGCACTAAGTACAACAACGATATTCTACCTCAAAGGTACGTCGAAGTGGACATTATTTGGGGTCAAAGTTACCATTGTCCCTCCAGTAACGCCCTCTAAGGAGTCATAATTAACCTCTGGCCTAAAGGAGGGTAATTTTTGACCTCCTACTAATGTATTTAGCGGGACGTACTTAAGTGAGATGGGGAGTTTTTCTTACCTCCATTTTTGGGGCAGTTTTTGTTAAATTGTGCTATTCAGTCTTTATGTGGGGAGTCGTATTTTAGTTTGGAGGTAATTTATATTGTTTTATGGTTTGTTTGACTGTCTTTTTGGAGAGGTTATAAGATTATAAGTGGTTGCTGAGTAAGGAGTTTATAGTTCAATTTTGACGTGTAAAAGTGCTGCCTTGTAGCCTAATAGCAGAAATAAATTCACTTGCTTTACTTAGTTTTTTATTGTTTATATTTTTTTTATGCCATAAGCCGGTAAACGAGTAGACGGATCACCTGATGGTAAGCAATCGGCGTCGCCCATGGACCTGGAACACCAGAGGCGTTACAAGTGCGTTACCGGCTTTTTGGGGATTAGGAGTTTGAGGATCGATGGGGATTCACGGATTGGGGAGATTGGGGAAGGGGAACCAATTGGACCTCCGGTAACCTCACACACATGACGAAACACAACGCAAGCGTTGCTTCACTTCGGTTTTCTGTGAGGCCGTGGTATCACTTCGGTGGAGCCGGCCCGTTCGTGCCGAAGCATGGCACTCCCACAATTAAAACTTATTCTCTTGATAGGTAAAGCTATTATTGAAGGTTTTTTAGTTATATCTTTTATGGTGTGTGTGTGAGTTTGGTCCCTTATTGCATCAATTGAATGACCAGTTACATTTTTATATTTTTGATTCAAGCAAAAAGATAATTATGTTAGGAGGATGGTCATGGTTGATACTTCATATGATCGAAGGGCTGGCTACTACCTTGGGCAAAGGTTAAGCATTGCCATTCAACGTAGCAATGCCTACCTCACGATAGCGATGAGGATTTTTTTGATAGCTTGTTTTTTAAGGGGGGAAATCATCGAATGGCTGTTCCCGCCTGGGTGAGGTGGGAGGGAGTGTCAGACACTTACTGACTAAAAACCACCCCGTTCCTTCTCCTCCACTTCGAGCCAGAGCCTCGGTAACCCGTTAGGTTCTCCGCTGGGGTGCGGTGCCAGAAGACCTCCCCGTGGTGCACCCTGGGTGCGGGCGACAGTCTCCCTAGCGGGGGTGATAGGGTTGGAGTGACTGTCGCCCGCAGCAGACTTCTGGACTGGGCGGGCGAACCCGATAGGGTTCTGGAGGCGGCGGGCTGTGTGCTCATGGCCCGCGCTTCCGTGGGGCGTTTCTCCGCCTGTCTCTCTGAACGTAGCAGAGAGCGTGGCGGAGAGGCAAGGGCGGTGCTCGTTGTGCACTCACCCTGCCAGCGAGCAGCATCGGGACACAAGCTGTCCCCGATTGCAGCCGTCGATATCGTAATCCGTAAGGAGGTCACGGTCACGTTTTGTGACTCTGAACGGGACGAGGGTCTTGGCTTGGTCGCCCGGACCGCGAGGAAGATAACCTCTATAAAAAATTCCTCCAATACTAAGTTCTGGTGCGCGGCGAGAGTATGCATGGCTGAGGAGTGGTGTCAGTCGCGAGCGCACCCCCAGCTAGGGGACCAGTGGAACCTCTAGTTGGGAAACAAATGAACACTTACCCAGGTACAGGGGGCACTGCCTGGGTGGACCGAATATTTCCCCCATACTCGTGGGAACTGTATGGAGTTATCAAATTTAAAAAACAAAAAAAAAACCACAGAGACGGAGGAGAAGAGTGCGGGTGAGCTTGGCTCACCTGCAGAGGCGGTAGGAGAGAGCCCAAGGGGCTCTGGCGCCCGTGGGGAGACGCTGGAGTTGTCCAGCGAGCCCCACACACGGGCATCAGTTCAGACGGGGTCGGACTCCGAGTCCGACACGTCATTAGCGGAGCGGTTGAGCGTGAGCTCGAAAGGCTCACGCCGCCGCGCGACGGGGACGTTTAAGCGTCCCAGGCTGGAGGAGGACACTTTGTCCCCGTCCTCCGGCGCGCAGGAGGCGCCTCCCCTAAAGTCCCCACGGCGGCGCGGGGTAGGGGCGGCAGGGGCAGAGGTCGCCGAAAAGCGGGGACCGCTGCCTGCGCGGAGCCAGCCGGACAACTGGCTGCGGAGGGCAGGGCCCTTTCGAGCGCTGCCCGTTCAGAGTCCTCTGCAGCAGAGATGTCCGGCGTTGAGGTGTCGGAGGGCGAGCACGGCTCCGAGAGTGAGCGCGGCTCCGAAGGCCTTCGCCAGACCGTTCAGGAGGAGCTTCGCAGGGTGGCTGGGAAGAAGTCCCAGCAGGCCAGGCAAGCCCTCATGAAAAAAGCGGGGGCCAGCATCTTGTCGGCGGCCTTGGAGCAGTGCACGCTGCCCACCGCTGGCAGGGTACACGAGGAGCTGGCTGAGATGCGGCGGGAGTTGGCGCGCTTGACGGCCTCCAATGCCGCTCTGGAGGCTGAACTGCGGTCGGCCAGGGCCGAGCTCGCCGCGGCCCGGAGTAGTCATCCCCAGCCCCAGCCCTCAGTGGATACCGACGTAGTCGGGATGTTGCGAAGGGAGATGGCCGCCTTCCAGCGACGTTTTGACGTGCTGGAGGGCAGGCTTTTGCGCCCCCCGCTTGCATCGAGCTGGGCCTACCCGCCCGCGACGTCGGGCTCATACGCGGCTGCTGCGGCCAAGCCGCCGACCTCCACTGGTCAGGCTGGCCGCGGCCCCCAATCGCCGGCAAAAGTACGAGCGCCTCCTTCCGCGAGGCCCTCGGTGCCCCCGCCGGCGCAGACCCCGGCTGCGGCGACAGCGCCTGCGCCCGCGAGGTGCAAAAAGAGGAGGGGCACTCCAGCCCAGCAAGCTGGAGTTGCAACAGCGGCGGCGGAATCCGCCCCGCGAGTGGAGGATGGCGGCGGTTGGCAGATCGCCGGCGAGGCGAGGAGAGTCGCCAGGGAGGGCCGAAAGCGCCGCAAAAGGCGCAGCGGCAGCGACGGCAGCAGCAGCGCAGAGAGAAACGCGCTGCTGCCCTGCTCCTCGCCCCTAAGACCGCGGCTGTGGTCATCACCCTACAGCCTGAAGCGGTCAATAGGGGCGTAACATATGGCGACGTCCTCGCCAAACTGAAGGGGGCGGTAACTCCTGCGGAGTTCGGGGCGCCAAACGGGTTCGCGGTCAAGGTGACCGCTACCGGAGCCCGTCTTTTGGAGGTCCCCGGCGCGGCCAGTGGCCCATCGGCCGACGCCCTGGCCGAGAGGCTTAGGGCGTGCCTCGGTGCGGACGAGGCCCGCGTGTCCAGGCCCACCAAATGCCTGGATGTCAGGATCTTGGGCCTGGACGACTCCGTAACGGAGAGTGAGGTGGTGGCCGCTGTGGCCAGGACGGGAGGGTGCCCTGCTGACCAGGTCAGGGTGGGCGCCATCCGTCCGGATAACTCGGGGCTGCGCACGGTGGTGGTCAGCTGCCCCGTCACAGCGGCCAAAAAGCTAAAGGAGGGCAAAAGGCTCTTGGTGGGATGGGTCTCGGCGCAGATAAAGCTGCTCGAGGCCCGGCCTCTGAGGTGCTACCGTTGTCACGTGGGGGAGCACGTGAGCGCCAAATGCACCTCGGAGGTGGACCGCAGCGACTGTTGCTTCCGCTGCGGTCGGCCCGGTCACAGGGCCGGCTCCTGCAATGCCCCGCTGCACTGCAACGCATGTGCGGCGGCTGGCAAGCCGGCCAATCACCGGGTCGGGAGCAAGGGCTGCTCCCCTCCTGCCAAACCCAAGGGCAAAGGTAGGCCCTCCGCCGCCCCTGCCGTTTCCGCCGCCGCCGCCACTGCCACCGCAGTCGCCGCTGCCGCCTCTGAGGAGATCGGAATGGACTGCCAATAATGGCTCCATTCCGCCTCCTCCAGGCGAATATCAACCACTGCGCCGCTGCTCAGGATCTCCTGCTCCAGAGCATGGCGCAGTGGTCGATCAATGTCGCCGTGGTCTCCGAGCCGTATTTTGTCCCGCCCAGGGATCACTGGGTGGCGGACCTGGACGGCTCGGTGACCATCATCTCGTCGGCCGCCGCCGGTACCCCGACTCTTGAGGCTGCTCAAAGAGGCCGGGGTTGTGTCGCAGCACGGTTCGGAGAGCTCGCTGTGGTGGGCGTGTACTTCTCTCCGAACCGAACTCTCGCCGAGTTCCACAACTCCTTGAGGGAGTTGGTCACAGTCGTCGTCGGGTTTCGTTCCCTCCCCGTGCTCGTCCTCGGGGACTTCAATGCCAAAAACTTGGCTTGGGGTTCCCGGTTCACCGACGTCCGGGGTAGGATGGTGGAAGACTGGGCCCTTGAGACAGGCCTAGTCGTCCTGAACCGGGGTTCTGTCCCCACGTGCGTGCGGATGCAGGGCGAGTCGGTGGTGGACATTTCGTTCGCCAGCCCTGCTCTGGCACCACGTATAGTTGGCTGGCGCGTCATGGAGGAGGTGGAGACGTACTCCGACCACCGGTATATCCGGTTCGACGTCTCCGCCGAGTCCGCGGACCCGCCGGTCAGACAGGCCCCATGTGGCCCGCGTTGGGCGCTGAAACAGCTGGACCGGGAGCTGCTCCTGGAAGCCGCCATCGTGCAGGCCTGGGTGTTACCACCGGTCAGGCCTGCCGACATAGACGAGGAGGCTAAGTGGCTCCAGGACGCCATGTCCAGGATTTGTGACGTGGCGATGCCCCGGATCCGGTCGAGCCAACAAAAGCGCCAGGTGTACTGGTGGTCGCAGGAGCTGGCAGCTCTGCGCAAGGCGTGCACTACTGCGCGACGCCAGTACACTAGGTACCGCAGGCGCCGTATCCGTCCTCCGAATGCGGATGCGAGAGAGGCGGAGTTGTATGAGGGATACAGGGCGGCGAAAGCCGTCCTCAAGGCGGAAATCCTGCGGGCCAAGGAGGAGGCCCGCCGAGAGATGCTGGGGACTCTGGACAGAGATCCGTGGGGACGCCCGTACCGCATGGTACGCGACAAGCTCCGCGCTTGGGCTCCCCCGCTCACCCAGAGTCTCCGGCCAGAGGTCTTAGAGGAGGTGATTGGCGCCCTGTTCCCCCGACTGTGGAGGGGCTTCACCCCTCCGTATATGACTCCGCCCCCTGCGGTGCCCGACGCGGGCTACAGCGACGACGACGACGACATCGTCCCAGAGGTGACCGAGGCAGAACTGAGAGCGGCGGTGCGCCGGATGGGCGCCAAGAACACCGCCCCAGGACCCGACGGCTTCCATGGCAAAGCATGGGTCCTGGCCTCAGAGGCTCTCGGGCCTCGATTAATCGGTCTCTACAGCGCATGCTTGGAGAGAGGCCAGTTCCCGCTTCTCTGGAAAGCGGGCAAACTGGTCCTCGTGCGGAAGACGGGGCGCCCTGCGGACTCTCCGTCCGCATACCGGCCCATAGTGCTGCTCGACGAGGTGGGGAAAGTCTTCGAAAGAATCATTTCGAACCGCCTCGTCGCGCACTTGACGGACATTGGGCCGGACCTATCGGACGGCCAGTTCGGCTTCCGCAGAGGGCGCTCCACGGTGGACGCCATCATGCGCGTTAGGGACCGGACGACGGGGACTGCAGTGTCCAGGGGTAAGGTCGTAGTGGCGGTGTCTCTGGACATCGCCAACGCCTTCAACTCCCTGCCCTGGAGCTGCATCTTGGAGGCACTCCGATATCATCGGGTGCCTACCTACCTCCGTCGTGTAATCGAGGCATACCTGACGGACAGGTCCGTCATTTACCCCGGTCATCGGGGCGAGTGGAATCGGCGAGAGATGTCACGCGGTGTTCCGCAGGGTTCGGTTCTGGGGCCGCTCCTGTGGAACATCGGTTATGACTGGGTGCTGCGCACCGACCTCCCGAACGGCGTTAGCACAATATGCTACGCCGACGATACGCTGGTGCTAGCGCACGGGAGGTCGCACCAGGCGGCGGCCGATCTAATGGCGACAGCGGTTGCGACAGTCGTTGAGAGAATCCGGCAGTTGGGACTCGAGGTGGCGCTCCACAAGTCCGAGGCCATGTGTTTTCATGGCCGCGGGAACGCGCCACCTCCGGGTGGGTCCCAAATAACGGCGGGAGGAGTTACCATCGGCGTCGAGACGACGATGAAGTACCTAGGACTCGTCCTCGACAGTCGGTGGAACTTCATTGAGCACTTCCGACGTTTGGCTCCAAAGTTGGAGAGGACGGGGGCTGCGTTTAAACGCATCCTCCCCAACCTCGGGGGCCAAACGCCTCCTGCCGGAGGTTATACGCCGGGGTCGTGCGGTCCATGGCCCTCTACGGCGCCCCTGTTTGGGCGCCAAACCTGTTGCGGCGTCCCGCTCGGACGCTGCTCATGGCACAGAGGGTCATGGCGATCCGAATGATCCGCGGATACCGCACGATCTCCGGGGAGTCGGCGAACCTCCTTGCCGGGTTACCGCCGTGGGATCTGGAGGCGAAGGTGCTCGCGCGCGTGCACAGCATGCGCGCGGAGGCACGTCGCCGGGGCGAAACTCCGCTGCCGCGCCAAATAAGTGCGTGGCGGGATGAGCTCCGGCGCGATCTCATGGCGGAATGGCAGCAACGACTGTCGCAACCGAGGGCTGGGCTCGCTGCCATCGCAGCGGTAAGTCCCCTCTTTGAGGAGTGGCTTGAGAGACGCTACGGCGTCCTCACCTACCGCCTGACGCAGGTCCTCACCGGACATGGGAGTTTCGGGAGGTACCTGTGTCTGATGGGGCGGGAGGAAACGCCCGGGTGTCATCACTGCGAGGACCGCCCTGAGGACACGGTGGAACACATGGTGGGAGAATGCCCTGCGTGGGCTGAGCACCGCCGTGTCCTCAGGGAAGTGATCGGCGATGGCGACCTCTCGCGTCCGGGCTTAGTGCAGGCCATGATGCGGAGCGAGGGGGATTGGGATGCCGTCTCCTCCTTTTGCGAAGCAGTCATGCTAGCTAAGGAGGAGGCGGGACGCGTGAGGCAGCGAAGCGCTGCCTCCTCGCAACCCAGCCATCGCGAAGGACACACCGGGCGTCGGGGATCGCGGGACGATCTCCGGCCACCGTAAGCGCGGGCCTGCGGACGGCGAGCATGGGTGGCTCCCCGTCCGACCAGAAACAGACCCGAGCGTACGGCGCGTCGCGTTCCGCGCGCGCCTCAAAGAGCCATCAGACCACCACAGATGGGGCCCAATACGGCCGATGCCGATTCGGAGTCGCGGAGAACCTAACGGGTAACCGGGGCTCCGGCTCGACGTGCAGGAGAAGGAACGGGGTGGTTTTTAGTCAGTAAGAGTCTGACACTCCCTCCCGCCTCACCCAGGCGGGAGAAGTCATTCGATGATTTTCCCCCCTTAAAAAAAAAAAAAAAAAAAAGGTTCTCCGCTACTCCGATTTTTGATGCCTTAAGCTAGCATTTTTATTATTATTACTTTTTTAAGGTGTTAATATTTTAGTTTTTAGATATTTATATTTTAAGTTGTATATATTTATTTAATTTACCTCTATATTCTTATTAAGAAAATCTTTTTTTAAATAAATATGTTTACAGCAAAAACAATATTGAAACTTTGATGTAAACATCTGGACAAACATACAGTCGGTATATAGAGGTACATACATATAGCCATTTCCAGTAGTCGGATACAAAAACTTTCTCAATTTAACTTTTACCACGCCAATGTTGCCGATTCAAATAATGTTAGGTATATTTATTTTTTCTATAAAAATCGATTTCCTTATTTTTTTTTCGAATATATATTACTTGGTACTAGTACTTAGCCCGACCTGGGAATCGAACCCGAGAGCCCTTGCCCGGCATTCGCACTTACGACCACCCGGCCACCGGGGCAGCCTATTATTTTAATATACTAATACTCATTATTTTAAATAATTGCTTATACACCCTTGGCGTCAATCGATTTCGCAAGTTGTTGTTTGTTCAATAAATTGTAAGAATGACATTTCTATTATCCTTCTTCGGATTAGAATCATCATTTGTAGGGTTAATTTTGTATGAATTATTCAGTAATTAAAAACATTTTTTTTTCGATCCTCCGATTGCAGTAGACACACAATTTAAAAAAAAACAACAACAAAGCACAAGTCTCTAAACAGAACCTCCTTGGGAATAAAAAGGAACACTTCTATTTTTAGTAATGGCAACACTGCAGCATTCTTTTCCTGTGTGTTGCCAGTTTCTGCTAATGAACGGAGATCAGCTGGCCACTAGGCATTACAGAATGTGTGTTTTTTAAGAATTTTAATGAGAATACATGCTTTGTTTTTTTTGTCAAATGTGAATATTTTTAGACGGGACTTAAATTAGATTGGAGAGGTTGCTTTATTCATTCGTTTTATTAGTTTTTTCTAATTGTATTCAAATTGTCTAGCTAGTTGGTTAGTTAGTTGATTGCAAATGCAGTTGGACGATCAAGGGGTCTCGAGTTCGATGTCTAGGTCGGTGAAAGTACCTACTATTGGATGCTTTTTAGTTTTTTTTAATTTCTCAGTAGTAATGCGGGATCTTGAGAATGAGCTCAGAATATGGCCATAGACCAGGTGGCCATATTCTGACCTCATTTAGGGCTCATAACATTTCAAAAACCTATGAAAAGTGGGCGTTAAATTGTACCCATACATATGTATGTTCACCTCTGGCCACCCCTTCGTGGATAAAAATACGTCATATTATGAAATCTCTAACTCTGAACAATAAGAACAACCATAATTTTTAGGAACTCAACACGTCTATTTGATATTCCTAATTTACATGAAGAATCCTGAAAAATATTCACATAGATTGAAATTCAGTGCCTAGATACGTAATAACATTTTCTTTTGACGAATTATTATACTGTCACTGTCTGAAATATAATATTTTTTCAGGAAAATTTTCATCTGATTTCTCTGTGTAGATATTTTATGTAGATTGTAGATATTTGGATATGAAATCTATGTCACATTTCTAGATTGTAGGACTAGGATTTACTTTTTGGTCGATAGAAATCATAATATTATATCAAAACTTTTTATCTAAGAAGGGGTAGGCAGAGAAGCTCGTGCTCATACAATGTAACACCCATTTTTAATCAGTTATATTACCAGCCTCATGTAATTGAGCTTGACTGTCATATAGGTACAGGAAAGATTTCTAGCCCTAATAATTAGTTTTTAACCGACTTCAAAAAAAGGAGGTTCTCAATGTGACTTGTATTATGTATGTGTGTACGTTTATGCGCTATTATCTCGGTTAGCTGAACCGATTTTGATGAGGTTTTTAGAAAACTATTTGTTACAATTCGGGGAAGGTTTAAGTAGTTAGTAGTATGTTATTTATTTATTATCTTGTTTTTTATTAATTTTTAATTATTTTGTTAGTATTCCTTTGTCACTGTTTTGTTATACGTTGTCGTTTCTTTGTGTTTTTTTTCTATATCTGTATAAATAAGTGTATTTATTTGTTATTTTCTTTTTTAATTTTGTATTTTTTTTTCTGTGTGCGTGCCTACTGTCGAATAAATGATTTTTCTTCTTTCTTCTTCTTCTAGTAAGTTTAGTTTAGTTGAAGTCGGTTTTTAAACGTGGTTTATAAAAGAATTATCAATAGAATTTTCCGATTCTTAGGAAATCTCAGCTTATTGCTTAAAACTTGCTCTATCCAGAAATTAAACCCCATACCTCTGGCTTCGCAGTTTGCGCTGGTGACCTTTATGTATAAATAGAAAGTGAAAATAAAACAGAAATAAAAAGTGTATTGGAGAAAACGAATCAATAGATCATCATCTTCATCATCAACAGCCTATAAATGCCCACTGCTGAGCAAAGCCTCTTCTCACACGGAGAAGGTTAGAGCATTAATCACCACGCTTGCTCAATGCGGGTTGGCGATTTCAAACTTATAATTAAGGTTCGGAGGTTTAAGACGCCCACTTCTCATGCATGAGGGTGCGTGTTCGTAACCTACCAACGGCAAGTACCAATGTGACTTTTTCCGAGTTATATGTACTTTCTGAGATTATTTAGACACCACTGACAAACGGTGAAGGAAAAACATCGTGAGGAAACCTGGACTTATAATTTCTAATTATAAGTTTGAAATCAATAGATCACCTATTCAAAAATCAACCTTGAGAAGCACATCTTATCCTTTAATATTTTTAATGGGGCAAGCCGATAAACGAGCAGACAGATACCTGATGGTAAGCAATCGGCGTCGCCCATGGACACCTGGAACACCAGAGGCGTTACAAGGGCATTACCGGCCGTTTTGGAGATTAGGAATTTGATGGTTGTTGGAGATTCCGGGATTGAGGAGATTGGGATTGATTATTCGGAGTCGCGGAGAACCTAACGGGTAACCGGGGCTCCGGCTCAATGTGCAGGAGAAGGAACGGGGTGGTTTTTAGTCAGTAAGAGTCTGACACTACCTCTCGCCTCACCCAGGCGGGAGCAGCCATTGGATGATTTTCCCCCCTTAAAAAAAGGGGATAGAAATTGGCTCCCTGGTAATTTCACTCACATGACCAAAACAACGTCGACATACAACGATTTTCTGTGGGGCCGTGGTACCAGGCCGGTCAAGCCGGCTCCCACACTTAAAATTATCTTATTTACAAACCATACAATCATTATATAATATAGATATTATTATTAATAACAATAAAACTCCCAATTCATTGAAATATACAAGTTAATTTAGATTGTTAGCAACTTTGCACCCGATATAGCGGGTGATGTGAAAACTTGGCGAATTTGATTTTAATCGCCCATTTAGTTTACAGTGGAGTTTCTAAACTATATCAGTGCGTGATGATAGTGATAGTGGGGTTTTAATAGTTTTGGTATAAGTGTTGTTATAGACTGGCTCGGTAGCCGAATGATCGCAAGTACCACTACCGGACAAGGGGTCTCGGGTTCGATTCCCGGGTCGGGAAAAGTATTACTGGGTTTCTTTTAATTCTCAGTATTAGCACAGAGTTTGGAATTGTGCCCGGTTTACGTCAATAGGCTCACCCCCTATTACATGGAACATATAGCATAAATAGTGAAAAGTGTGTGTTACAGTGTACAGTAGCATTAAGTGTCGTAATGTGTACCTCTGTCTACCACTTCGGGGACAAAAGGCGTGATGTTATGGTAGTTAGCTAAACTAGTTAAAATAATTAAAGAGATAGACTTTATGTTATAGCGGTACAGTTTTAGTTACAGAATTAGTCCCAAGGTAATGTCGTAACTAGATCATTAAGCGTTGAATGTAACTGCGAAAAGTTACGTTATGTTAGGTAAGCTTAAGTGCTCTTTTTGAATGTTACTAAGTCACATCAACAGCCTATAAGTATCCACTGCTGACCAAGGGCTCGCACGGAGAAGGTTTGAGCATTAATCGCCACGCTAACTCAATGCGAGTTGACGATTACGACGTCGCCGCGACCGCACACGCTGCTCATGAGGAAGAACCCCTCTGTGGTTCGAAACTAGTAGAGCTTTTCTCAGTATATTCACATGAGTAATCCGCGATTTTAATTAATTTAGTATGTCTCACGATAGTTATTATAAAAACACAGAAATTATAAGCCCAGGTTTCCTCACGATGTTTTCCTTCACCTTTTGTCAGTGGTGTCTAAATAATCTTAGAAAGTACATGTAACTCGGAAAAAGTCACATTGGTACTTGCCGTTGGTAGGTTTCGAGAAGCCACAAAATCGTAAAGTTCAGCATAATACCTATATTTATTTTGACGAAAAGAAAACTAGAAGGATCAACGGATATTATTGTATTATGTTTCTTTCACTCACTATACAAGCGACATTGTAGACAAAAGTTAGTTATTTAAATTAATATAATGATATTCAGTCGCTGCTGTTTAGTTAAAGTTGCAATAAAATAAACATGGCCGCCGGGGCTGCAACGTCACTAAGTGCCGCGCTCCGCCACGGTGGTAATTAACTTCCTAAGTAATCGGACTTGGTTATTGTCTAGTTTCTAGTTTCAGTAGTTCAGTTTGATGTCAGACTGATTGAGTGTTATATTAGCTTTCTTTGTATTAAAATTATCGTGAGACGTAAACATAACATTACGCCTTTTATTCCCGAAGGGGCATGCAGAGGTGCATATTACGGCCGACGGATTCCCGGGTTGGGCAAAGTATGACTAGGTTTTTTTAAATCTCAGTGGTAGTACGGAGTCTGGAAATGTGTCCGGTATATGGCAATAGGCTCACCCCCTGTTACATGGGACTCATAACATAAATAGTGGAAAGTGGGTGTTACTTCTGTGTGCACCTCTGCCTACCCCTTCGGGGATAAAAGGCGTGATGTTATGTTATCATAACATCATAACATCACGCCTGATGTTATGTTAATGATATGTTATTAAAACTTAAAACTATACTCATAATATTTACAAACAAAATTAACACAAAATTTCTAAGCTAATTAACTCTAACAAATCACACACACACACACACACACATACACACATAAAACATAAAGCACGAATTGGTGCAAACATTTAGTATGGTGTTTCGACAATTAGAATTATTTGCGAGCGCCGCACTGGGCCGTGTTGTAGTGCGCTAAATATTTACGTTGCTGTGAATGTGATGTAATGCACGAATTCAATAGTTCGCTGCGATTTATTGAGCTAATATTTTGGTCTGTTTTTTATTTTGTAATGGTCTATTGGGATAGTATAATAGGCGTGTCGACAGGGTAAAAAAAATCAAAAAAGTAATTAGTCCGTCATTAAGATCGCACGAAAATATCAGACAAGTATTTTTTGTTTTATCAAATTAACAGAAGAATACGTAGTTATTCCGCATTAAAGTTAGGGAGTGGTGGGTGTTGACGTCACACTTACGGAGAAATCGTACCTAATTGTGACGTCACGCGTCATTTTAATTCAAAATATCTACATGTTTTTTTGGATACGAGAAAAAAGAAAAAATACGTATCGAAGATTTTTAAAATATCTAAAAGACGGACAAAAAATTAAAAAATAGTCGCAATGCCTATTGGTGACGTTTTTTAACGGGTTGAGAGAAGTAGTGTGGTGTTCTTAAAATACGACCTCGTCTGGGACGGTAAATTTTCAAAAACTTAGGCAACCTAACCGCGATATTGACCCACCTGGGAAGTAGGAATCATGGCAACTTGTCCCTTTAGATGAAGGAGTTATTTTAACAGTGGATATATTTTACTGACTGATTGACTGCCTCGTTGGCCGAGTGGTCGCAAGTGCGACTTCCGGGCAAGGGTTCGATTCACAGGCCGGGCAAAGTATTATTAGGTATTTCTTAAATAAAATCTCAGTAGTAGCACGGAGTCTGGAAATGTGCGCGGTGATAGCAATAGGATCACCGTCTATTACGTGGAACTCATATAATAAATAGTGAAAAGTGGGCACTACATGATTGCACAGTGGCACTAAGTGCCGTAATGTCCACCTCTGCCTACCCCTTCGGGAATAAAAGGCGTGATGTTATGTATGTATAGATATTTTAAGGATGATTATGATCATGATGAGAAACCTTAATATGTAATAGGTACCTACTTTGCACGATATAGATCGTACCTGAGATCTCTTGGTCGACAGTCGCACTTGACTACTCCACCAAATTGTCGATCACTGACACTAGTTTGTCATTTTAATAAACGACTTTTTCTGAAAATGAAACCTAGCTTCAACGATTTATCGCCCTCAAAATCATCGAAAATACAATATTGCAAGAAAATCGTTCTAGCCGTTTCCGAGATTGTTTAAACATAATTACAAGAATAATAAGAATTGGTTGTTTAGAGACGATTTTCGATTCCCGAGTCGGGCAAAGTATTACTGGGTTCTTTAAAAATTCTCAGTAGTAGCGCAGTGCCTAGTATTGTGCCCGGTATATGGCAATAGGCTCACCCTCTATTACATGGGACTCATAACATAAATAGTGAGAAGTGGATGTTACATTGTACAGTGGCATAATGCACATCTGCCTACCCCTTTGGGGATAAAAGGCGTGATGTTGTTATATTTAACATAATAAGATAATTATCTTACAAAGCCTATTTGCACCGAATATGCATTTTATATTTATACAGTCCTGTCAGCACCTACCCTTCTCTGGTACTACGTTGTTGAGACGTGCAAGTCTCAGATTTGACTTATAGCTACAATTTGGCGCGCGATCTATAATCTTGTTAGTGCAACGTCTTGCTCCAAGCGAGGCTTCATTTTAAACGAACGAGGTCAAATTAGCTGCAAGTGCGTATCTTGAGTATGTTTATGTCTTTGATTGTATTGATAAATGAGCTTTTGCCATCAGTTTTGACCACGATCGACAAAAAAGTAGCCTATGTTTATTCTAGACACTCATCATCAACAACAGCATATAGATGCCCACTGCTGAGCAAAGCCTCTTCTCACATGGAGAAGGTTTGAGCATTAACCACCACGCTTGCTCAATGCGGGTTGGCGATTACAAACTTATTATAATTAGAAATTATAAACCCAGGTTTCCTCACAATGTTTTCCTTCACCGTTTGTCAGTGGTGTCTAAATAATCTTAGAAAGTACATATAACTCGGAAAAATTCACATTGGTACGTGCCGTTGTTAAGTTTCAAGTCCGCACCCTCATGCATGAGAAATGGGCGTCTTAAACCTTCGGCTCACCACGACTTATTCTAGACCATAATCTACTATGTCCCAAATTTCATCCTAATTCCTATAGCATTTTGATGTTATTTTATAATAAATAACCATAACATAACATCACGCCTTTTATCCCCGATGGGGTAGGCAGAGTTGCACATTATGCCACTGTACAATGTACCACCCACTTTTCATTATTTATGTTATGAGTCCCATGTAATAGGGGGTGAGCCTATTGCCATATACCGGGCACATTTCCAGACTCCGTGCTACTACTGAGATTTTTTTTAAAACCCAGTAATACTTTGCCCGACCCGGTAATCGAACCCGAGACTCCTTGCCCGGCAGTCGCACTTGCGACCACTCGGCCAACGAGGCAGTTATTACATGTATAATATAATCGATGAAGCCCTTTATTCTAAATTATTCTTACATTAAACTGTTATTAAAACGTTACAGTATATCTCTTAACCCATAAATCACCAAGCGGTCACCGGTGACCACTTTCCACTAATATTATATTACATTATAGACCTTATTTCTAATGTTTAGAGAATACTTTTGTATGACCAAATTTAGGGGATGGATATCAACGAATTCAGTATGCCTTTTGGCAAAGGCTTCCTCTAGCTGTCTCCATTGAATTCTGTCGCGGGCCACTCTTTTCCAGTTGAGGCCCGCTGTTAGGCTTAGTTCGTCCTCCCATCTTTTTAACTGTTTTCCTCTGCAGCGTTTACCATCCCTTGGATATCAATCAGTTACTGTCTCCATTTAGTCAAATTCAACGTTATTATCGAAAGCTCAAAAATAAATTTAATACCTAGTGTTAACAGAATTTGCACGAGTTTGCTAGCTGTGATAATTTAAAGCTCACGAGTCTCCTCACTCTCCAAATCTCCAATCCTAAAATCCATCTACTTGAATGCACTTGAACTTTTCTGATCTTGCGGCTGTTCATGGACGGTGAAGATTGTTTACTATCATCAAGTGATCCGTTCTGAACATATTCCAATGTTCTTTTTTCAAATACATACGCCACGTCAAAAACAACCACCATAAAATAATTGAAAACTTTTTAAAAAAAACATTCCACTGGCCAAAACTTTGTCCCTGTCAGGCATATACAGTATACACTTTAATGACCAATCACGAGTACGGAGACAGTTTCGTAAACTGCCATCTGTCGGGCATCTAGTGAGTTAATGGCTGCAGTATTTGGGTCAAGTATTTTTGTAGCACGCGGAACATTGGGTGTCTTGAACACGTAATTGTGTCATTGACAATCATTATTAGTGCTTTTAGGTCTTCTATAGTTATAATGAATGCTGTTTTATCTTAAATAGTATTTTTAGGTAGACAGAAGTAGATAGAAATATCTTATGTCTATTGTTAGGATTGTTAATAACTATGAGTTCGTTTGCGATCTGTGAGCTTTTTATTTTTTTAATTACTTGGTAGAAAATTATTATTATTTTATTAAAGTCTAAGTTGATAAAGTGAAAGTATTAGACATTACATTACTGGACGCAGGAATCGACTCGATCAGTGACAATATCTATCACTTGACCAACCGAGGCGTTTGAAGCATAGGTTCTAATTTTCATCAGCAATCTAATTCAAAACTCCAAAATTCGATCAACTGTACTAATTTTCCTGAAGTACCAATATTTTTTCCAAGTTGTCACTTCTCTGAAAGTATTTTTTTAAGTATACAGGAAACTTGTAATGAGGTTAAGTTTGATTTCTGTGAAAAATAAATTAGATAAGTAGGTTCGTCGTAAGAGCTACTGGACGAAACTTTTTCAATTTTCATACCCTCATCTACTACTACTTGAAAAATAAATATACATCGGGGGAAATTAAGATGTCATATTTTTATTTTTCATTTATGATTTACTAGCTTTCGATTACTGGGTCGGTCGAAGTTATATCGATTTTTATGTGAGTTCAATCACACGATATGTTGAAATTATGTTATATTAAGCGATTATATTAAGTAAGTTTGATATCTGCGTTAGCCAAATTAAAAACGAACTTGATTATTTTTCAAACTCTAAATCTGTAACTAGATATTGACTTTTTTGCAAAATGTCATCATTCTCATGAAATCATGAAATCAAAGTGTTGAAAAGCTATGCTTCGGCACGAATGGGCCGGGTCGACTGGAGTGATACCACGGCCTCATAGAAAACCGGCGTGAAACAACGCTTGCGTTGTGTTTCGTCGTGTGAGTGAGGTTACGGGAGACCCAATTACCCTCTTCTCCAATGTCCCCAATGCCTGAATCCCTAACAATCCTCATATTCCTAATCCTTAAAAGGGCGGTAACGAAATTATAACGCCTTTGGTGTTCCGGGTGTCTATAATCGACGCTGATTGCTTACCATCAGGTGATACATTTGGTGGTTTACCGCCTTCACTATTTAGTATAAAATAAAGTCGCTATCCGCCGTCTGTCTGTCCGGATTTTGATGCGGTTTTTTTAATAGATAGAGTTTAATAGATAGAGTG
This sequence comes from Spodoptera picta, assembly GCA_038387885.1. Taxonomy (NCBI): domain Eukaryota; kingdom Metazoa; phylum Arthropoda; class Insecta; order Lepidoptera; family Noctuidae; genus Spodoptera; species Spodoptera picta. Next base: position 142,581 of record JAZHFQ010000073.1, read on the forward strand.
ATTCTTAAGGATGGTATATGCATATTGCAACCGTGCAAAAACGGCGCGGGTCGCTAGTATCCCATAAAAAAACTGCAATGGAATAGAACCCTTTCCATAACCCATGTAGCTACATTGTTTTACAAGATTGCTGCATGTGTGATGTCATTTGTCTGATCACGTGACGAGGGTCGTAGCTCTGTGCTCTGAAATCTTTGGAAATTCAATATTATTGTCTTATAGAAATTTGGTTGTCATGTTACCCTTAAATCATTTGATTTTTTGTAGTTATAGATAGTGTCATCATGTCTGATTTTTTTATGAAAGCATGGAATAGAAAAACTATTACTACCATCGATGAAAGAGTATTTTTTGCTTCATGTTTTACATCGGTTTTTTTTTTGTCTTTATTGTGGACTATAGGTATGCATCAGAAATACAGGTCTTAAATAATAAAAAGAGTACAGCTATGTCCCGCCGTTGAGGCATACAATAATAATATACAAAACAGAATTTAAAACACAATTAGTCATAATGTTTAGTCTCAATACAATTTTAAAATACCTCAAATACATACAAATTCAATATAAAGTCATATAATAGTTAATACATTTTACTCAAATAATTGTGTCATTCATGAACTCGGTGACACTATAGTAGACCTTTTGCAATAAAAATAGTCTAAGCCTTCGTTTAATATCTTGTACACTTAGTTCTTTCCAAGATTTCGGCAATTTATTGTATACAATAGGTGCCATACAAAATACATTTCTACGCATAAGCGCAGTCCTACAAGGTTGCAGACAAAGTTTTGTATAGTCACGTCTGTTGCGTGGTGTCACATCATCTAAACGCGGAAATAAATGAGAGTTACATTTCACAAACATTACAATATTGAGAATGTATAGTGATGGCATAGTAAGGATCCTGAACTGTCCAAAATACGGCTTGCAGCTATCAGTAACTTTCAGTCTAAACATCGATCTGAGGCATCTTTTTTGTGCTTTAAAGACCGTTTCCCATTCTACAGAGTTACCCCAAAAGATTATTCTGTATCTGAGAATTGATTCGGCTATTCCGTAGTACGCAGTTAATAATGTGTCTGTATTCAGTGTTTGTGACAATCGATGTAAAACATATGCTCTATTACTTAGCTGTTTTGCAAGTTTCTCTAAATGTGCCTTCCAGTTTAGATTTTGGTCTATTGTTAAACCTAAGAATTTTGTTATAGTCACAGATTGAATAATATTATTTTTATATTTAATGTCAGTATTATTTGATGTATTTGGTCTTTGACTGAAGTGCATTATAACAGTTTTATTTAAATTAATTTTAAGGTTGTTATTATTTAACCAGTCAACGGCATTCATTAAACTATTATTTATGTCATCATTATATTGTTCTTTTTTATTACACGGAATTGTTATGGTGCTATCATCCGCGAAAAGCGTCATGGTATGTTCTATACTTTTTGGGAAATCATTTATGTAAATTATAAATAAAAGAGGGCCTAGAACACTTCCCTGTGGAACGCCATACGTAACCTGACGTTCCTCTGACACATATATTTCCTCTCGTTTATTTATGTTATTGAGTCTACTAATAACTGTGATTTGCCTTCTATTTTCCAAATATGACTTTAAAAGACCCTGTATATTTCCTCGAACACCATAACTTTCCATTTTTCTTAATAGGGTATCATGATGTACATAATCAAAGGCCTGTGTCATATCACAGAAAATTGCACATACTGGATTTCTCTTATCTATATTGATCATAACTTTATATAAAAAGTCATAAATTGCCATATCTATACTTTTCTTTTCGCGAAAGCCTTTTTGCTCATCACACAATAACTTATATTTTTCGAAATATGCAATATGTCGGAAGGATGGTGTGGGCGATGTCAAGCGAGAACCCTCTTCATCATATATATCGGTAGAGGTATGTTTACGCAGTAATAAAACAATTAAATCTTCGTAATTAAAGTAACGTTTACTTTCGACAGTGCACAATAAAATTACTCAGCGATTGCGTAACGTGTGAACTGGGCAACGATTGACGAACGACTGACTCGAGCTTGCGCTTGCGCTGCTTTATATATCACTCGGTGGTGGGGTTGAAGTGACGTCGGTCAGTTGTTTGTTCACTGCTCGCCAATTACATTCGCAGTTTACAAAATAATGACGGCGCCGCCGTCACATATAATTCTTTCTGAATGTATTTTTCAAATATTTTGGAGAAAATTGGTATAAGTGAAATTGGTCTATAATACTGCATTAATTCTCTATCTTGTATTTAAATAGTGGTTTAATTATAGACTTCTTCAAGGCGTCAGGAAATATACCTTTACTAATACTTTGGTTTATTATATAACATAATGGTTGGCAAATTTCGTACGATACTTCTTTTATAATTTTTGTATTAATACCATCGTATCCCACACTGTTGGTATTTTTCAGAGAACGAATAATCTAGACTATTTCTTGTGGCGTACTCGGAGCCATAAACATCGAGTCTGTTTTACCTGCAATATGTTTACAGATTCCACCACTAAGCGAAAGGGAAGGTTGGATTTTATCAATAAAATAGTTGTTAAATAAGTTAGCTATTTCCTTAGGATTTGTGATATGTTTGTTTTGTATACGGATTTTGTTTATGTCATGCTTAGGTAAGTTGAATTTTGTACTATTTATTATTTGCCAAGAAGTTTTTGATTTATTTTTTGATGTATTTATTTTATAGTTGTTTTGTACATATTTTGTTTTATTACTATTAGTTCTTAATAGTTTAGAATAAGTTTTTAAGTCGTTCCTATTTTTTATGGTTGGTTTTATTCGGTACCTCCATAACAGTGTCCGTTTTTTTCTACTACACAGTTTTATTCCACGTGATATCCAATTCTGCTTTTTATTGACGGTAATTGATATCCTAGTCTCAGGAAAGCATTGATCATAGAAAAGGGAGAATAGTTCAGTAAAGGCGTTATATGCTTCATTTGGGTCATCGGATTCATAAATATCTGTAAAGTGTAGACTTTTAATGTAGGATTTAAATTTTTTTATGTTATCTATACTATAATCTCTCTTGATTGTATGCCATCGATCAATCGTTTTGTATTTATTTTTTGATTAACATGATCTGTACCATTAATAGCTTACGACAGTCCAGTGGCCTATGAACCTCTATTTCATCGGTAGGGTTTGCTATAACCTTTAAGCCTGGTTGGTCTCTAAAGCTTGGTTGGTGGTTCAGGTTTATCTGGTTTATCAAAGAGTGGTGTTTCCCAGTCCCCGTTGAATATGAAGCGTATATCACCCGTGGCAAGAGCAGCGGTGGTGGAAAATGTAGGCATTCTACTCTGCCATCCTCAGTCAGACTATGGGTGCTGCTACTGGCTGCCGTGCAACTTGTAACGGGTTCGATTCTTGCACGGAGCAACTCTTTGTGTCATTTACAAATTGTTATTTCAAGTTTGGGTGTGATGTGCATGTGAAATTGTATGTTTGTAAACGCACCCACGACACAGTAGAAGATACAAGTAAGTGGCAACGTGTTTTTAAAAAACCCAAAAAAAGTTCAGTTGGCAATGATGATGACGATGATTCTCTATCAATAATACACCTTAAAATAATAAACATAAAGTCCACAGTACAATATCTAAATGTACAACAGTATTGAATTTCCCGTCTCTGAGACACGTCTCAATTACGCGACTAGATCGGACACCCTGATTACGTATGAAATTGGATTTCATTCTAATAGCCTGGAGCCATACATCAAGTCCCTATGTTCAGGTCCCTTCGGGCAAGGTTTAGGTCATATGTAGCTGAAATTTATCTGGGAGATAGGCTTGGCTTTGTTACTTCGTAAGATGAATTGTTGGGGAATATGTGAGTTGGAGTCATTTTTTCTGTTTTTTTGACCTTGTAAATGTTCTGTGTAGTATTTTCGAAAAAGGCAAAATATGTTTATATATTAACTATCGTGAGACATACTAGATTAACTAAAAACGCGGGTTACTCACGTGAATATACTGAGAAAAGCTCCACTAGTTTCGGACCACAGAGGGGTTGGGGATGTCGCGCAGCCTAGCCATAAAAGCAAAATAGAGCAAATTCGTGGTATATTCAATGTAAAAGTATTGTAATAATCACCGCATATTCTCCGCAAGACCCGAGTGAATAGGTTGGATACGGGTCGACGTGCTCCACCGTAGACTGCATTATCGCTTACCACGGCGAGATAGTGGTCAAACGTCGGACTATCAAAAATATAAAAAAATCTCAATGTGGAATGATGGTTTCCAAATTAACTTGGTTAAAAACTATGTAACTTACTATAATTATAGTGAGTGTCTCTGTGAGCCAATCTATATTTTCTAGTGAATTGCTGTTCTGACTGTACCTACCTACTGGTCATTTTATTACAAACAGTTTTTTTTAAAATATAAATTCCCGTTTTTATTTAATAAATTAGGTCGTGCAGGTACGATAAAATAAGGAAAAATATTGCAAAATATCGTAAATAACTGAGTTTATTAAAAAATAAAAATGTTATACGAAAAAAATGTAAACGGAATCACGAGAAAATGATGAGGGGAATCTATTGAATCAAGTAATCATAACATAACATAACATCACGCCTTTTACCCCCGAAGGGGCAGGCAGAGGTGCACATAGAAGTAACACCCACTTTTCACAATTTATGTTATGAGTCCCATGTAATAGGGGTGAGCCTATTGCCATATACCGGGCACATTTCCAGACTCCGTGCTACTACTGAGATTTTTAAAAAACCAAGTAATACTTTGCCCGACCACTCGTCCGCAGTCGCACTTGCGACCACTCGGCCAACGATGCAGTCTTGACTTAACACTGACAATAAGATTTTTTTTTACATTTTAAACAGTTTTTGTTTTTATATTATTCATCCAACATTAGCCATGAGGAGTTGATTACCATTAACAACTATTGTTACACAAAAAATCATTTAATTCTATCATCATCATCATCAACAGCCTATAAATGCTCACTACTGAGCAAAGCCTCTTCACACGGAGAAGGTTTGAGCATAAATCACCACGCTTGCTCAAGCGGGTTGGCGATTCCAAACTTATGATTAGAAATTATAAGCCGAGGTTTCCTCGCGATGTTTTCCTTTACAGTTTGTCAGTGGTATCTAGATTATCTTAAAAAGTACATATAACTCGGAAAAGTCACGTTGATACTTGCCGTTGGTAGGTAGGTAGATCCGCACTCTCATACATGAGAAGCAGGCGTATTGAACCTACGGGCCACTACGACTTTTTTATGGCATATGTAAACGAGCAGACGGATCACCTGATGGTAAACAATCAGCGTCCCTCATGGACATCTGAAACACCAGAGGCGTTACAAGTACGTCATTGGCCTTTTGGGGATTAGGAGTTAGAGAATCGTTGAGAATTCAGGAATTGGGGATATTGGGGAAGAGAAGGGTAATTGGGCCTCCGGTAACCTTACTCACACAACGCAAGCGTTGCTTCACGTCGGTTTTCTGTAAGGCCGTGGCTACTACTGAGAATTTTTTAAAAACCCAGTAATACTTTGCCCGGACCCGGAAATCGAACCCGAGACTCCTTGCCCGGCAGTCGCACTTGCGACCACTCGGCCAACGAGGCAGTCTTCATCATCAAGTAATCAATCTTACTAATATTATAAATGCCAAAGACTGTTAGTTTGTGTGTGTATGTTTGATACTCAATCACGTCAAAACGACTGAAGGAATCCCAATAAGTGTGAGAGAGCCATGCTTCGGCACGAATGGGCCGGCTCGACCGGAGTGATACCACGGCCTCAGAGAACACTGACGTGAAACAACGCTTGCATTGTGTTTCGTCGTGTGCGTGAGGTTACCGGAGGCCCGATCACCCCCTTCTCTAGCCTCACGAATCCCCGAATCCTCCACAATCCTCTAATTCCCAATTCCCAAAAGGCCGATAACGCACTTGTAACGCCATGGTGTTTCGGGTATCTATGGGCGGCGTCGATTGCTTACCATCAGGTGATCCGTCTGCTCGTTTACCGACTTATGCTACAAAAAAAGGGATCAGGTTGAAATTTAGAACAGGGATATATTATGGTATTTTTAAGGGGAGAATATCTCTATCTATCTACTTACTTCTCCTGCCTTGGGTGAGGTGAGAGGGAGTGTCAGACTCTTACTGCCTAACCACACCGTTTCTACTCCTGCCTTGAACTGGAGCCCCGGTAACCCAAGGTTGCTCACGGAATAACACATAGGGTGCTTTTCATCCCACGCAAAATGCGGGCAGCGCTACTGGCAGTAGCTAGGTTAGGTACGCAGGCTAGTAGGTCAATATAAAATATCACAGAAAATAGATACATTTTATATCAGTTAGCTCAATTTTTTACAAGTAAAAACAAATTCGTTTTCAATTAAATTTTCATATAAAACAAAAACATACTATTCAAACCAGAACTTGCCAACATTTGGGGGCTTACTATCGTACTCCTGAAATCTGAGTGATTGCTCACTGAACTTATTAAAATTACTGAATAATGAATACCACATCAGCAACTTTTTCAGCGTTAAAAAAAGATTTTAAAAGTTTCCTAGATTTGAGCACTTAGTAGGTATTATAAAAGACTAGGTAAATTTTTTTTCTAAGTTTTTCACAAGGTCGATGTCAGCGAAAAGTCTTAGTCAAGTTTTTTTAGTGTATTTTCGTGGATCGTTGGTCTTGTGATTGAAAAATTGAATGAGAAGTTTAAGGTTCTAAGTGGCAAAATTTTAGGTTCAGAGCCAAGGTCTTAGTTTTGGAAAGTTTCAGTATTGGGTAGAATGACCAAATCCGAAAAAGTTGAATATCTCAGAAACTAGCCAGTTTCGGACTGGGGACCTGAGAGCTAATTTTGTGGAAAATTAGTTGTATTATCACCTCCCAAGAGGAATATGTCGAGTTACAAGTCACCCTGTATATTTTATGTACACAATTTATTTATTTAGTCTTTTATGTACTCAATTTGATTATGGCACATAAGGCTCATGATCCATGTCATTATTATTCACATTTATTTATTTAAAATTCTCTACAAATTACATTTTTAAATACTACTTACAAAATAAAAAAAATATTTAAAAATATAAAAAATAGGAGCCGACCAGTAGCGGGAGCATGGTCCAAGCTATCGGTGGTTAGAGCTCCAGAGACAGAAACCTCCTCACAATACGTGCCGTTTCTAGGAGAACTGCCTCCTCTATCAGACCCTTGATCCATCCACCTAACGCCAGCCTCCTGAGATGGATGTCGAGGCTTTTAGGGATTAACCCATTGGCCGACACGACTATTGGTACAATGATAGCCGAATCCACATCCCACATGTCGACAACCTCATGAGCTAAGTCTAGATATTTTATTTGTTCAACTTTCTCAGCTTTCACGAGGTTCTCGTCATGATCCAAGTCATTATTATTATTATTCATATAATATATGCCTCTGCATCTTCTCTGATCTGGGATTTTTCTTCTTTCACAGAAATAAATTTCAATTTTTTCCGGCTAAAGTGTTACTTTATAAAGTATTTGCAGAAATAAGCATAATTTATTTCATTTAATATTATTGTCTTCAACATAAAAAATAAAACTTTCCATGATCTCCACCATTGGCGTATGGGTTAAAGATCGCTGTTAAAAGGTAATACGAAAAGTACATCATGCCTTTTATCCCCAAACGGGTAGGCAGAGGTGCACATTACAGCACTTAAAAAAACTACCCGGTTGTGCTTTTTATATTTATTCATTTATTTTGTAAAATTATTATTTTTTTATGTTATCTCTTCATTTGTTTTCTAAAATTATTATTTTTTTTTAATCAATTTATTTAATCTAAACTGTAAATGTCTAATTGGTGACTTGTTCGTCAGCGAGTCACTTAAGGGGCCAGTAGAATACCAGCGCAAGGCCTTGTCTTTCATATGCTGAACTGGTCCCATTTCGCGGCAGACTTGGCCATGTATCCATCAGTATGTACTAATGCAATGACTTATTTGTACATGCCACTTGTTTCTTGGCATGAAATAAAGTTTTTTCTTTCATTCTTTCTAATGTCACTGTACAATGTAACACCCACTTGTCACTATTTATGTTATGAGTCCCATGTAATAGGGGGTGAGCAAGTAAGGCATAAGAAAAGTAATTCTAATGAAAAAAATATCTATTTCATTGCTATCAAAGCATCATAACAGAACCATCAAAGATGATGAACTCAACACAACCACAACGGTTATAAAATTTAAAAACAGTAACTTAATAAGAGGAGAAATAATTATTTGCAGAGAAAAGTTCAATTAAAATGCAAAAAGGGTTTCCATCCAACCCGAGGGTATTCAATTTGCGCCTCCTTCGGTATCTGGTCTAAAAATAAATTTAATTATTTTTCTTTTGGTTTTCATTGATAAAGATACTTCTAATGAAATGAGAGAATTATAGGAATTGACGGGTTTGTGGTCGAGTTATAAGTGCTACTGTTCATCAAGGAGTTTGGTTTCCTGGTCTGGTAAGGTTTTGGTGTTTTCAAATTTCACAATTTCCAACTCAATTATGGTCTTGCTAACAATATCGAATATTATTAACATCGTATTAAATTCTTTCAATTTCCAATCATGTTTAATACCATTTATTTTTGTATATAACAACGTTGCCCCCATACTAGGATTGTCTCCTGGACTCCTGTATCATGGGTGCGTTTACACATGACACCCAGATTCGAAACAACCATTTGTAGATCACACAAAGAGTTGTTCGGGAATAAAACCGTAAACCATGCAGTCTAAAGAAAAGAAATTCAATAACTTATCATATAAGTTAAAAATCGATTCATATATACAAATTTTAGATTGAGGTAGAAATGGGCAGTACATAGTACCGTAAAACCTAGACTCTGGATTTTAAATATAACAGTAAAATCGTATGACAATCCACAGTTGGGCCATTTGAACCTCTTATAAGAGTTTTTTTTAATCAATTTTAGGAGCTTTTAACCTATTGTCTACGTCAGCCCCATCTTCAAGATATGTTTGATAGGCAAAATTCCTGATAATGTCCAAATCTCCACATTTCGCAGTATAAATGTTCCAACTTTCAAGAAATCTTCACTGATTTCAATTATTATCTTTTCGGCTTACTCACGTCACTGTTTGACGGGTAGTTTCGACGTTAGTTTCGTACGACTAGTTTCAAGCCATGCTAGGGGCGCATAATCATGCGCATGAGCAGCATTCCGCGACCTACGGCGACTGTCGCGCTGCTACTAGAGCTACGAAACGGGGAAAGAAATTTAAGCAAACTAAATTTCTCCACCAATAACCGACTGTATATCAAAAAAAAAAAACTAACATACTGATTTGCACACTTAATTGTTCAATATTAGGTTAGGTTTGTTTTTTTTTTGTTATTTTTATATATTTTGTTACACTCGAAGAATTATTACATTTACTTTTAGTAATGACTATCTTAGTCATTTAGTAAAACAGTTAAGATTTAAAGATCTAACAGTATAGTATAATTGATTTATTTCATGAGCAAATTTAGTGTACAATTCAGTATTTTTGGTGGTAATTTCGAATATTTTGATTGAAAAAGGGAATTTACAGTTAAAATATGAAATACCACCCCTAGGAAACTAGTCGAGTTCCTCGTCAAATAGTTACGTGAGTAAACCGAAAACATAATAATTAATTTAGTATGTTTCGCGAAAGTTGAGGTATATTCACTGATTTCTTTCAAAAATATTTGTAAAGAAAATCCTACAACGTTAATGAACATGAACAATATTACATTTAACCATTATCAGGCTCAGCAGAGCCATTAGGTGCAGTCTCTAATGTGACCAGGTGTTAGATAAAGTTCATTCACCCCACCATCGGATTATCAGGGGTTTAGCAAGTACCCGGGATTTGCTGTTTACAAATTAAATTGTAACACAATTTGCTTAGCGGGTGGTTTTTTGTTTTGTATTATATTTCATTCGTGGGGTGATTAAGCTGAATACGTGTTCCGGTTAAAATTATTATTGGTGTGGTTTAAACATTCTAAAATTCTAGTATTTATTTAACATTTGATTATGAAACGTGTCCAGAATGGAAATAAATCTATATTAACTAAAAATCGCGGGTTACTCTCGTGAATATACTAAGCAAAACTCTACTAGTTTCGAACCACAGAGGGGTTCTTCCTCATGAAGTAGGCTGCGCGACATCGCCTCGACCGTGCACGCTACTTCTTCACAGTATATTCACGTGAGTAACCCGTGATTTTAAGTTAATTTAGTTTGTCTCACTATAGTTTTTATTAAAACATAAATCTACATCTCGTGTATCATGTATCTGTGTGCGTGCCTATTGTCGAATAAATGCATTTTCTTCTTATTTCTTCTTTTTTTTCTACATATACCTCTAGTATAAGCACAATCAACGTTGAAATTGAACAAATTGTGTCGTTATTCGCATGTATCTACACAAATTATTACACCAGAATCGCAAGAGAGAAGTGCTTCGTTGGTGAATTTGATTTTAATCACCCATTTAATTTACAGTGGAGTTTCTAAACTATATCAGTGCGTGATGATAGTGATAGTGGGGTTTTAATAGTTTTTGTTTAAGTGTTGTTATAGACTGTCTCGTTAGCAGATTAATGGCAAACACGACTGCCGGGCAAGGGGTCTCGGGTTCCCGGGTCGGGCAAAGTATTACTGGGTTTTTATTTAATTCTCAGTATTAGCACGGAGTCTGGAATTGTGCCCGGTATGTGGCAATAGGCTCACCCCTTATTACATGGGACTCATGTACACACACCAAAATCAAATCACGACAAAAGACTACCTTAAACAATAAAATGATATGATCTGATGGTCAATGCTTTGGGCAAAATCTGTGTAGAAATTGTCAAATGGTACCCCAAAGGGGTAAAAAGATCGTTTATGTTGAACGCCATTTTTTACCCAAAATGTCAAAATAATACGCGACATATCATATGAAGGTCACATTCATTTGTCATCTAACCACTGACGGGTAGATAGATGCGAGATTTGTCATATACTAGTGGTGCTTGTGACTCTGTCTGTTGACATATCTCACGGGATTCATATATTTTGTTGAGACAAAAATTATCTTAAGCGTTATTTTAACTAAAAATCGAGGGTTATTCTCGTGAATATACCGAAAAAGGTTTACTAGTTTCGAACCAGCATACATAGGGACAGACAGACGGCGGATAGTGACTTTGTTTTATACTATGTACTTAGTGATTTGTCTCAGGCATAGACCATAGTAAAATGTACAATAATACAATACAAATAATTCAGATTACAAATAGTATACATAACATAACATCACGCCTCGTATCCCCAAAAGGATAGGCAGAAGCACATTATGCCACTGTATAATGTAACACCCACTTTTCACTATTTATAGAGTCCAATTTAGTAGGGTTCTTTCTCTTTTTTCCACCCCGTTCTTTCTCCTGCACGTCGAGCCGGAGCCCCGGTTACCCGTTAGCCCGTTAGGTTCTTCGCGACTGTGTAGTAGGGAGTAAGCCTATTGCCATATACCGGGCACAATTCCAGACTCCGTGCTACTACTGAAATTTTATTAAAAACCCAGTAATACTTTGCCCGACCCGGAAATCGAACCCGAGACCCCTTGCTCGGCAGTCGCACTTATGACCACTCGGCCAACGAGGCAGTCAAATAGTATACATATATCTACATAATATTTATTTTTACTGCTTATTTTACACGAAGTATCGGAGTCGTGTGTCGCTCGATATCTGGCCTCGAAATCGAAATAAGTAATGGAAACCCACCAGGGGCTTGTAGAAGGAGCCAATTTGTCTCATAAAAGGAAGAATATAAGTAAAGGTCTATACACCACTTCATTGAATACCAAACATCATGTTATGTCAAAGCATATTGGTCTTAGGTACCCCGTCAGCGTTTGGCGTTAACGGGTTGACTTGTAACATGAATATTGTATGAAGTAGGGTAAGTTTGATAAACGTTAGGTGTCAAACGTCAAATATATCCCTACTCTAAATAGATTACAGGGTTAGGGGCCCGTTAGTTTAAAGACAGGTTTGCTTAATTTTAGGTTTAGTAATGTCCATATTGTTTGTGTTTGAATTGGTTTTGTGAACTGCTGTGGGTTATGGTCGTATTATTTGTGTCAGTGTGCTGTTAGAGATCTTGGTTTCATACTTAAGTCGGGTAGTTATTATTGTGTTACTGAATTTTGACTGCGCGGTGGTTGGGCAACTGGCTGCCGCGCAACGTGTCGCGGGTCCGATTCCCCCACGGAACAACTCTTTGAGTGATCCACAGATCATTGTTCCGGGACTGGGTGGGATGTGTATGTGAACTTGTATGTTTGTAAACGCACCAACGATACAGGAGAAAATCCTAGTGTGGGGCAAGGTTTAAAAAGAAAAAAAAATACAATCATCATGTGTGGCATTCAAGTGTGGGAGAGCCATGCTTCGGTCTGAATGGGCCGACTCGACCGGAGTCACCACGGCCTTATCGAAAACCGACGTGAAACAACGCTAGCGTTGTGTTTTGTCTTGTGAGTAAGGTTACCGGAGGCCCAACTATCTCCTCCCCCTCTTCCCCAATCTCCCTAATCCCTGAATAACTGAATATTCCTCAAATTCCTAATCACCAAAAGGCCGGTAATGCACTTGTAACACCACTTGTGTTTCAGGTGTCCATAGGTGACGCCGATTGCTTACCATCAGGTGATCCGTCAGTTTGTTTACCGGCTTATTCCATTAAAAACATGTATTACATTCAGGCCCGAAACTACAATTTGTAGGTCATACAAAAATTGCTCCGTGTGGGAATTAAACCCCCTACACGTTGCCTAGCAGCTGGTCATCGCCTAATCACTACGCCAACCGTGGGTCCAAAAAAATGTTTATTTCTATTGTACTTTTAATCCACTAAAGTGATTTTGATTTATCACACTATCTTTTCTTTGATGGTTACAACACAACTGAACTTGCAACTGGAATATTTTGGGAGTAGCAAAAATTCCTACTCCCGAAATATTCCAAACTTACCCAACAATTTATTACCCCAAAACCTGTCACATTACACCTAAACGTGTAACAACCAACTTTCTTTCCTTCCTTACTAACAACAAGATAAAAACAAACTACAGAACCGTAATAGGGGTTACCTTCGTAGGGGTACCTTTATTTATGACGTCACCGTTTGTAGACATGACTGCAAAACAAATTATACTAAACCATTTTATCATGGTCGTGCTTTGTTTGATCTTTCTGTACTTTCAACGGTCAGTTTATACTGGTTATACATGGTCTGATATGTTACATCTGTACCCTAATCGATGATTTCAAAAGGGGTAATTTTTATTTTTGTGGTGGCCCTGATGTTTTAGACGCTTGCTTCTCATGCATAGAGGTGCGGGTCCGAAACCTACCAATGGCAAGTACCAATGTGACTTTTTCCGAGTTATATGTACTTTTTAAGATTATCTAGACACCACTGACAAACGGTGAAGGAAAACATCGTGAGGAAACCTGGGCTTATAATTTCTAATTATAAGTTTGTAATCGTCAACCCACATTGAGCAAGCGTAGTGATTAATGCTCAAAACTTCTCCGTGTGAGAAGAGGATTTGCTCAGCATTTATAGGCAGCTGATGAATTTTTATTGCTACGTCCAAACCAACAGCGATTCAAGTTACCCTTGCAAATATTTTTCAATAAATTCTCGCCCTTATATAGATATTAAATGTGATAAAAGAATTCGACAGATAGGAGTAGGTAATATACTGCCATTAACCTCTATAAATTCGAGTTCCCCTTGCAAAAATTCTTTCTTAAATTTGCAACTTAATTGTAAGTTGGATAAGGTTAAAATTCTTCTGATAGATCGGTATAGGTTCTGTTACGTATGGCAAAAGACAACAGTTTGAACATAGGAATTGGTTATTTATATGTAAGGGGAGTGGATTCGACTCTGGTTTAGCTGTAATCAGTTTTTGTTTTTGATATGAAACTGGGGTTGGCGAAGCTATGATAAAAATAATTATTTATTTATATTAGACATAGTTCATAAATTGCTCTGAGACAAGCATACATAATTTTATATAAACAAATAAATATTAACATAATTTCCGCGCGAAAAACTTGCAGAAATCATGTTCATTTAAACTCTCTGTTTCTCCTAAATCTTTTTGTTTCTAACCGACTTCAAAAACAAGAAATAGGTTCTCAGTTTGACCTATATGTAAGTGTGTATATTTGTCTATATTAATGTTTATACATACCTACACACAAAGAGACAGTATGTTTATATGGATTATCTATGAGGTGAGTAGGAATTATATGATGAACATTATTTGTAGTACACCTCTTGGTAGAGGCCCTCTGTTGGTAATCTTGTGAAATTACTACATAAGAATTCTTTGCCAGAGTCTGTGTTTCCTGAACGGTTTAACCTGGGTGTCTTCAATGCCTGAGTGAATAGGTTGCTTATGCGACGACGTGCTCTATCGTAGACCGCATCGTCGCTAAGCGTCCTACCACCAGGCGAGATAGTGGCCACACGTCAGCCCATAAAAAATATCACAAGTGCGTAGACCATACAAACACCGATTTATTTTAAAATTAAACCAAATAACTTATCTGACCTTACTTTTTTACTTTCTACAACACCGATGAGACAGATTTTAATATTAGAAATTAAGGAAAAATTTTTGGTTTCCCTTATCTTGTTTCAGAGGAAAATAACTATTTCCCCAAAGTAAAAGTACTTAGAATTATCTAAATGTACTGTCGTTGTACCAAACCCGAGATTTTGCCTAACGTTGTTATTTTAACTATTATTATTGTACTTAGTTTTATCTTTTATCTTATATCCTATACTATTTCTTGCATTATAATCATTGCTTTGGCTGCCAAGTCAAAGCATTTATTTAAATTTATTAGTCAATTAGACACTTTTAGAACGTCAAAAATTGAATAGTCCGTGCGTTTATCTGCCAGTGAAGCTAGGTCGTGTTAGGCAAAGTGTAATTATGTTCTATGACTACAATCTTTCGAACTTAGTACAATTTTAATGTTGAAACTTGTGTTGAATTACTAGTAAAATTGAACTGATTATCATGAGTTTCATATTGTAATAGGGCGAAAATGTGATCCAGGCACTACTTTTAACTGCGTGTAAATGCATAATAATGATTTCGAGAATTACAATTTCTAATAATATTTTGGGGTAGGGTCGGCACCGGTAAGCCTATTGAGTGGACGGACACCCCCCTGTATTTAGTGTTAAATTTATGTTTAGATATTGGTTAATAACGTTCGTTCTAGGTAGATTTGTTGTGATAACAAAATTGAATTCAAGGAAAAGTGTTTCGGTTTTGATATCAGATTAGGTTTGACAGTCACACCTGCAAAAAATTCTATCTTACATTATTCCGAAAGACCCCAAATAACCCAAGTAGATGTATTATTTTTCAAAAACCTTTTTGCATCTAAGTCTCCCAAATCCAAAAATCGAATTATCATGCCCAACAGAGAAGGAAAACATCTTTGTGATGATTTCTAGGGTCTTTGAAGGTAAATTTTGAAAAGGTTTTCGCATAAAGGTCCAAATAGCATAAGGGCCTGTCTGAGGGTCCAAAAACATCAGATAATGTATCGAAATCGGCTTGAGGAACACAAAGGCTAGCTTTATTGGACTTGACATACATGAGCAAAATATATCACGGGAAATCCATTCCATTCCACATTCATCTAAGGAATGGATGAAAGTACGTCATCCTTCGTCCCTTTTAGGGTTCTGTGGCTCAAAAGGAAGGCACGACGTGTATGGGGTCATTTTGTTGTCTGGTTATCTATCAATAACTGTAGCTCAGGTAGATATGGAGTAATCGATACTTAAGTGTAAAGTCCCTTAACGTTTTGAAAGTTCAAGCATTTGGCGTCTACTGCTCATTCCCCAAGCTCTCTACTTACTCCATTATAGAACTTATTTTCAATGTTTAGAGTCTACTTTTGTATGACCAAGTGTTGTAGATTTTTCATAATCAGGAATCAAGAAGTCTGACACAAAGTTGAGTTTATTTTCAGCGCAATGAACATAGTTTTTTTTTTAATGTCAATGTAACTACGACGAATTCTTAAACTGTGAAAAAATACAAAGTATTCGGATTTAAGTTTATCTACATTTCAATGTTGACTTTATAAGTTTTATTTGAATTCACAGACATTATTATGCATAAGGGGAATACTATTATATGCATGTTTATGGTGTTCTCACGTGTTCACTCTGTGGAAGAATATTTACAAAAAGGTGGATTTTCCAGCCACTTGAGAGCCCATGATAGACGGCCAGTAGTCAAGAAACGGTCGCCGTAGCGTTACGTATAACATATATACTATCATTTTAAACCGCATTTTTTTATACCACGACGGTAGCAAAATAGCACACGACCCATCAGATGAACGAACGGAACTCCTACTAGCTAAGTCGGATTCTAACTTTACCGGTTAGTCAGGCCACGGCCGGGTGTAATAATAAAATCAGCCTTTATAAATCGGGTGTCGTACCCAAGACCGTTGAAAGGCATTCAGTTACAGAGAAACTGAATTTGGGGTAACGTTTTCTGACTTTTTCAAGGTGATGACAAATATTTGAAATGTGATCCGACGTTTGGTATGTAATGGTAATTTTCGGATTTGGTTTTGTGGGTACAGTTGTTGAGTGACTGTAAATTTTGAGGTTCGATTCCTAGGTCGGGTGAAAGGTCAAAAATATAGTCACAATCTACGATTTTCTCCTGAGTTATAGTTACTTTTACATACATTTTATACCTTTTTTTTTTTTTTTGTGGGGGGAAAATCATCCAATGACTTCTCCCGCCCGGGTGAGGCGGGAGGGAGTGTCAGACTCTTACTGACTAAAAACCACCCCGTTCCCACTCCTGCACTTCGAGCCGGAGCCCCGGCAACCCGTTAAGTCTTCCGCGGCTCCGTATCGGCGTCAGCCCTGTTAAGCCCCATCTGTGGTGGTCTGATGGCTCCTTGAGGCGCGCGCGGAACGCGACGCGCCGTACGCTCGGGCCTGGTTCTGGTCGGGCGGCGAGTCACCCGTGCTCGCCGTCCGCAGGCCCGTGCTTACGGTGGCCGGAGATCGTCTCGCGATCCCCGACGCCCGGAGTGTCTCTCGCGACGGCCGGGTCGTGAGGAGGTTCGTTCCCTCACGCGCTCCGCCTCCTCCTTAGCTAGCATGACTGCTTCGCAGAAGGAGGAGACGGCATCCCAGTGCCCCTCGCTCCGTACCATGGTCTGAACCAGAGCCGGACGCGAGAGGTCGCCGTCGCCGATCACATTCCTGAGGACACGGCGGTGCTCAGTCCACGCAGGACACACCGCCACCGTATGCTCCACCGTGTCCTCCGGGCGATCCTTGCAGTGATGACACCCGGGCGTTTCCTCCCGCCCAATCCGAAACAGGAACCTACCGAAACTTCCGTGTCCGGTAAGCACCTGCGTCAGGCGGTAGGTGAGGACGCCGTAGCGTCTCTCAAGCCACTCCTCAAAGAGGGGACTTACCGCTGCAATGACAGCGAGCCCAGCCTTCGGTTGCGACAGTCGTTGCTGCCATTCCGCCATGAGATTACGCCGGAGCTCATCCCGCCACGCATTAATCTGGCGCGGCAGCGGAGATTCGCCCCGGCGACGTGCCTCCGCGCGCAAACAAAACACGCGCGCGAGCACCTTCTTTACATACATAACCTAGATCCAAAACAACAATTTGCATCGCACAAATAGTGTTCCGTGCGGGAATCAATGCTGCTTCCCGTCGCTTAGCAGCTAGTCGACCAGTCACGGTATCACTGCAGCACCAAATGTTTCGTTGTTTATTAATCGTGTATTGATTTTTTTATGGCATAAGCCGGTAAACGAGCAGACGGATCACCTGATAGTAAGCAATCGGCGTCACCCATGGACACCTGGAACACCAGAGGCGTTACAAGTGCGTTACCGGCTTTTTGGGGATTAGGAGTTTGGGGATTGGGGAGATCTTACTCACACGACGAAACATAATGCAAGCGTTACTTCGCGTCGGTTTTCAGTGAGGCCGTGGTATCACTCCGGTCGAGCCGGCCCATTCGTGCCGAAGCATGGCTCTCCTACACTTAAATATATCTAATTATACCTCTATATATGTCCCATATTTAGGTCGGGCAAAATTATCATCATCATCATCAACAGCCTGAAGACGTCCACTGATAGACAAAGGCCTCCCCCTTAGTCCTCCACGTCGAAAAAAAAATTATGGCTAAAATTATGGACAGTTAAAATTATTTCTTTCTTTATTCTATACATCATCACCCAAAACTGGAACATTTGATTGTCATAACTGTCTTGCTTAACCTCTAGTTTCAAAATTGTATTTGTACTCTTCCTTCATAACATAACATAGCATCACGCCTTTTTAATATTTTTTTTTTTAAGGGGGGAAAATCATCGAATGACTGCTCCCGCCTGGGTGAGGCGGGAGGGAGTGTCAGACTCTTACTGACTAAAAACCACCCCGTTCCTTCTCCTGCACGTCGAGTCGGAGCCCCGGTTACCCGTTAGGTTCTCCGCGACTCCGAATCGGCATCGGCCCTATTGGGCCCCATCTGTGGTGGTCTGATGGCTCTTTGAGGCGCGCGCGAAACGCGACGCGCCGTACGCTCGGGTCTGTTTCTGGTCGGACGGGGAGCCACCCATGCTCGCCGTCCGCAGGCCCGCGCTTACGGTGGCCGGAGATCGTCCCGCGATCCCCGACACCCGGTGTGTCCTTTGCGATGGCTGGGTTGCGAGGAGGCAGCGCTTCGCTGCCTCACGCGTCCCGCCTCCTCCTTAGCTAGCATGACTGCTTCGCAAAAGGAGGAGACGGCATCCCAATCCCCCTCGCTCCGCATCATGGCCTGCACTAGGCCCGGACGCGAGAAGTCGACATCGCCGATCACTTCCCTGAGGACACGGCGGTGCTCAGCCCACGCAGGGCATTCTCCCTCCGTGTGTTCCACCGTGTCCTCAGGGCGGTCCTCGCAGTGATGACACCCGGGCGTTTCCTCCCGCCCCATCAGACACAGGTACCTCCCGAAACTCCTATGTCCGGTGAGGACCTGCGTCAAGCGGTAGGTGAGGACGCCGTAGCGTCTCTCAAGCCACTCCTCAAAGAGGGGACTTACCGCTGCGATGGCAGCGAGCCCAATCCCCGAAGGGGTAGGCAGAGGTGCACATTTCGGCACTTAATGCCACTGTACAATGTAACACCCACTTTTCACTATTTATTTTATGTGCCCCATGTAATAGGTGGTGAGTCTATTGCCATATACCGGGCACATTTCCAGACTCCGAGCTACTACTGAGATTTTTATAAACCCAGTAACACTTTGCCCGACCCGGGAATCGAACCCGAGACCCCTTGCCCGGCAGTCGCACTTGCGACCACTCGGCTAACGAGGCAGTCTCTTCTTTTTCTCTTTTAACTCTTTCTTCAGTATATTCCAAAAGTACTCAAGACACAGTATTCGCAATACAGTAAACCACTTGTAGAAACCTAATGGTTTCGCATTGCGTCACATTTGTCAACGCTTGTTTCGTTTATAACCAAGTAATAAGTCTCATACGTAGGTAGTCGTTTCTAGAACATAACATCACACCTTTTATCCTCGAAGGGTTAGGCAGAGATGCACATTACGGCACTTAATTCCACTGTACAATGTTACACCCACTTTTCACTATTTATGCTATGAGTCCCATGTTTTTATAATAACTATCGTGAGACATACTAAATTAACTAAAATCACGGGTTACTGAGCTCTACTAGTTTCGTGCTCATGAGGAAGGACCCCTCTGTGGTTCGAAACTAGTCGAGCTTTTTTCAGTATATTCACGTGAGTAACCCGTGATTTTAGTTAATTTAAGTCCCATGTATATAGGGTGAGCCTATTGCCATATAGTGTCACTGTAATGGCGCCAACTGAAAACTAGTGTTGGGAGTACCCGATTACTTATACCCAGCTTATATTGAGTTTGCAAGCATTTTTGTCATGGGCATATTGCCACCTTATATTTTTTTTATCTTAATATTTATGTATGTATTTGGTACATTAACCCTAATAGCAAATACATTATTTTCCTTTCTTTCCACTTTATATACAAGTTTCTAGAACATTCCACGGTTAAACTAAATGGTTATGTCATTAATTTTAGGTAATGGAGTATTAAAGTTCTTTGAAGATATTTCTTATATAAAATGAAAAAAGGTTGCATACCTTCTTTTTGTCTATCTCAATTCTGTATTCAATACAAAATTCTTTGGAAATATGTCTTACTAGCTTTTACCCGCGGCTTCGCCTGCGTCACAAAAGGATAAAAAGTAGCCTATTATTATAAATATTAGGCGCTGTGTGTATTGGTATATGTGACATATACCAATACACACAGCGCCATCTATACCAATAATTTCGTTTTCTCTCGAGAATATCAATTTTTCCGGGATAAAAAGTACCCTATTATTTAATCCAGACTTCTAACTTTACGTCTGCAAAATTTCAAAGCAATCGGTTTAGTAGTTACTGCGTGAAAGTGGAACAAACAAACAAACTCACTTTCCGATTTATAATATTATTGGTAAGGATTATCTATTGCCCGCGAAAACCCCTTCGTGCCCGTAGATTATGAGTAGGATATAACATTTTTGGTTTCAATTTTCCAGAATAAAAAGGCCTATGGTTTTCTTTAATACTTTAACTACCTCCCATTAAAAGTCCCGTCAAAATCGGTCCAACCGTTTCCGAGATTAGCCAGTACAAACATACAGACAGACACACATACATACAGACAAACAATTTAAATTAAAAATATTGTGTATCGTATGTATATCACTCTAATTTTATTTTTCTGTCTATATGTATCATGATGACAAAATTACTATAAGAGAGCTTTTTAAGCATGAAACTCCACCCAAGGATTTTTTACCTTAAAACCATCCTCTTAGAGAGAAAGGAGAGCCTTACAACAGATCTCGTCCATACCCGGATCAAAATTGAATCACAAAAAGAATTTGTTCCGCAGGTTGGAATCAAACCAGCGCTGTGCCACTGAATAAACTGCAGTTATTTTTTTTTATTTATTTATTTCTTTGTTTATTTAATAGGTACACAAAACAGAAACACAGTGCAATACACAATAGAGTAACAATACAAAACTGTAACTGGCAGAACATGCTTCCACAAGTATGTGCACACAGCGACTAGTATTTATTTATTAACAATTATTTATAATGAATTATAATCTAGAACAAAATTAGAGATAAATTGTAATAATAAAGAGAATTAAGAATGCAATTAAACAATAGATATACTATTCAATATTCAATATTGTTTTAAACAAAATACACACAAGTTTTAAACAAAATTATTCATTAAAACCTTAATAGATACCTAACATTATTAAGCTGTTTACAATTTTATTGCGCATTATACCAACTGTGTCCATTAACTATTTTGTTGTGGGTTTGTGGCACCGACTTCTAACCTATCAGTGGGTATGTAAGCTATAAGTACGTATGACCAATAATAGGTATTTCTTCCTTTTTTAGTTTTTACTTTTCGTTAGTCATTCATTTTTGAAGTCGGTTTTTTTAAACGCAGTTTTTTAATTTTTTTTTAGTTTAGTACTTTGATTTATGTATCATATTATACACAACCCACATGGATGCAAAGTTTTTATCATACAAATTATTCAAGTTCAAACACCGGGTGGGTACTCTTAATTATTGAGGAGTCCCTTAGCTATCATACTACTTCATCATTAGACCTTTAATAACCATCACCCCCCCTCCCCCATCTAGATGTGTAAAGTCCTCATCAATACAAATTATCAAACCCAAACACAAGGTAGCTAAGTACTGGTAACCGCCGAGGAGTTCCCTCATCTGTCTTACTACTGCATCATCAGACCCTTAATGACAATCACATCTCATCTAGGTGTGACGACCTCATCAATACAAATTATTAAACCCAAACACAACATAGCTACTGGTAACCGTTGAGGAGTTCCCTCAACTATAGTACTACTTCATCGTCAGACCCTTCTTGACAATTACACCCCACCTAATTGTAAAGTTCTCATCAATACAAATTAATCAAACTCATAGACGAGATAGCTACTGTTAACCGTTAAGGAGTTCCCTCAACTATCGTACTACTTTATCATCAGAACCCTTATTGACAATTACACCCCACCTAGGTGTAAAGTCCTCATCAATACAAATTAATCAAACCCAAACACAAGGTAGCTACTGTTAACCGTTGAGAAGTTCCCTCGACTGGCTCTTGGCTCCATCATCAGATCGGCTCCAGACTTTTATCAGATTGTAGTGGTTTTCAATACTTAATGAAAAAATTACCAAATGCCCTAGTCACCCCTATAATTTTTAAAAGTTCCTATTATCAGGTCCTGATTTCCTTATCATGGGACCATTCTGGAACTATCTCCTTACCAACAAAAAAATAATTTTTAAGATCGGTTCATAAACGACGGAGATATATATACGGTCGAATTGAGAACCTCCTCCTTTTTTTTTGAAGTCGGTTAAAAACAGAAACACAGCGCAGTACACAATAGAGTAACAATACAAAACTGTAACTGGCAGAACATGCTTCCACAAGTATGTGCACACAGCGACTAGTATTTATTTATTAACAAATTATTTATAATGAATTATAATCCAGAACAAAATTAGAGATAAATTGTAATAATAAAGAGAATTAAAAATGCAATTAAACAACAGATACATTATTCAATATTCAATATTCAATATTGTCCTAATCATCGGACGGACAAAATAACAATTTCTTAATAATATTTTTAAATTTGTGAAGCGAGGTATTGTGGATATCAGGGCGTGCCTGATATCCACAATACCTCCATGTCACTCGAGAGTAGCTCGTTGTACTTGCGACACATCCTTCACAGGATTTTGAGACGATACATTGTTGTTGCACATTGGCAAAGAGAAAAACATCTCGCGTCTAACAGATCTGGTAGGGATCCTGAGGTGAATCTGCGATAATAAGATAAATGCTCGTGGCAAGAATCCCATTCATAATTTTAAACAAATATGCGAAATCCTGGTAGGTTTGATATAATAAGGTCAAAAATATTATCTTTTCTTTTTTTGATGGGCCGATATTTGACCACTATCTCGCCTCGGGGTAAGCGATGATGCGGTCTATGAAGAAGCACGTCGTCCCTTTAATAGTTATCAATTTACCAAATCATGTTTCTTTCTGTTTTCAGGTGTGTGCTTAGTGACATTGCTTGATCGGATGGACATCTTATTTTTGATAATTAGAGGTAAGATTTTACAAGCTATTATTTTTATAGTGATATAACTGCCTCGTTGGCCGAGTGGTCACAAGTGTGATTACCGGGCAAAGTATTACTGGGTTTTTTAATAAAATTCTCAGTAGTAGCACGAAGTTCGAAATTGTACCCGGTATATGACAATAGGTTAACTCCCTAAATTAAGTAAAAACGCGGGTTACTCACATGAATATATTGAAAAAAGCTCTACTAGTTTCGAACCACAGAGGGGTTCTTCCTCATGAGCAGCGTGTGCGGTCGCGGCGACGTCGCGCAGCTCACGACGCCAGTGAGCAGTATATTCACGTGAGTAACCCGCGTTTTTACTTAATTTAGCATGTCTCACGATAGTTATCATAAAAACAGGTTAACTCCCTATTACATGGGACTCATAACATAAATAGTGAAAAGTGGGTGGTGGGTACAGTGGCATTAAGTGTCGTAATGTGCACCTTTGGCTATCCTGCTATGCTAATGCAACTAAAGAAAGAACTGTAGGTATTTTAAAATTGTTTTATGGACTTTATACCTAAAAAGAAACTCCACAGGTTCTATTAAATAGCTCTTATACCGAAAAGTTTGTTGATCTACGTCGACGTTGAGTTTGAGAATTTCAGGAAACTTCCTAAAAATATAAAAATGATTTTAACACCTTTTCTCTTTGTAACACTAAGAATATTATTCTAGTTTCAACATGGAGTCAGAATAGTGTTGTTCCGTGTTAAAACTAATGTGTTCGAATATCCGAAAAAATTGCGGATATTCTTATTGAGTGCGGATATTTTTGTTCTATACTAAATGTAACATTTTTGACAGATTATGGAAATAGAATACACTTTGAAATGAGTTTCTTCTGATACCGAGAAAACGGCTATAGAAGGAATAGTCTCAAAGCAATAAATTCTAATCGATTCGAAGTATTTTATGACACACATATTATAGAAAAAAAACTCTCAATACAGTAATGTTTTGTTATTGACATTGAATAAAAAATAAATTTACCTCTCCGAAATTTAAAAATATGGATAAGAATAAATTTTTATGTCAATAGAGTGCATTTTATGTCAATATTATTCGTTTGTACACGAGTAAAAATTAAGCTCTGTAAATTTTTGACGGCATGACGTAAAAACGTTTCCATCTGTACAACCAACTGTTAAATAAAAAACTTTGAAATACGGTTGTGTAAAAAAAAACGTATTTCGTTGCGTCTATATATTTGGTATGGTGTTCAGATGAGCGTATTTTAAATTGTAGGTTATGGTCCATTTGTGTTGATTCACTTTGTTTTGAACCGACTTCAGAAAAAGGAGGAGGTTCCCAATTTTGACTGCACAGTTGGTGCGGTGGCTGGGCAACTGGCTGCCACACAACGTGTCGCGGCTTCGATTCCTGCATGGAGCAACTCTTTGTATGATCCACAGATTGTTGTTCCGGGTCTGGGTGTCATGTGTATATGCACTTGTATGTTTATAAACGCAACCACGATACAGGAGAAAATACAAGAAACAACAGGGCAACGTTTTAAAAAAAAATCGAGTCTATATTTTCTTTTTGTGACTTGATTAGGTACTCGAAGACTGGCCACTGATAAGTTAGAAGTTGATGCCATAAACCCATAAAAAATTATAACTTAGGTATAATCTATAATATAATTGTAAACAGCTTAATAATATTACGTATCTATTAAGGTTTTAATGAATAATTTTGTTTAAAACTTGTGGCACCGACTTCTCACCTATCAGTGGGTCTGTAAGCTATAAGTACGTATGACCAATAATTGTATTTTTTTGTTTTTTTAGTTTTTACTTGTCGTTCGTTTTAGTTTTTGAAGTCGGTTCTTTAAACGCATTTTATTATTATCATTGAAAATAAAAATATATTTATTTCAAAAATTCCTTCTGCGTCACAGTAAGCTCGATGTGCATGACATGTGCCGTTACGCCATTGTTTCAGGTTTGTTGTTCACTCATTCAGTTGTTCCCTTTGTACCTTTTGTTACCTTTGATTTCTTGTACGGCCGTTCTTTAGTAATTTTTAGTTTTAGAAAATTGAACAAAATTTATTACAGAAAAATGAATTAACATTTGGGAATTGTTTATGTATTTTATATAAATAGATTATGTACAGCTGTAATTGGACTTCAGATTCGCTCACTATTTATAATTAAGATTGTTGTGTACGATTTCAATCTGTCGTCTGTATCTGTACTTATGTAAAATAAATAAATAAATAAATATTGTGTATTTGATGTAAATCAATAAAGCATTAAGCTTGTACTTTTTACGTATAAAAATTGATTTCATTGTCTCAATTTAACGATAATTTCATGAAATGGGTAATATTGTTTACAATTTCTCAATACCTGAATTTATTAGAAAAATCTCCACGCTTGGCGGACCCGTTGGAGATAACAGTTCAAATGACTCAGGTTTATCAAAAAGCGTTACTGCTCGATTTTCGTCAAAATGTAGACACTTAGACACTTCCATGACACCCACAGCAAGAATAGGATGGTGACAAAATATATGTTCTACTCAGCCGTCACCAAACTGTTGGCGATAACATTTTAACTGCGATATTATGTTTTGAACGAAAATAAACACACGAAGGGAATGGGAGCGGACCTTGGAACACAAAAACTGACCTGATTGTTATTTCGAGAGCTTTACCTACTGACAGCTGACATTATTACCAAACTATTTTTAAATGGACAAATATACAAGATCGGTTAAAGAAGATTCTTTCCTTATTTTGATGGGAATTAATAATTATATAAATATAACTATGTCGTTAGTCAAGTAGTCTATTATGCGACTGTAGAGCGATCTCGGGTTCAAATCCCGATTTGGACGAAGTTATATATTTTCGATCTTTCAATTTTTTTTTTCAATAATAGCATGGAGTCTAGATTCGGACCCAGTTTATGGCAATAGAATCACAACCTGTTACAAACATACATATATAACCCCACGCTGGTCTCCCATGGGGCTAGGCAGAGATTATAAAACGAATAGGACTGATAAAAGTGGTAAAAAGTAAATATTACATTTTACGGCTCGACCGCAGTGATACCATGGTCTTACAGAAACCCAGAGTAAAAAACGATTGCATTGTTTTTCGTCGTATGAGTGAGGTTACCAGACGCACAATTACCCCCTTCCCCAATATCCCCAATCACTGAATCCCCAACAATCCTCAAAAGGCCAAAAATGCACTTGTAATACCTCTGGTGTTTGGGTGTCAATCGGCGATGCTGATGGCTTACTATAAGGTGATCCGTCTGCTCGTTTATCGGCTTATTCTATAAAAAAACACACTTATCGCTATGTATCACTTCAGGCATATGCAATGCCAAATACAAGACTAGCAATAATAGCATCTGCTTCAAATTGATCCATCCGTCACAGTAATAAGTACTTGCTAGTTGATGCGTTATTGTTTAGTCTCGAGTAAATCAACTTTATGATTCAAACAGCATCATTTCGAAATATTTCGATTCTGTAATCAGAACAATCGAAGATAAGTGATTTTGGTATTAACTGTTTTTCTAAATTGAGAGATAAGCAGGACTATATATATTTAAGTTTATTTATTTAAGTTTTATACAATTGCATAAGGAAGACTTAATGCTAACAGCATGCTCTGCCAGTCATCCTTTGGGTAGTGCAGAAATGTATGTGGTAGGTGGTAAGCTGCAAAACTGTTATGAGAAATAGTGGTAATTATCCAAATTAATAAAAGGGTATCAAAAACATACATAAAATACGTAAATATAATCGTATAGATATATATAATTATATATAATATAAATATCATTATACATATAAATATATTTGTGACTCGTATATGAATTTGTCCTATGTTACAACAAGATGAAAAATTATGAAAGATGTTATGAAACTGCCAGCTTTCCCCTCCGCTTATGTACTCACGCGCCCTCCGCTTGAAACTCAGACGACTGGTTGCGGTTCTGACATTCGTTGGAAGCGTGTTCCAGAGAGAAATGACTTGAATGAAGAAAGAAGAATGAGTAAAGTTACTGCGATGGACAGGACAGTGCAACAGCCGATTAAGTGAGGAGCGTAGATTTTTAGTATGGTTGTCACATACATACTGGAAATGTGAAGTTAAATAGTTAGGAGAATTGGGAGAGTCAAGCAGAGAGCGCCCTTAGCTCTCTGCGCTGACGAATAGGCAACCATTTCAACAATGATCGCTGTGCAGACACATGGTCGTATTTACGCAAGTTAGAAACGAATCGAATGCAGTTATTTAGAAGACAGTCAAGTTTGTTGAGGAGATCTGCATTCAGGTCATAGTAACACACATCACCATAATCGATGATGGGGAAAATTAAGGTCTGCACAAGCATCGCCTTAGTGCTGGGAGGCAGTACATTTCTGAGACGGTACAGAGACCGCAGCGATCCGGTAACTTTTTGACTCACACTGGCAACTTGACTTCGCACACTGAGGGTACTGTCAATATGTATACCCAGGTCCTTGACGCTCTCACTATATTGGACAGGCGTCCCGTTGTACAGTACGGGCGGTAGTATAGTGAAGTTTTTATTTTTATTTTATTTAAAAAACTTTATGCACACAAACAAGTACATGGGTGGACTTAATGCCGCAGGCATTTTCTACCAGTCTGACCCTTGGGTGATGCAGAGAAAGTAATCAGCGGGTGCAAGAACATGCTTTGAATTTAATTGTTTGAATGAACACATATATAATTCGACAATATACACAATATATATATACTACAACACAACTATATATATATTGAAGAATACATACTATAATATGTATATATATATACACACATAGATAGATACATACATACATATATACATAAAATATATAAGGTATAGTCAGTATGATGAAGCAGCCAACCTCGTCAGGAGAAGCTCACGAACCTTCTGCTTGAAAGTTAAACGACTTTTCACCATTCTGATATCCTGGGGGAGCGCATTCCACAAAAAAATAGCTTGTACGAAAAAGGAAGAATGAAGGAAGTCAGTACGGTGAGTAGGACATTGGAGAAGTCGATTATGAGAAGAGCGAAGATTTTTATTGTGGTTTGCGCATATATATTGGAAGTAAGGGGATAGATAATTCGGGGAAGAAGGCGAGTCTAAAAAGGAGAATAGAGTGGTTAGCGCCCTTTGCTCCCTGCGTTGGCGTATGGGCAACCACTTTAATTGCAACCGATGTGCAGACACATGATCATGTTTACGCAGATTGAACACGAATCGAATGCAGTTATTTAAAAGTCGGTCAAGTTTATTGAGAAGATCTGCATTCAGGTCGAAGTAACACACGTCAGCATAGTCAATAATAGGAAAAACCAAGGCCTGCACCAGCATAGCCTTTGTAGCGGAAGGAAGCAAATTCTTTAATTTATATAGTGCCCCCAGGGATCCGGTGACCCTCTTACATACACTAACGACCTGTGCATGCCACCTTAAGTTAGTATCTATGCACAGCCCCAGATCCTTAACGTCATTACTGAGAGGGATAACGGCATTGTTAAAGATGACCGTTAGTAAATTAGCCTTGTTAATCCCGCTCAGCGCACGTGTGCTACCTATAATTATTGCTTGGCATTTAAGAGGATTTACTGCTATGCCAAACCTTTCAGACCAATTATTAATGGCTGCCAAGTCATCATTAACCCTCAAAATAGCATCAGACAGCCTTTCGACACCAGCCTGACAGTACAGCTGCAAGTCGTCGGCATACAGATGGTACGCACACCGAAGTTCAGAAGTTATGAGATTTATAAAGATGGAAAATAAAAGAGGAGATAGAATACCGCCTTGAGGAACGCCAGCTTTTAATTCGCACCAGTTTGATGATACATCATCCAGCTTGACCGACTGCTGACGCTCCTGAAGATATGAAGAGAACCATTCCAGTGATGTTCCAGAGATCGTAAGATGGGATAGGATGGCTAAAAGGATATCGTGAGGTCAGTCACGAATATTGAAGGCATTCGAGAAATCTACTAAAACTAGAACAGTAGCTTTCGTGTCCTCAAGGCCTGCTCTAATATCGCCAGTCACTTTAAGGAGGGCAGAAACAGTGCTGTGTCCAGGCCTGAATCCAGATTGGAGAGGGCTGATGAGTCCATTGGTGTAAATAAATTTGGAAAGCTGTTTGTGGACACAGGCTTCAAGGACTTTGGACAGGAAAGGGAGTATTGATATAGGCCGGAAATGAGATGGGACCGTGGGAACTGAAACTTTTGGAAGTGGACGAACAAAGGCATTACGCCACAGGGATGGGAAAGTGCCGGAATAGAGGGAGAAGTTTACTATGTGGGT
Source organism: Spodoptera picta (assembly GCA_038387885.1). Lineage (NCBI taxonomy): Eukaryota > Metazoa > Arthropoda > Insecta > Lepidoptera > Noctuidae > Spodoptera > Spodoptera picta. Next base: position 172,354 of record JAZHFQ010000073.1, read on the forward strand.
TATCGCTGGTAGGATGTGATCCAGAATTGTAACAATCATGTGGCGAGAAATGTTATCACAGCCTACCGCCTTGGACTTTATGGACAGCATTATCTTACCGACCTCCGACGACTCAACAGGAACGAAACGAAAGGGATTAGGAATTTCGGGGCGCATCAGACCAGTGATATGTGTCACAGTACGTTCCTTGGCTAGAAGATCCATAAGAGGAACTGTGGAGAAATGGTTATTGAGATCGTCCAAGCCAATTGTGTTTGGGAGGTCTGGATATTGCGCTTTGCCGACACCTAGAGTTCCAAGGAATTTCCAGATATCGGCAGGAGAAGAATGAGAGATATTTTCGAGAACATGGTGGCGTTTAGCGTTACGTACCAACTGGTTACACCGATTTCTTGCAACCTTATAGGCTGCCCAGCTTTCTTCCGTGCGGTCTCTGCGATGCTTGCGAAAGGCTCGGTCGCGGTGCCTCATCGCCATTCTGATCCCTTGCGTCATCCATGGTGCAGGTGGCCGCTTAATCCTCACCCTCCTAATGGGAGCATGGCGGTCATACAAGTCCGTTACCTCAGCATTGAAAATTGCCACTTTATCATTGACTTCAATCGCCTCCATTAGAGGCTCCCAGTCAATCATTGACGCATCATCATATAATTTTGCTTCATCCATTCGCGCAAAGCAACGCCTGTACAAAACCTTGGGCTTCACCCTGGGCGGTTTTAGGATGTAGGAAAGGAAGATCAGGTCATGGTGAGAGAATCCAGGTGCGTCATGTTGACCATGACAGGATACTAAGGAAGGATTGGAGGTAAGGATTAGATCAAGCCAAGAATCATCACCCACAATGTTGTTGATTTTGGCCATACTTTTACTACTACAATAGCAGCCAAATCACGGTTAAGCAGTGAGTCCCGATAGTGATAGTAAGAGGTGACTCTGTGTATAGTACAGTACACAAACCTAGATGTTGTGTTATTATTAGGGAGTTCACGCTCACACATTGGAGCCCAAATGGTCCCGTGCAGTTCAGTTTCAGAGGAATTTTCTCCACGGACCCTCCAATTGTGGAATGAACTCCCCTGCCGTGGTTTTCCCAGTGGGCTACAACATGGGGTTATTCAAGAGGGGAGTGAATAGGTTTCTTAAGGGTCGGGGGCGTACATAGGCCACGGTAACCACTTACCATCAGGTGGGCCGTGTGCTTTTTTTGCCACCGTCGTGGTATAAAAAAAACCTTGATATTCCTTAATATAATATTTTATCCGACCCAGGATCAAATTCGAAAACCCTTGCTTGTCATACTTACACTTTCATGTTTATCACAAAGAAAAAACCTTAAAATGTTTAAAAAATATCTATGTACCAATTTTATACGTATCCGAATATCCGACACTGTCCCATCACTAGCACGTAGCACAGTAGCACAAAGTTTGAAGTCTTCGGGTATGCAGCTCGCATTATACGAGTAAGTCAAAACTTGAGTGGTCTGTTTTAGCCAATAGCAGTTATTAAATCTCAAAAGAGTTTGAACTTAACAATGTGACAAGTTTAAATGACTTTGGTAAGTTTTAAAAGCTTAGTGTTAAGTTAAGATTCGCCTTAAAGTTTTTGTCAGAGTTTATTTTTGTTTTTTTTTAATGGGACAAGCCCGCCACAACCTCCCAAAACCGTTGCAACTCCTGTAAGCCAAGAACTACAGTAGATACAACCATGAAAACAATTCTTCAATCAATCTGAAACAAAACAATTACTTGGTGCCTCATTCAGCAGTACATTTATTCATAAAGAAATAACAACCCAAATTACCGTTCAGTATTTATGCAGCCAAATTAGCTGTAGACTGTTAACCTCAACCTATTTGGGAAGTCGCCAGAAGAAAAAGGTGTCAAATTGACAAAAAATATTTAGTTTTAATTTACATAACATCACGGCTGATATTTACCGTAGGTGAGGGGTAGGGTACCTATAGGTACCTAAGCACTGACAACCGAGAAAATATTTAGTTTTTATTTCGCTGAAGGAATTAATTTGCATCATACAGTATGCACATACTGCAGATTTGTAGGAAAGCAGGAAAGTGGGTGTTACATTATATAGTGGCATTAATTGCCCTAATGTGCACTCTACCTACCACTTCGGGGATAAAAGGCGTGATGTTATGTTATGTTAATGGTATGATACTGAAAATGGATATTATTTTATAGCTAACTAGCAGCCCGTCCCGGCTTCGCACGGGGTAGACAATTTTTTTTTCAAAATGAAATAAAGCCTATGTCAAATTGGAGGAATGTAGCATTCTATCGGTGAAAGAATCTTTGAAATCGGCCCAATACTTTTTGAGCCTATTCATTACAAAAATAGGTACAAATCTTTCCTCTTTATAATATTAGTATAGATAGGAGCTCTCTCATTAACCGTCAGGGATCACATTAACTATTTGAGTATTGTCATTATAGATACAATTAAAGAACAATAGGTTGCGGTCACCGGTGTCCTCGCGGTGTTTGACAGTTTAAGAGTGATTGTGGCATTTCCTTTTAACTATGTTAAATATTTTAAACACGCCACACGTCATATACACAAACAGAAAACAACAAAAACATACCTTTACACATTGCATAATTAACTAAAACTTCAGTAACACACTACTACCTACACCCGACATAAATAACTCAAGCGTAAACAACAACAACTACAACAACTTAATTCGTGTGTGTTTTTACCCAAAACATAACAAAATGTAACATGCAACATCGATAAAACAATACCCTGTATCGTTCACATGGTGTTCACAAATTGGTGAGCTTGCACCAAACTTAGATCGGTAAGTAAGACTTGCTTAAGTTAGCACGAAGTAATGTTAGGTGGTTATGTTCGAGTCAAGTTAATTCTAAGTTAGATGTCTATGTCAAACTGTATCATTCTGACTGATATTCGTAGATTTGCTCCTATCTAAGAGTATGTTTGATCGCTGAAGTTCTTGTTTCGAGATAGTGGCCAAAAGTCGATCACATAGGTATATGAATATTTTTTTATATATATATATATATTTAATTGACTGCCTCGTTGGCCGAGTGGTCGCAATTGCGACTGCCGAGCAAGGGGTCTTGGGTTCGATTCCCGGGTCGGGCAAAGTATTTTAATTTAAATATTCTCAGTAGTAGCACGGAGTCTGGAATTGTGCCCGGTATATGGCAATAGGCTCACCCCCTATTACATGGGACTCATAACATACATAAATAGTGAAAAGTGGGTGTTACATTGTACAGTCGTTTAATGTGCACCTCTGCCTACTCCTTCGAGGATAAAAGGCGTGATGTTATGTTATGTTATGTTATATATTTGATGTTTTTCTTGTCAAATTTTTTAAAAGAATTTCATTATTTATTGTTTGAAGTCCGAAGTATGAAATTATGTTGGGTAATTTTCGCAGACAGAGTCACCAGTAAAAGTTAGTTGAGTTTATATTAAAGCAACGGCAGTATGGTCACTGCTTTCCATCAGCCTGGCTGTAAGCTTGTTTGCTGCCTCAATGGACTCTACCTCTAGGCTATTGAATATAATTAGTGCTATAATAATTATATTAAAGCAGAGTACATTGAATAGGAATAATATTTTTTTTCTCCTGGACTGCAGACAAGTATCTTCATAATTGAAATTATGATTTTTATTAGTTTGCAAACAGAATACAAAATAACATTACAAAGTAAGAAATCAACTAATAGTTCTTTACCTATGAATTGAAAAAATCAAATATGAAACCGGAGGCCTACTCAACAAAATAAAAAATGCCGTTTTGTATGACAAAACGTAAATGATTTTTTCATGTATTTTTTATTATTATTAATTGAAGTAATCACTTATACAATCAATGCATCTTCGCCAATGCAGTGACAATTTTTTGACAGCCTTCTTAAAGAAATCAGCTGGACAAATTCTAGAAAGGCATTTTGTTCCGCCTCTCGGGTATTTTATTTTTGAAATTTAAACATATTAGACAATGTTTTATTTATTTTTCTACATAATGTGATCGTAGATAAAGCAAATTAAGTTTTGAAGTAACAGCTTGCCAGTCACATCACATTCACATTACTTGATTTTGCATACATAAAAATAAAAAAAAAACATACTCACTCAAACATTTTCCGAAAAAGAAAATCACATTATCCTTTAAACTATACTTTTTTATAAACTATTAGCTGTGACAGCGACTTTGTCCGCGTGGTTTAATAATTAACTACTCTTACCCCGTAATGTAATAATGTGTAGTCTATATATTGAACCGACCTCTAAGTAATATTCATGAACAATTTAAATAAAATCCATGCAGTACTATTTGAGTATAGCCCAGACATACATAAAGAAAAACAAAAAAAAACCTCTAAAACTATAATTTTGACTTTGGTATCGATTGTACATCACGCCCCAAACATTCTTTAAAAACAATATTCAATGTACCTCCAGTTTAACTTTCCTACGATTTTATAATCTGTATATTATACTAGATCTAACACACATTAAGAAATTAGCCATGATTTTCCATGTCTTAAAAAAATGTAAGTAAAAAGAATAATTTCTTGAGTAACAGTAAATCTTGGCGTACCCTATTTTTGGCTGCCAATCCCTCATGTACAGTGTTGAATAAGTTATTCAGTAATCCTAACAAGGAGTTTTTATCTCTGAAATACGGACCCCTAAAGCAAAACCTCTTTGTTTTATTACGCCATTACTTAAACATTGAAATGAGGCTTATTTCTGGCTTTTTGGCTAATTTATGTATAATCAAACTAGGATTGTCTCGTTTTGTTGCGGTTGTGAGATTTTTGGGTATCTTGGGTGCAATATTTGGGTCTAGTACAGCATTATTGTTTTCTTTATTATTTTCTCTCACTAGAATTTTATTCTGTACCGTGGGTGCGTTTACAACGATATAATTAATCATGAAATAACAGTGTGTGACTCACATAAAAAATTGTTCCATGTGCAAATCGGACGACTAACACATTGTATTGTATTGTGTTTCTCTGCATCTCCCTAAGGTTTAACGGGTAACCGGGGCTCCGGCTCGACGTGCAGGAGAAGGAACGGGGTGGTTTTTAGTCAGTAAGAGTCTGACACTCCCTCCCGCCTCACCCAGGCGGGAGCAGTCATTTGATGATTTTCCCCTTTAACCCTTGGGGTGCCTGGTGGGTCTGACAGACCCATCACCTTAAAGAATCGACAATATTTTAGAAAATTCGGAATTACCGTCGCTGTATGCCTAAGTAGCTTCGTGATATAGACTGGCGGCTAGATTGCCGCCCCTCCAGCAATCCACAACGCACATGTGTTCTAGTAACATGTGTTTTATGTGCGCTCGGGTCTGAGAAACCCGACCAGGCACGCGGCGTAACATTTAACTTGGTAAGTTATTATTTTTGTTTTCATTATTTATTATTTATTTATTTATTTATTTATCATTTTATGTACCTACACCACACAGACAATATTACACAGGACAACACATTATAAACATGAGGTACATAGGTACTGCATATCCCTTAAGGGATTTCTTCCTGCAGACCTGCGACAGGAAAAGGAAATTAAACATAAGACATAAGACACAGTGTAGATAGATGATACATGCAACGAATACAGAACAAAATAAAATTACTGAAAGAACTATAAAACTAGAATGACGGTAATATAATGATAAAACTTAAGCAAATTATAACAAACATAATAAATAAAATAATAAGAAATATTTAAATATATACATATAAATATATACATAAAAATATATATATATATGTATATTGTATGTATATATAGAAAAATATATATATAAATAAAGCTGTACTTCAGGACGAAAGATAATAATCCCTGACAAGTCGTTTAAAAATGGAGATGGACTTGGAGTCGCGTATGCTAGGCGGCAGCGAATTCCACAATCTCACCGTATGAACCATGAAGGAGTAGGAGTAGAAATCGGTTTTATGTTGAACGATTTCGAGAAGGGACTTAAGGTGGGATCTAGATAGGGCTTCAAGAGGACGAGCCAAGGAAAAACGGTCACGGAGATATATAGGATAGGCTGGGTTGTTAAGGACATTATAAAGGAGACATAAAATGCGAGTGTTCCGGCGAAATCGGATTGGGAGTGATCGTACTTCTTTAGATCGAAGACAAAGCGAATACAAACGTTTTGCAGCCGCTCAAGCTTGTTTAGTAGCTCCTCAGTGACGTCCAAATAGCAAGCATCTGCGTAGTCGAGTAAAGGCTGAATTAAGGATTGTACGAGGAGAATTTTAGTTTTAAATGGCAAGAGACGCTTCAGCGAGTGAAAGGAGAAATGGACTCTTCGACTGACCTCACTCACCTGTGCACCCCATAGAAGATTGGAATCGAAGATTACCCCCAAATTCTTGGCAGTGTCAGTGAAAGGGATCACTGTGCCATTTAGGCGCACGGGCTCAAGAGTAGAGATGTCCAGAGCGCTGCGGAAGTATCGACTACCGATGATCATGGCCTGAGACTTAAGAGGATTGACTTGGAGACCAAAGGACTTGGCCCACTTATCAATCCCGTCCAAGTCGCGGTTTACAGCATCGATAGCGCGACCAACTTCCGATAGTTTGAAGTGACGATAAAGCTGCAGGTCGTCTGCGTAGAGGTGAAAATTAGAGGAGATTACCTTGGCAACGGTATTTATAAATATGGAGAAAAGAACAGGAGAAAGGACGCCACCCTGAGGCACGCCAGCAACGAGGTCACACCAATCGGAAAAAACTTCCTCCAAGCGTACACGCTGTCGACGACCCCGAAGATATGATTCAAACCAGTTCAAAGAAGAGGAAGAGAAGTTGTTGGCCTTCAGAACCCCCAAGAGGATATCAAAATCCACGGAGTTGAAGGCCGAACTGAAGTCCAGTAACACAAGAATAGTTAGTGACTTGTTGTCCATGGCCCAACGAATGTCGTCAGTCACTTTGAGCAGAGCCGTAACGGTACTGTGACCAGGGCGGAAACCAGACTGAAAAGGAGAAATTAGATTATTAGAAGATAAGTAGGAAGTAAGCTGCTTATGAACAAGATGTTCCATAACTTTGGAGAGGAAAGGAAGAATAGAAATAGGCCTGTATTGGGAAGGTGAGCAAGGGTTGGAAGATTTAGGTAAAGGAATAATATGGGCCATCTTCCAGGCAGAGGGGAAGGAACAAGAGAATAAGGAGAAATTAAAAATGTGAGTAAGGATAGGGATTATGAGATTAAGAATGGGGAGAAACATGCGGGAGCATAGATTGTCATTGCCCACTGCAGATGACTTAACGGCGAGCATTGACCTTTTGACATCTTCTTCGGAAACACTGCGTAACTCAAAAGGAGAAGAAGGGAGAAATGGTAAACAGGAAAGATCGTAGAGAGTCTTAGATTTTGTGGAAATATCGAGAGTAACCGGAGGAAGCGAGAAGTGTAAGTTTAGAGAAGTGAGGCCCAAGCCACTACATGCGGCAGCAGGTGACTTTGCGATGCCCACAGAACGCAGAAACTTCCATGCATCACTAGAAGAACGATTGACCAGGTTTTCATCGAAATAGCACCTTCTAGCATCCCTACACAGACGATTGCATCGATTACGAAAAGCCCTGAATAGTGTGAGGTTTTCATCGCAGGGTCTTCTCTTATATTTTTGTTTGGCCCTATCACGTCGAGCCATAGCTTCCTCAATATCAGGCGTGATCCAGGGAGCCGGTTCATGCTTCACCCTCACCCGTCTCACCGGTGCAAATTTGTCAAAATTATCAATGATAAATTTATTTTGCATTGTGTGGTAAATTATTTATCTGTATAATATTTTCGCAGTTAAATATGGCCAGGCGATTAACCAATACCGAAATAAGCCAAATTTTAGATCAAGATCCATGAAATTGAGGATGACGTGGTTTCCGATTAACCTAACGAAGAGAATTAGCTCTCATAGAGGAAAACCCTCAGAGCCACCAGCTAAAAGACAAGATGCTGCTATAAAAAGACGTTGTTATATATGCCTTGCTAAAAAGGGCCGTAAATCTAAGTACATTTGTATATATTGCACAGGTCATATTTGATTGGAATCGTAAATTTTATATGCGAAAATTATCGCACAAATACTGAGTTAATCTTACTTTAGTAACCAAAGTTTATTCATCTGTGCCTTATATTAATGTGAAGACTGATTTTGATCTCAATTAAAAAGAGTTTAATATTGTTAATTTAAAGATATGTTATTTTTACCCAAGAATGAGAGATTTTTTATTTGCTTAAGTAATCAAACTTTATTATAATATATTGTCATCTTTTTTTCTCTTTTTTTATTAATATACAATATTTAATATATACATTACAAACTGTTGTTATAGTTTGTAAAATCAAAATAAATAAAAATACCCATTTATATTTACGGGTCTGTGAGACCCACCAGGCATACCATGTGATTTTTACCTACCAGGCTCTCCAATTCATAAAATAAATAGTGAAAAGTGGGTGTTACATTGTACAGTGGCATTAAATGCCGTAATGTGCATCTCTGCTTACCCCTTCCGGTATAAAAGGCGTAATGTTATGTTGTTACACACATTAGACTTGTCGTTGGTAGGTTTCGAACCCACGCCCTAATGCATGAGAAGCAGTATTAAACCTCCGGCGTCCCACGACATATATACATACTCTAACAGCTAATTAAAACTCAAGATAATACTACACAATACCAAAGAAAAACTGATTCAACACTCCTCAACGTTAAATATTTATTTACCCCATCAAAGTTCAGTTACGCCATATAAATGCCCGTAGAATGCTATTATTCATTCTGTTTCAAGCAGAATCGAATAAATATACTCTTTTATTTGTAGCAATCCGGTAAGCACAGCCCACTGACTTCATCAAGTGAGCGCCGAGTAAATAACTGCGCGAAATGTTGCGCGTTGAGTTGCATGTAACGTTGCTTTGTGTTGCGTAGTGTAACGTGCAACGTTGCGTGTAACGTTGCAGTTTTATTAAATGTTTCTATGTTATTGGAGCTTTATATTTGTCGGAGAAAATGCACCAATTGGGGGTACTTCGTCATCGGATTCGTCGTAAACGCGGTAAGTTCGGTACGGGCTGGCAGAACAACCGCTCACCCTCGTGTCCAACTCAAAAGTGACGCCTGTCAATTGTCAACATGCCACGCCCCGTACCGACCATCACCCAAGCACACTGCTTGACGTTTCCGACAAATGATAACAGATGGCGTTGTTCTAAAATAACGATACTCGATAGTTGTGCATCTTTGTTGATTCTGCGACATATTTATATTTACTATGTCAAGTCAATGTCGACAGCTCGCGAAAGTGTTCTGCTGGATTATAAGCTTTTCTACATAAGATATTATTTATTTATTGATTTAAAACCTTACAGTAGTAGCACGGAGTCTGGAATTGTGCCCGGTATATGGCAATAGGCTCACCCCCTATTACATGGGACTCATAACATAAATAGTGAAAAGGGGGTGTTACATTGTACAGTGGCATAATGTACACCTCCGCCTACCCCTTTTGGGATATAAAGCGTGATGTTATGTTATGTAAAAACCTTACCTAAAACTATCATAACTGTTTTCTCAGTAGTCAGTAAAACTAAATCTATGTACCTAATTAGTAATTTAAAACGAGATAAAACAAAATCAAAAAGAGGGATACACAAACTTAACTATTGATTAAAACTAATGAAACAAAAAAATAATGAAGGAAATAAAGAAAAAATATTATCTGTTAAGTTCTCCTACTTTGTCACTAAAACTTAACATTAATCCATAAAAAATATATGAGATAATACTGATGACTTTATGGTCACAAGATCAGCGCTGAACTACTTACTAACAATAAAAAAAAATGAAATAAAATAATGGATGGAGATGGAGGACGGATGGAGAAATATAGTGGTGGCCCGAAGGTTTAAGACGCCCGCTTCTCATACATGAGGGTGCAGCTTCGAAACTTACCAACGGCAACACCCAATGTGACTTTTTCTGAGTTTTAAATACTTTCTAAGATTATTTAGACACCACTGACAAACGGTGAAAGAAAACATAGTGAGGACACTTGAGCTTATAATTTCTAATTATAAGTATAAAATCGCCAACCTACATTGAGGAAGCGTGGTGATTAATGCTCAAACCTTCACCGTGTGAGAAGAGGCTCAGCAGTTGGCATTTATAGAATGTTGATGTTACTCAAGAAGGTTTCCCACAATCTCCACACTTTTCGATCGGGTTTGGAGATAGCAGTGAAAACGTTCAGATTTATTATATAGCGCTGTTCTCCATTGCTGTCTAAAATGTATGGTTCTCATGACACCCACGGCAAGAATAATGGTGCTGATAAAATAGAGGTATATTCTACAAACATAGTTTCATAATATCGTGCGTGCTATAACCAACCTTTGTTTACGAAATACAGAATACGAAGAGTAACCTATGGAGTTTCTTGCTCGTTCTTCTCCATAGGAATCTGCACCTTGGAATGAGCAAATAGCTTCACTTTTAATATTAATTTTATTTTGACCTTCAAAAGTGCCATTCTGGCCTAATTGAAATAAATGATTTTGACTTTTGACTTTGACTTTGACATAATCCACATACATACGACGCCCCGTGGATTCGCTCGCTACAGTTTCACATGAATTACCCGCGCTTAATAGTAGTTACATTTACAGTTAAGTTATTGTTCGGCTTTCAGCTGAAAAGCACTTAATTTCATGCGCCCGAAGCCTTTTACAGGCGTATATAATTATTTACACTATAAAGGTATATGTATAGTACCTCTATATGTTGGAATTTATGTTTGTTTATCGAGAAATGTAGCTTTGATCGAGTGGTTGTAGGTCTCGATGTGGTTTTAAGTTTAATTTTGGAGCCAGGCAACGTAATTTGCAACGTTTTAACATTATGTTTCTATAATATTCTGAAGTCTGTTTTTATAATAACTATCGTGAGACATGCAGATTTAACTAAAAATTACGCTTTACTCACTTAAATATAATGACAACTACAGCCAGTAGGCTGCGCGACATCGCCGCGACCATTTTTTGTGTTGGCTGCGCAACCATCTTTTACTGAGGAAGGTGATAAGATTTTAAACACCACGCTATGATAAATAGGCGCTAAGTAGAGTGGGTAAAACACCGCTAGTAATAGTATTGTATAAGGTTTTCAGTTAGTATGCTGCCTAGTGAGATGTTAAAGTATTATCTACATAAAGACTGCCAACCCACGTTAAGGAACGCCTCAGCCGTTGCGAGACACTCCGGGCGTCGAAGATCGCGAGACGATCTCCGGCCACCGTAAGCACGGGCCTGCGGACGGCGAGCACGGGTAACTCGCCACGGCGCGTCGCGTTCCGCGCGCGACTCACGAGCCATCAGACCACCACGGATGGGGCCCAACAGGGCTGATGCCGATACGGAACCGCGGAATATTTAACGGTTTGTCGGGGCTACGGCTCGAAGTGCAGGAGTACAAACGGGGTGGTTTTTAGTCTGTAAGAGTCTGACAGTCCATCCCGCCTCACCCGGGTGGGAGAAGTAATTGGATGATTTTCCACCCTCAAAAAACCCACATTAGAGAATAAACGTCTTAAAGTTTATTTCACCTTCAAACGATCCATACGGTTACCCTTTACAAAAAACTAAGCATACGCAAAACGTATTAACGAAATAAGGTGCCATTAATCCCCGAAAAACACGACAATTTCGTTCCGCTGAATAAGAAAGCAAAAAAAATGTTAAAAGAAAATCGCTTACCTATCTTCTGCTCTTTAAAAGAAAATTCAAATTCAACTGTTTGTATTTGCTTATTTTAAATTCCTTGGGGACATGTAAAGCGAGTGGATCTTCAATCTGAAGCCGAGGACGAGATAAATCTTGTTCAGCATTGATTAATGTCAGTTGTCAGTGTCAGTATCATCAGGACTTACTCACTGGGGTAGTTTAAGCAGTAAGTGAGTGTCAGTCATCCAGTACGTAGTAAGATAGATGGGTTTAGACGTAAAAGTGTTTTTTTTTGTGATTTTAGTTTTTAGGGGGTGAATCAATTGCTATTCTGAATTTTTTTTTATTTTAAGGGTGAAAATAATCGAATGACTTCTCCCACCTGAGTGAGGCGGAAGGGAGTGTTGTCATTGCTCTGTTACTATTACCAGACATCGGGTACAATACCAGACATTTGACAATTAAATAAATCTGAATAAATTATTATGTTTTCAGCTTATTCACGTAATAATTTGACGAGGAACACGACTAGTTTCAAGCCATGCTGGAGGCTCATATTCATGAGCAGCATTTTGATTGAAATTATTACGTGAGTAAACCGAAAACATAATAATTTATTTAGTATGGCTCACAAAAGTTACAATACAAAAAATCTGAAATCGTAAATACCCCTACAATATTTTTTTCAAACGCGGGATCAAACCAAGAAATCTCGAGTACTATCACTCGACCAACGAGTCAGTGAAGAAACATTACAAACACTATCGCACAGCTACTAACAAATCACATGAGAAAACCTTCCTTCAATACACAAAAACAAACAATTTACTTAAGAAATAGGCAATCAATTGATAACTACTTATTTACCTTGGCCAAGTCAGCAACTTCCTTCCTCGGCTTGCCTGGCAAACAATCAGATTGCCATAGGAAATAATATTAGGACCCCATAGCTTTAGTCGACAACAGCATGTAAACATATACAAAAAAACCTAGGATTTTGAACCTTCATACATTTTAATAGAGGTTAGAATTTTATGCTAGATGACAGCATAAAAACGTATACTAGAGGTAAAATATAAAAGACATTCAACCTTACTTTAGCTAACAAAAGGTTGAAAATGAAATGATAATATTGAAGGTATACTAAGCTCTACATAATATACTAAAATTTAGAAGAATTTCAACCATCTCACTTCCAAACCAAGGTTGAAAATCAAATAAAAATTCTAGACAGCCGTACCTATATAAAGTTATACTCTTATACATTTCTTCACTGGAGTTTCGTCTGTATCATTATGGCATAAGTTTGAATATTAAAGAGCTACAGATATAGGGTAGGTTGATCTGCTATCTGTAGTACAGGAAATAGGTTTAATTTTTTATCTTGAGGTAAATATTCTTGTGTATCTGAGAAAATGTTGCTTAAGTTCGAATAAACACTTTTTTACTTACGTTTTATATTTTTATTCTAGTCACTTGATATATCCCCAAAATTATCTCATACAAAAGTAGTCTAAGCATCGGAAATAAAGTATACGTAGAGGTATATAAAGGAGTTATTGGAGAGTGGTCACTAGTGATCGCTTAGGAATTAATCAGAGTAAACAAGTTTAGACCAGAGTAGATAATTTTTAAAACCAAAAAAAATTACAGTAGGATGAAACCCATTAGAAAAGGAGGGGAATATGATCAAAATGAAAGGAAAAATAAATTACGGTCGATCCCAGTTCGGGAAGTGGGGGGGGTTTAAGGGTAAAAAATGGTTTATCTTGATTTCCGGCAAAACTACAAGTCCTATGGAAAAAAATTAAATGGCAAAGTTGTAGGCAATAAAAAGATCTACAACTTTTGCATTTGCAGATTTTTCACATAACCTCAAAATTTTGGTGAATAATTCAAAAAACCAAATTTTTTGGTTTTTTATTTATATCTTTTTCAAATATTTTTTTTTTCTACGAAATTTGGTGAAAGCTTACCTTATTATGTCTCAAATACACTGTAATTTATTTGATTAAAAATATTTATTTTTTCGCTTCATTTTAATTTAATATCAAAAAAGCACCCTAATTTTCAATCGAAAATGCTGACGTCAAAATATCAGCTTTTTTCAAAAAGTTTAGGGTGTTTTGGTTCGTTGAAATACCTACTTTCTGATGGTGTAAAGAAAAATATACATTACTATAGAAAATATTCTTAGAAAATGCAAAAATATGAAAAAACCTCAAATTCGAAAATTTGTTTTTAGTCGTCATATTATACGAAAAAAATACAAATTAAAATATCCTTCTATAATTAACAAACAAATAAGTTAATAAGACATCTACAATATTTTTAAAAAGTTGTAGAACCTTCTTTAAATAATATTTGTAGTTGCCTATTTATTGCTGTTTTAAGGTAATTTATATACCTGAGTGACATTCTAATTAGTTAAAATAATAATTTTAATTAATTATTTGGAATTCTAATTAGTTACTCATTCTTTTTTGTCTCTTTGGAGGCATTTCTTCATCGTCAGATTCATACATACCTGCTTTTTCGTAGCAGCTGTAAAGTATACTTAAAAATGATATTGGAAGTGTAAACTTTTAACTGATTTGTCTCTCTTTTTTATCTCCAATTTTACTTGGGTTGTCGTCGATGATTCACAAAAAATACGCCTCCAAAGGATTGATCGACTCATTATCTAATTTAGGTTTGTGTCACTCATATAAAGAAATTTTGCGCTTTGAAGCGTCGATCATTAAGGACCCTGCTAATCATACGTTTTCTCCAGATTCATACGTTCAATTTATTTATGACAATGCGGATCATAATACATGCACGATTGATGGCAAGAATACTTTCCATGCAATGGGTGGAATAATGGTTGTTACACCGGCGTCAAATGTTACTTCAAAGAAAACCATCTCTAGATTAAAACACATTCCATCTTCTGAGGAGATAGGCGAAATTGGATTTGTGAATTTGAAGCGTTATGAAAACAAAAGTTCCGATGGATTGAAAACAGTTCAGATAGAAGATATTTTAGATGTTACGGACAACTATGAAATTTCTTCTGCAGATTTTGCATGGTCTTATTCAAAATATGCAAACAACAAATCGGATGGTTGGAATGGGTTCATGGAAAAGGTAACACTAATTTGAGAAGATTTTCAAAATCACAAGGATTTTCCTGTAAACAAGTTGAAGAAGATGCTGATGCCCAAATAATTAAGACCTCGATAGAAGTTGCGAGAGATACCAATAAAACTGTTATAGTTATGGGTCAAGATATTGATCTTTTGGTTCTTATAAATCAATTAAATTCAAATAATCATGACATTTATTTTCTCAAACCAGGCTCTGGAAATGGAAAGGATCGATTTTCACGTCTAATAGTTTCAAACACGAATCGTTCAAAAATTTTGTTGGATTTCTGCATTGTCTTTTTGCGATATAACATCTGGATTTGCCGGAAATGGAAAGAAAAGTATCGTTAATTCTATATTAGACGCGAAAAATTTGTCAAATTTGGCCAATGTTTTTTACAAAAAAGATGAAAGTAAAGAAAATATAAAAAAATTGATTACAATTAATCAAATCTATTTATAAATGTAAAAAAGAAAAAATAACACTAAATCAATTAAGGATTCAAAAATATCAATTGGCAAAAATTAAATCATCCTTCATTTTGGCAAACCTCCCACCCACAGAAGGAGCAGCAGAACAACATTGTTACAGAGCATATTATCAGCTTCAAACTTGGTTGGGTAACGAATTGACAGCAACAGATTGGGGATGGAAGCAACATCAGCATGGCATTATGCCCAAATTTACAGAAAAGGATTTAATTCCGGAAGTATTGCTCAAAACTATTTGCTGCAGCTGTGAAACTGGATGCAACAGTTTAAAATGTGGCTGCCGAAAACATGGTTTAAAATGCACAAATTTATGCACTAATTGGCATGGTTCTGAAAATTGCTCCAATATGGAAAAAAAAATCTACGAGGAAGTAAATGATTCAGATCAAATTATGGATGAAGAACCAATGCAGACTGGAAATAACATTGAAGACGAAGATGATGGTCTTGAAGATTTCGACGATCAACTAGAGTTGCAAAGATTTGTCGAATCTGACGATGAAGAAATGCCTCCAAAGAGACAAAAACGAATGAGTAACTAATTAGAATTCCAAATAATTAATAATAATTTTAACTAATTACCTCTAGAATGTCACACAGGTATATAAATTACCTTAAAACAGCAATAAATAGGCAACTACAAATATTATTTAAAGAAGGTTCTACAACTTTTTAAAAATATTGTAGATGTCTTATTAAATATTAACTTTATTAACTTATTTGTTTGTTAATTATAGAAGGATATTTTAATTTGTATTTTTTTCGTTTATTAATAAAACATTAAATTTTACGTTTTTTGAGTAATTAAAATGTAAATTTTAATAAATACCTCAAAATTGTACATGATGATTAAAAACAAATTTTCGAATTTGAGGTTTTTTCATATTTTTGCATTTTCTAAGAATATTTCCTATAGTAATGTATATTTTTCTTTACACTATCAGAAAGTAGATATTTCAACGAACAAAAACCCCCCAAACTTTTTGAAAAAAGCTGATAATTTGACGTCAGAATTTTCGATTGAAAATTAGGGTGCTTTTTTGATATTAAATTAAAATGAAGCGAAAAAATAAATATTTTTAATCAAATAAATTACAGTGTATTTGAGACATAATAAGGTAAGTTTTCATCAAATTTCGTAGAAAATAAAATTTATTTGAAAAAGATATAAATAAAAAACAAAAACCTTGGTTTTTTGAATTTTTCACCAAAATTTTGAGGTTATGTGAAAAATATGCAAATACAAAAGTCGTAGATCTTTTTATTGCCTACAACTTTGCCATTCAACTTTGTTCCATAGGACTTGTAGTTTTGCCGGAAATCAAGATAAACCATTTTTTACCCTTAACCCCCCCCCTCCCACTTCCCGAACTCGGATCGACCGTAATTTATTTTTCCTTTCATTTTGATTATATTCCCCTCCTTTTCTAATGGGTTTCATCCTACTGTAATTTTTTTCACTTTTTACCATTTTTGCAGGCTTTGACCCTGGTGTAGTTGGTTTAAAATTACTATTTGATAGCGTTGTATCATTATTTATTTTTTGTAAATTATTTATAGTTCTTCCGTTTCTTTTGAAGTTAGCTAGACATTGATTATGATAATATATTTAATCATTAATCATATTTTTTATCAACAAACAACCCATAAGCTGTTGACTGAGAGCATAGAACCCCCCCTCCCCGACTCCCCAACAATCCTCAAATTCCCAATCCCCAAAAGACCGGTAACGCATTTGTAACGCCTCTGGTGTTCCAGGTGTCCATAGGCGACACCAATTGCTTACCATCAGGTGAGCTGTCTTCTCGTTGACGGCTTATGTCATAAAACACAGAAGCGAATACTCTGTTTAAATGGAAGAATTGGAAATATCATGAAAGTAAATAACATAACATAACATCACGCCTTTTATCCCCGAAGGGGTAGGCAGAGGTGTACATTATGCCACTGTACAATGTAACACCCACTTTTCACTATTTATGTTATGAGTCTCATGTAATAGGGGGTGAGCCTATTGCCATATACCGGGCACAATTCCAGACTCCGTGATACTACTGGGAATTTTTTGAAAAACCCAGTAATACTTTTGCCCGACCCGGGAATCGAACCCGAGACCCCTTGCCCGGCAGTCGCACTTGCGACCACTCGGCCAATGAGGCAGTCAATGAAAGTAAATATTTGTATTATAACCACTACCTTACCATTAAATTAGATTTCGAGATTGATTTATGATAGCATAAGTTTAAACCTTCGTGGATTTTGGTTGCTATTTTAAATGAATAATCCTGTAATTATTGTAAATACGATAAATAAATAATAAAAAAAAAAAACCTAAAAATGTAAATCAAATCGGTCATTTTAAGCAGTAACTTTGTCAACACGTAACCAACATGAAAAATGATACATAAAACATTACGTTTTGTGATGTCCTCGGAAGTACTTAATAATGTTAATATGCTTTAGCACAATCAGTAATTATTTATGGTATACCCGTATGGGCAGGTGCCACTAAAAGTAAACTTACCTCTATAGAACTAGAAAGAGCTCAGAGGTTAATTATAAAGGTTATGTATTTCAAACCTTATAGATATGCAACTGAAGATCTATATAAGTTTAGTTGTTTGTTGAGTGTAAGGAAATTGTACATTCTGAACGTGACTTTAAATCTGCATAAAGCTCTGCCATACAGTAAACCCCAACAAGACAGAAGACGAGGAGGTATCGTGGTGCACACTTCTAAAGTCCGAACAACTCTTGCTAAGAGACAGTATGTGACACAGGCATCTTATATCTACAATAAAATAAACATAAAAATCAAAATTTATCCCAGACTTCTCAGTGAATGTAAGAGGTTATTAACGGAATGGTTATAAACTTTGTCGTACGAAGACACTGAGAACATTTTGATTAGAATTCAAACATACAAACACCATACAAACAGATACATACACACATACATACATACATTCATACATACATACATAAACTCACTCACTCACTCACTCACTCTCTTTCTCACACACACACATGCACTCTCACAGAAAAATTACAAATCAATTGCTTTTAACATGTCATACCGTTCTACCATAGTTTTTTTATATTTGTAACTTTTTTATTTCTTATTTTACTATATCTACTTTAATTTTTGTTGTTTTCCTTTAATTAGCAGATCACGAGGCTATTATTCTTAACAGTGTTAAATAAATAAAGAAAGGATCGAGTCAGTTCCAACACAAGTATTGTATAATAACTTACTGGGACTGCCACAATGTTAGACAGATGGTGTAACTCTTAAGATAATAAAGAATTTTGAATTTGAATTTGAATTTGAAAACAAAAAAAGTATCAAAAAACTTTCGATACCAAACACACATAAATAAAATACAAGAACCTAATTCTACAAAGGAGCGTCCCTTATTGGTTCTAAATCAGGACACAAAGAGATTTACTTAAAATACTAATTCTTATACAAGTGTCTCCTTAGGCACGATCTTAATACTGATCTTAAAGAAATTGCTTTATTGGGCACTTGAGTGATACTGTATTTTTTTTCTTTATTTCAGTGAGACAATTTTACGTGATTCAGTCATTTGATTGGTTTAATGATTAAGGGTTACTGAGAAGTCTACGGTTTGAGTTCTATCTTGCAGAGTGGGGCAAAGTTTAAAAAAATAATTCTAACTAATATTATAAATCGGAAAGTGAGTTTGTTTATTTGTTTGTTTGTTCCACTTTCACGCTATAACTACTAAACCGATTGCTTTGAATTTTTGCAGACGTAAAGTTAGAAGTCTGGATTAAATAATAGGGTACTTTTTATCCCTGTAAAATTTGACATTCTCGAGGGAAAACGAAATTATTGGTATAGATGGCGCTGTGTGTATTGGTATATGTCACATAGGCTACTTTTTATCCTTTTGTGACGCGAGCGAAATCGCGGGTAAAAGCTAGTTATTTTATAAACTACGCTTGTAAAAACCGAATTCAATCGACTCTTTTTTAGAACTCGGTTAATTAATATACTACCTCTATACTAAAAGAATTTCCTGAGTGTACCAAACACTTTACTGAGAACTGCAACAAAATCGGTTTAACCAATCGCGAAATAAAACATAACATCACGCCTTTTATCCCCGAAGGGGTAGATAGAGGTGCACATTATGCCACTTTTCACTATATACCAGGCACAATTCCAGACTCCATGCTACAACTGAGAATTTTTTAAAAACCCAGTAATAATTTTTTGTTTAGTATTTTAGTAATAATATGCCCG
This sequence comes from Spodoptera picta, assembly GCA_038387885.1. Taxonomy (NCBI): domain Eukaryota; kingdom Metazoa; phylum Arthropoda; class Insecta; order Lepidoptera; family Noctuidae; genus Spodoptera; species Spodoptera picta. The sequence goes on from JAZHFQ010000073.1 coordinate 192,010, forward strand.
ACCCGGGAACGAACACGAGACCCCTTATGCAGCAGTCGCGCTTGCGACCACATGGTCAACGAGGCAGTCCAACAATAATAATAATAACAAGTAATAGTAACAACTATAATATTACTGTAATCTAATTTACTTTGTCCTGGTACACGAATCTGAAACCCCCTGGTTTGTCACTCACGCCATGAAAGAAAGAAAGAAAGAAAGAAAAACCATTTATTTTGCTACGACACACAACAAGAATTTAGAAACACCGAAAAAAAAAGCCCATGGTGCGTCGCAGCGCAAAAGGCTGGAGCTCAGCTTAATACCGTGGACCGGGCACAGAGGCTCGAGCCCACGGCGCTGATTTTCAGCACCAGCCCGTTATAATACGTACTAGCTTTATTAACGCTGCTCGGAGTACAGCATGATGTATAATATGGTAAATTAATATTAAAGTGACAAAACCAACAGCTACGATTACTGCCAAAAATCTAAATAAATGGATAAAAAATAAATAATAAAAATAATAACAAGAACAACATTACATTACACATCTTACCATCACAACTTATAAATCAATCGTTAATACCCCAAGAAAATCTTCGCAAATGAAGTATGTAATTAGATTTCAGGAACATGTGTACATAACACATGCATACATATATGTAAATGTACGGTAGATATAGGAGATTCAATTTAGCGGGTTTGGAACCGAATGTGCCGGCGAGAGTAATTTGACTGAAGAGGTATAGGTAGGTATAGGTAGGTATAGGTAGGTATAGGTAGATGTATGTATGTGTGTATGTATGAGATATATTGGTGTGATCGCAAATCGTTAGAGAAAATAATGGATATTGATATGGATGTAGACAACATGTGTTCTGTTTGCAATTGGACCTTAAGGTGAAGAAACGGTTTCAGGTTCAAGTTTGAGGTGAGGATTTTCGATGTTTTTGGTTCTCTCCGATTTTCTTTTTATAGTTGGATGGAGATTGAAATTATGCATAACATGATAACATCACGCCTATTATTCCGACCTTTTATTTATTTGTAGGCAGAGGTGCACACAGAAATAACACCCGCTTTTCACTATTTCTTTTGTGAGTCACATTTCCAGACTCCGTGCTACTACTGAGATTTTTTTTAAACCCAGTTATACTGTGCCCGACCCGGCAATCGTACCCGAAACCTCTTGCCCAGAAGTCGTACTTGCGACAACTCAACTAACGAGGCAGTCCATAAATGAAAAACACACACAAAACCCTTCAATATAGAATAATAATAACATGAACAAAATAATCCTTGCCCACAAATCGGCCATAAAATAACCCCTTTACACTGTAATGTACCAGAAACAATATTAGAACCCATTCACACTATTCCCGTCCGACAGATTTGCCGGATGCTCTCGTGTGACAGTGTTCAAATTTCCACAAGAAAATAGTCGAGCAAATTGTAATGAAGGAACATAGTTAAATTTACTGTTCGTCCAGGTGTTCTACGGGATGTACGCAGTGGTAAGATGTTCAATCAAAATGTCTTTCACGTTATTTTTGCCGCGTCCTACTATTATTATTCTATAATAAAGGGGTTTGTGTGTGTTTGTTGGCTTATTGACTGCTAGGCTTGGGGTCGCGGGTTCGATTCTAGGGTCGGGTAAAGTACTACTGGGTTTTTTTAAATCTCATTTTTAGAACGAAGTGTATAATTGTGTCCGGTATATGGTAATAGACTCACATATTACATGGGAATTATGAAATAAATAGTGAAGAGTAGGTGTTATATTACACAGTGCCACTGTATAATATAACACCTACTTTAAGTGTCGTAACGTGCATTTCTGCCTACCGCTTCATATGGGCTAAAAAGGCGTAATATTCCGTAAGCATCCGAGCATTTCTTTCTTTATTGTTTCACAAAGAGTTTCCTTTTTCTTGTATAGAAGCACTATTTCTATGGATTGTCAGTATGCATATGTGAGCACCATGTTAGACTTAAGATTTTTATTTTTTTTTATTTTAGTAAGTTATTAGTATAATGCGTTAAGCGTGTCTTTGCATTGTTCTTACATATGCGTACAATATTGAAATATGTATCAGAGACATTGTAAGGTAGAACATACTTTTTTTAAAAAGAGTAACGAATGGAGTTTCTTGCTCGTTCTTCTCCATTCGAATCTACGTTTTGGAATGAGCACCTAGCTTCACCTAATTTCACTGACGGACTGACTGACAGACTATTATTTATTTTGTATTTGTTGACGTTTCAAAACTACCAAACTATGGTTAAATTGAAATAAATGCTTTGTCATTTACAAAGAATTGTTTCGTGCGGTAAATTTGCCGGACCGGGACAGCATGAACGGGGTCTTTAATAAAGTAATGTAGCAGAAACAGGCTTAAATCAATATTCAGACATTGTAGTAGTAATTGGATTGCTTAATCGTGGTCTAACCGGCTGACGTTAGACCCTAAAGGTCTATTTAGTTTCCAAACTGGTTGAAGCTAATACCTACTATGTACTTATTTTAAACCTTCCATTAATTTGATTTAGGGTTGAAAATTGTATTGGCAGTATTTGTGTGATTGGTAACGTAACTAAAGATGACGTATAGGTTTTGATACGGTATTTCGTGTTCAAGAAAATAGCGTATTCCTTTTAAAAATGCCGGCAACGGACCTGTGTCTCCTCTAATGTTGCGGGTCTATAGGCAGCGCCAATCGCTTACCATCACCAGGTGATATGTCTGCTCGTTTGCCTCCTATTCCATCAAAATATAGATTTTGGTAATTTTTTTCTTTGATGCTTTATGATACCTACATTTTTTAAGGTGTAAATATAATTTAGTTTTAATTATTTATATTTTAAGTTGTATATATTTATTTTATTTAACCCTTTGAGTACCGTCATTATATACACAATTAAAGAACAATAGGTTGGGGTCACCGGTGTCCTCGCGATGTTTGACAGTTTAAATTCTAATCAATAATGTATTAATTAAGAAATTACATTACATTTAAATATTACATTTCAAAACGCCTGGTTGACACATCTCGTGACCAGAGGGCTGGTCTTTTTCTCGGTCAGAGGTTAAGCATTGCCATACAACGTGGCAATGCTGCCAGCCCTCTGGGTACTTTCCCCACTGACGTCGATGCGGACGAATTTTTCGATGCTTTATATAAATAGTTGTTTTTGTTTTTCTTTTATATAATTTTAATCTTAAGTTGTATATATTTTATTTTTAATTTAGTAATAGTTAATTTTAATATTATTTAAGTTTTTATTGAAAATTTAATACATCAAAATGGACGAATGAAATCATGAAATGAAATCTATCACGCTCACTTATTGGAGCCAAAATGGTCCCGTACAGTTCGGTTCCAGAGGAATTTTCTCCCACGGACCCTCCGATTGTGGAATGAGCTCCCTGCCGTGGTTTTCCCAGTGGGCTACAACATGAGGTTCTTCAAGAGGGCGGTGAATAGGTTTTTTAAGGGTCGGCAAGACGCATGTAATGCCCCAAGTGTTGCAGGCGTACATAGGCCACGGTAACCACTTACCATCAGGTGAGCCGTGTGCTTTTTTGCCACCGTCGTGGTATAAAAAAAAAATCAATCAATTAAGAAAAAAATCAATTAAGAAAACATTAATTAACTAAAAGATTTTGGTAGTAGAACCAAATTTTATTATAAAATGTAGTATGGTTGAACCAAAAGATTTCTTCAAATCAAATCAAATCAAATATCTTTATTGCTGAACACAGTACATTTTGATGCATTTCAAGATGATATATGAATGCGCAGTTCATCATGTTCTACCAATCAAGGCATGCAACTATTATTGGTAAATTACAATGGACGATTTCCAGATTACAGCAATTTTATTAGTTATGAGTTCAGTCAACACTTTACAAGTTATTACTAAAGCACAACAACATACTTAAAAATAAATAAAGAAAAATTCAAATATCAAATAGGTAAGTCATAATTATAGAGGTACAATATTAATCAATGTCAAGAAATAAAATTAACAATATGTCAATATTTCTGTAGTCATATTATGACAATGTTTGTTAAATATTCTTTTATCGAATAGTATGCCTTTTTTATTAGAAATTTATTCAGTTCTACTTTAAACACATTGATTTCCCTGGTTTCGAGTAAATGTTTAGGTAGTCTGTTATATATCGATGGTGCCATCCCTAAAAAGCTCTTGTGGATGATTGCTTTCTTGTGTTGTCTATAACGGATTTTATTTTTGTTTCGCACGCTTTTTAATGTTTCAAATAGTCTTTTTTTTTTTTTTTTTAAGGGGGGAAAATCATCGAATGACTTCTCCCGCCTGGGTGAGGCGGGAGGGAGTGTCAGACTCTTACTGACTAAAAACCACCCCGTTCCTTCTCCTGCACGTCGAGCCGGAGCCCCGGTTACCCGTTAGGTTCTCCGCGACTCCGAATCGGCATCGGCCGTATTGGGCCCCATCTGTGGTGGTCTGATGGCTCTTTGAGGCGCGCGCGGAACGCGACGCGCCGTACGCTCGGGTCTGTTTCTTCTCAAATTCTTCTCAAATTTCTTCGTCAAATAGTCTAGGGTTCCCTTTCACAAACATTGCTACCTCATATATGTACAGACATGGTAATGTTAATATACGTAATTTTTCAAAATACGGTTTACAACTGTCTGTTGTTTGAATACCGCATATTGCCCTAACACATCTCTTTTGTGCTTTAAATACTATGTCTGTATTCGAGGAACTACCCCAAAAAATAATACCATATCGTAATATCGATGTCACACATGCATGATACGCCGTGATGACAATACTCTGGTTTACTTCTTTTGCGAGTTTGTATAGGGCGTATGACTGCTTATTCAGTCGCTTACATATGGTATTTGTGTGAGTTTGCCATGACATGTTTCTGTCTAGTACTATTCCTAGGAATTTCGTGGATACTGTTTCTGCAATTATTTTGTCTTTGTATCTAATGTCAAGTTTATTGTGATTAGTTTTTTGTTCAAATGTCATTATTTTAGTTTTGTCAATGTTTATTTTTAAATTATTTTCGGTCATCCATTCTATTAATGATCCTAAGCATTGATTTATCTCTGTTTCAAGTGTTAAGTCATTATTATTTGTACTGAAGACCACTGTGCTGTCATCTGCAAACAGGACCATTGGATGACTTGTTATCTTGAGTCCTTGATGCGTTTGTAGAACTAGAGGTACATTTTATGTCACATACGTTGTTCTTGGCGGAAAGCAAAACGGCTGAACGAACTGAATCTTTACCGTTTATTTGTTTACTCCTTCACTTCGAAACTGCTGAAAGGATCGAGATGGTATTTCGAACAGAGGTAGATAATTGTCTGGAAAAATACACAGGCTACTTTCTACCCCTGATACACGGGTGAACACGCTGGCAGAAGTTAGTATTATATAGAATACAGTTTGTGTGGAAACTATCGTATTTTTTCTTCTCCTCTTATAATATCTTCTGATTCACTTCGTTGCGGGAACCAAGACAGTTACCCATGTCCCTAGGACGCGCCGGACTTCAGTGTTCCGGTGTTTTCATGGTTGTATCTACTGTAGATCCTGGCTTACAGGAGTTGCAGCGGTTTTGAGAGGTTGTGGCGGGCTTGCCCCTAAAAAATGAAGAATAGAGTTTGTATACCTCTACTTTGTAAACAGTCATTCTTAAAATATCTTTGTAATATGGAACTTATTAACTTTAACTGTTCAACCTAGATACCTATGACCTTTAAAAAAAGCTAATAGACGTATTTGACAATTTATGAAAATACGTAACGATAAAGAAATATATATGTACCTATACTTCAAGAATTTTTCTACAGCGATTTTCTTACGATACTACCTCTATACATAAGAGATGTTTCAAAGCGAATATAAATCAAAGGATTCATTCGTTCTTTCATTCACTCACGGATGACAGGCTCCCGTACGTGAATGAATGAGTAAAGAACCTCTTTCATCGTTCACCTGACTAATTGCTTAATATATCTCATTCTACTTTAGTTAATGATATTTAAAGTACATTTCGTAAGTTGTTCGACTTTATTATATATATATTTTAAAATTGATGATTATTGATAGTTTTTTTTTGCGTATTATTTGATTTTATTATCTACACATAACTTTAGTTTCTAAAGGAGATATAACTACGTAATATACAACTTAGAAAGAACTACAACTAAAAAAGTGAATAAAAAGAAACTAAAAAAACATTAAAAACGTTCTTAATTAAGCGTCAAAGAATGAGGGTCAAGGTCCCTATGATCGGAAAAGGAGGATCCTCCGGCCAGGCGAGGTGATCGCGCCTGGCGGGCTTTCTGCCAAACAGTTGTTCGTTGGGATTTTCTATCCGTGTTAATTTGCATGTGCGATGTAGGATTTTTGTGACGTCTTCCATTGACATGTACCATGTTGCCACAAATTCGTCCGCACCACTGTGACCGGGGAACGTACCCAGAAGACTGGCAGCATTGTCACATTGAATGGCAATGATTAGATAGCTGGATAAAATTTTCAAATCTCAAAAAAAATTGGTAAGAAAGTGGTTGAATTTTCGAGTATGAATTTGGTCAATTCATGTATGAGCTCCGAGTAAGACTAAACATTTATTAAACATCAATCTCTCTTTACTTATCGCGCCTCAAAGAGCCATCAGACTACCACAGATGGGGCCTAACAGGGTCGAAGCCGATTCGGAGTCGCGGAGAACCTAACGGGTTACCGGGGCTCCGGCTCGACGTGCAGAAGAAGGAACGGGGTGGTTTTTAGTCAGTAAGTCTGACACTCCCTCCCGCCTCATCCAGGCGGGAGCAGTCATTCGATGATTTTCCCCCTTAAAAGAAATCACTCTTTACAGCAGCAATTTTCAACCAGGCTGCCGTGCATTAAGACTATGGCAAACCAGATTGAAAATATCAATATCATGTAGAAAAATCCAACTGTGGATTGCTCCCGACTGTTGAACGGTCCTTTGTTTACCTTGCTTAGTTAGATTTTGGACATAAACCGTAATTTTTTTTACAAGCTTTAACTTTTAACTTTTTTCATGGGATAATCCGGTAATCGAGCAGACGGATCACCTTATAGTAAGCAATTGGCGGCGCCCATGGACACCTGGAACACCAGAGGCGTTACAAGTGCGTTGCCGGCCTTTTAGGGATAAGGAATTTGAGGAATGTCGGGTATTCAAGGATTGGGGAGATTGGGTATGGAGGAAAGAAGGGGGGATACTTGGGCCTCCGTCATGTGAGCATGACGAAACACAACGCAAGGCCTTGGTATTACTCCGGTCGAGCCAGCCCATTCGTTCCGAAGCATGACTCTTCCACACTTCTCACGCCAAGTCACCAAAACCTTAAAACCTCCATACCAGATACCAGAGGTACCTACAGAACATTTAAAAACATATATCAGAATTTCTTTGTCACTGAAAGATAATGCGCTTGCCAGTCACTCTAGCAATTAGGTATTCAGCTATCTACTTCATGCGTGGGCACCATGATTGAGGCAGTTGTCTTTAAATTTTTATTAAAGTTTTACGCTGTATTGTCGTTACTTTGTTACATATATGCAGTAACTAAGGATCATTTAATGTGTTTGTGGGATTACAAAAACGTTTTTTAAAAAGAGTAACGATAGAGTTTCTTGCTCATTCTTCTCCATTCGAAACTACACTTTGGAACCAGCGCCTATCTTCACTGACAATTCAATTTGACGTTTTAAAAGTGCTTAATCAAGGGATAATTATTGAAATAAATGCTTTGACTTTTAAAAAAGTACATACATAACATCACGCCTTTTATCCCCGAAGGGGTAGGCAGAGGTGCACACAGAAGTAACACCCACTTTTCACTATTTATGTTATGAGTCCCATGTAATAGGGGGTGAGCCTATTGCCTTTTTATATAGGTATTTTAAAAAAGTAATATTGCATTAATTTTAATGAACTAAAAATGTAGTGTCTGCAATATTTTAAACAAATTGAATTATGTAGCGCAGACGTTTTGGCTCAAATGCTCAAACTTGAATTTTATTTTGGCAGTAACCTCTTTTTATGAGTCAATAAATCCTTATTAATTAGCATTTTTATAACCAAGTATTAATTTAAGTTTTTTATCACGAAACCAGACGGAGAAATATCTTTTTTTGTCATCTAAAAAGGGATAATAATTTTGCGTTTTAAATTGCTAGGTGCTGACAATACATCTTCTGGTCTTTCTGGTCTCCATGGGCAGCGACGATTGCTTATCATCGGGTGATTTATTTGCTTGTTTGCAATTCTCAAATTCCCAAATCCTAGAAGGCCGGCAACGCACATGTAACACCCCTGGTGTTTCAGGTGTCCACGGGTAACGCCGATTGCTTACCCCATAAAAAAACCAAAAGGCCAGAATTAAAATAAAAAAACAAGTAAAAAACAGATAGCATCTTTCAAATTAAATTTTTAAGAATCTTTGAAAATCAAATACATGATCCCTATTTACTACTAAATTATTATTCATCACACAATCAAGTTAGCAATTCTCGACTACGTTTTTCCTTATCAAAACGATAGGCTGTCGCAAACGGAAGTTCAGATAATCAGTGATCCTCTTAAAGGATAATGGAATTACCTACATTTGACTCTTTCTCGTTGGGCGAGCGATCGAAAGTGCTACCAGGCAAGGGGCCTCGGGTTCAATTCCCGGGTTGGGTAAAGTTTTACTGAGGTTTTTAAAAATATCTAACTAATAGCACGGAGTTCGAAATTCTGCCCGGTATATGGCAATAGGCTCACCCCCTATTACAATAGACTCATAACATAAATAGTGAAAAGCGGGTGTTATATTGTACAGTGGCATTTAGTGGTGTAATATGCACCTCTGCCTACTCCGGGGATAAATATTGTGATGTTAAGTTTTTTAATTTTTGTATCGATTCAAACACTCTAATATCGGCTACAGAATTCACGTAAAGCAAAAAAATACATATTCAAAGAAGGGAGAAGAAGAAAAATACACCCAAATGAGATAACTTGTGTGCTTTCCAAATAGATCAATGAAATGTCGCTTACATCCTTTCATCCTGGATCGAACCATGGGGTTTCCACCAATAGCATACTAATTAAACGCATCAAAGGGCCATCCTATCGATTTGGGCAGTCCCTTTTTATGGCAACTGATACCCTAATAATCTCTTGTAAGGATTACTGTACTTTTAATTGAATCACACTAATTACGGTACAGCTTTCCGGGTTCAACATATTTAGGGATAAACGGATTGATGTTTTTTATCCTAAAGTCCCAATTATACTGTGTTTGAGTACCATGTACCTAAATATGTTTTTGGTCTTTTGAGAGTACGTACTATTAGGGTGCGTCCACATTTGGCGAATTTTGATGTCGTTGTGACCCCGAGGTTTAAGACTTCTCGTGCATGAGGGTCCGAGTTCAAAATCTACCAACGCCAAGTACCAATGCGACTTTTTCCGAGTGACATGTACTGTCTAAGATTATTCAGACACCACTGACAAACGGTGATGGAAAACATCATAAGGAAACCTGGGCTTATAATTTCTAATTATAAGTTTGAAATCACCAACCCGCATTGAGCGTGGTGATTAATGCTCAAACATTCTCCGTGGAAGAAGAGGCTTTGCTCGGCAGTAGGCATTTATAGGCTATATATATGTTGATGAGGACATTTTGCGAATGCTCCGCGAATGAGCAGCTCACGAGATTCGCGAGGATAATTAAATTTTTTTTTTTAACGTTGCACACGCCACACTAGGATTATCTCCTGTGTCGTGGGTGCGTTTACAAACATTCAAGTTCACATACACATGACACCCAGACCCGAAACAACAATTTGTGGATCACACTGGATCAATTCTGGGGCCATTACTTTTTCTTTTAATGATTAACGATCTTGTCAGTGTGGTGCAGCATGCTAAATGTTTACTTTATGCAGACGATTTGAAATTGGTCCTTGAAATATCCGAGAACTGCACTCGTGACGATCTTCAAAACGATATTGACCGCTTATTGCAGTGGAGTTTGACCAACAAATTATATTTTAATACAAGCAAGTGTTATGTTATGACGTTCAGCCGCAAGTCGCAGCCTGGTCGGGCTGTGTACACATTGGGCGATACTGAGGTGACTCGTGTTTATGGCATCCGTGACCTTGGTGTGACGTTTGACTGTCGCCTCACATTTCACGAACACATCTCCTCAGTGGCCGCCGAATCATATAGACGTCTGGGCTTTGTTTTGCGTAATCCGCGAGATTTTAGGGACCCGAAAATAGTCGAAATTTTGTACAATTCCCTTGTTAGAAGCAAATTGGAATTTGCGGCATGTGTTTGGAGTCCATATGAAGTGACGTACACATTAGTAATAGAAAAGATCCAAAAGGCCTTTCTACGTTACTTGTACAGGAGTAAGTACGGATACTATCCATATATGTACCCTACGGATTTTTTGCTGGGTACTCTGGGATACAACTCTCTGGCTGTACGGCGGTCTCGGATACAGATCATAACTGCACTAAAGATTTTGCGGAATGTTATTGATTCACCAGAATTACATAATCTATTATGCACCATCTACGTCCCAGACAACTACCTGCGCCACCGCCACGGCCGCCGGCACAGACTACTCGTGAACCCGCGGTGCCGCACTGTATCACGCGCGCACTCCCCGCTTTGTAGCATGCGCAGCGCAATCAATGCCCTCACTCTGGAGCTACCCGATTGTGACGTATTAGCCGACAGGTTTAACCAAATTGTACTGTTGACCATACAATTTTGTGAAAATGTTGTACTAAATTGTAAATAACATGTAGGTATATTGTGACTTAATTCTTACGAACAGTTAAGTACCTACTATAATATAATATTTATTACGGTTTTTTTTCCAAATGTTTTGTGGGTACTTTGAGTCTGACAAGTTTGACATAATGATATTTTCTGATTAATCTTGACATTTCATATGGTTTAGGTTCTGACATGAAGTTGAATTTTATTTTATTTTATTATATTTCTTTAATGTTGACATGGATTTGAATGTGTATTTGTAATATTGATATAATGGTCTTTTAACAAATTAATTAATTGCTGTCATTGGTGTAACCGTTGTAATTAATATAAATAAATAAATAAAATAAATAAATAAACACACAAAGTGTTGCTCCGTGCAAGAATCGAACCCGCGGCACATTGCACGGCAGCCGGTTGCCCAGCCACCGCACCAATCGTGCAGTCAATTTATATGAACCTTGTATGATTGGACGCTCTAGACGTGCATATACTGACCAGATTGGCTATATACAGGGTGGCGCAATAGAACGTGCATTTTTAAAATAATTATTAAAAAATAAATACAAAAGGTATAGTTAAAATAAAACTAAGCAATTATTAAGTGATAACTGAAGTTTATTTTTTAAAAATAACATCATCTAAATGATGACCCTCTCTACGTTGGCACTCCTCTAACCGCAAACGGAAATTATCGAAAACTTTTTTAAGTAGTGCTGGTGTGATTGCTGCCATTTCACCACGAATATTCTCCTTGAGCTGACTGATGTTTCTCGGATTATTGGTGTAGACTTTGTGTTTGAGGTATCCTCACAAAAAAAGTCAGGAGGCGTCAAGTCTGGACTGCGCGGAGGCCATGGGATATCACCTCTTTTCGAAATCAGTTTGCCAGGGAACATCTGCTTCACAACCGCCATGGAGTCATTTGATGTGTGACTGGTAGCTCCGGCTTGTTGGAACCAAGTCCTAGAGTTCCTTACTCTTGAATTTTCAAGTTCTGGCGCCAAAAAACCTTCCAACATCGCAACATAGCGTTCGGTATTAACAGTGATGTTTTGCCCCCGTGCGTTTTTAAAAAAATAAGGACCAATTATTCCTTTGGCAGATATTGCAGCCCAAACTGTCACTTTAGGGCTATGTAACGGTTTTTGATGTTTGAGTCTGGGATTTTCACTATTCCAATAATGACAATTTTGGCGGTTTACGAACCCATTCATATGAAAATGTGCCTCATCAGAGAAAAGGATGTTTTCAAAATTTGAAAACCGATTGAACATTTCATTAGCAAATGTGAGCCGTGCTATGAAGTCGGAGTCTTTCAGTTCTTGAGTTAATTGCAGCTTGTATGGATGCAATTTAAGATCCAAGTTTCAAATTCGTTGCAAACTTCGTCGCGATATGTTTAGGACAGACGATCTCTTGCGAGTAGACATTTGTGGATTTTCTCGTACCGACTGCTTAACACTCTCAATATTGTCTTCGGTCCTAGATGTGCGTGGACGACCTTTCGCGTGTGGTTTAAACGTCGATCCAGTCTCTTCAAAACGCTTTATCCAGATTTTAATTAAATTAGCACTCGGAGCCTCCCTAATTTGCCGTACACCATACTCAGAACAAAATAGTCGCCTGACAACTACGTACGAACGAGAGTTTTCGTAAAATGCGCGCACGCAAAATGCGCGACGCTTCCCGTCGAAGTGACTCATCGTGACTAAAACTTTATGAACCGCGCTACCCAACGATATCGGTCTCCCCCCGCCCACGCCCCTTCTACCCCGCAAAAAAAGATGATGCAATATGCGCGTTCTATTGCGCCACCCTGTATTAAAAAAGGGCCAAATTAAAAGTACCCTTAACCGACGAGCATGTATGAAAACATAGATGACTTGATGAAGCGAAAGAGGTATGTAGGAATCTTAGCAATTGGCATTCCATAGTCAGGCGTGAAGTTATGTATGTACGTATGTAATATGTATGTATCCAGCACCAAACCCTTGCCTGCAAACGGCTCGCGAGCGACACTTTCGCGAGATGTGGACGCACCCTCACATGTAACTCTTTTTATTTTACCAGTTATCATATAAATGTCGCGGAGAACCTACGGGTTGCCGGGGCTCTGGCTCGAAGCGCAGGAGAAGGAACGGGGTGATTTTTAGTCAGTAACACTCCCATCCGCCTCACCCAGGCGGGAGCAGTCAATCGATGATTTTCCCCCCTTAAAAAAAGTTATCATATAAGCGGCATCACTGTTAAAATATTGAAATGAAAATAGAACGCAAACTAGTTTATATTCTCGCCACTAGTGGCGCTGTGGTTAGTTGTAATGAGCTATGTTTTTTTATCTATTAGACGTACGGTAGTCTACCGTACGTCTATTGTTTGATTGATCTATTTGATCTCAGAAATAAACTTATTTGTAAACTATTACACAGTTTTACTTTAGAACCACATTTTCCTTCAATTACAGTACATATTTTTTTATAAATAATATTTTATTTTATACTTACATTACAAAGGCTTGCGAACTAGTTTACTTAAAATAATATATTTTAGACAATAATGTAACCCACAACACTGTCATAAAAAAATACAATAGAAACAAATGAAAGCGCCAAACGTGCAGCGTTTGGCGCGGTGGTTGGGCAACTGGCTGCCGTGCAACGTGCCGCGGGTTCAATTCCCACACGGAACAACTCTTTGTGTGATCCACAGATTGTCGTTCCGGGTCTGGGTGTCATGTGTGTGTGAACTTGTATGTTTGTAAACGCACCCACGATACAGGAGACAATCCTAGTGTGGGGCAACGTATTTTTTTAAAAAGAAAACAGAATAAGAAAAAAAAGAGCTCATTAGACTTGAATCAGAATGAAGTAGATAGGCCTACATGGTACCAATAATACATAGGTATAATATACCAACTTCAGTTATGTACTGTACATACAATCTTACTAATTAGAGGTATATTACTTGTTCAAGCTCATGTTGATTTTGGCGGTAAAACAACGTTTGATGGTTGCTTTATGAATGAAATGAGTTGGGAAATCTTGTTTGAATTTTGCAAGCGTTTTTTTTTATTTTACAAGCCCCTGTTTCCTTGATCAGTGGGTAGATTTGTGTGCCCTTCGCCAGTTACACGAGTTGGACTTATTGTGTTATATTGAGTAATTTGACAAAAGGTTAAATTAAAAGTACCTTTAACTGACGAGCATGCGTGAAAAGATTAATTAATTTATTTATTTATTTATTGAATTAGGGTCTCCAACAAGGAATACACTTAGCACACACGAGTAGCATTACAAAAATTAATATCTATGTGCTTCCTCAATTATAGGAGGCCACAACATGCAAAAAAATCATAAAAATATACATAAAACTGGCAATACAAATTAAAAGTTAAAATTAAATTAAATTAAAAGCTAAGAACAAAACAACTGTGACTAAAAACAATACAAAATGTCAAAAATATGGCACACGTCAAATAATACACAGTCAGACAAAACAATCAAATATCGGAAATAATCAATTGAACATGGTCAAGTTTAAAATAATAATACTAAATACTAAATAATCAAAAAATAATAATAAAAATCAATTAATTAATTAAATAATCAATAATCATTTTTCAAAAATAATCTAATAAAATAAAAGAAATAAGAGAAGTGAGACAATCAAATGTACATTCGTGGTCGTTTGTTAATGGTGGATGCGTCAACATTCAGGACTCCAAACTACGCGCAACAACATTCCTAAACTTACGAAAAGTGTTGTGGAAGATATCGATATCATCACACGTTTCCGACATACTGTTATACTGCAAAGTAAGTCTAGCTATTGGTGAATGTTTACCTAAGTTAGTCCGAACTCTCGGCGTATGCAGCAATGGCTTGGCCCTGCGTGGGATCCTGATAAGCACGTGAAATTTAACTTTGCTTAAAAGTTCCGGACAGTCAATACGGTTATTCAGCAGTTTATAGAGGAAAAGCAGATCTGAGATGGTACGACGTGACTCAAGAGTCATAAGTTTAAAGTGCTTGAGTCTTTTTTTATATGACTTCAAGGTGTACTTAACCTTAAACCGGTATGCCAAATGATAGATAAATCTCTTTTGTACGTATTCGATTCTGTCTATGTGAACGCGATACATGGGATTCCAAGCTGTACTACAGTACTCTAGTCGGCTCTTTACGTAACTATTGTAAAGCAGTATCATTGTTTCGGGTTTCTTGAAATCTTTAGAAGAACGTAGGACAAATCCAAGAGCCCGATAAGCAGCGGAAATTATTGTGTCAATATGTTGGTTGAAACATAGTTGACTATCCAGTTGAACGCCCAAATCCCGTATGACAGTAAGTTCCGTCAATTTATTGCCTTGAATGGTGTAGAACGACTGAAATATATTTTTCTTACGTGTAAATTTTATGTGGTAGCACTTGGCGCATTTTCTATTGATGAAACCATGCTGGTATCCCAGATAAATACTTTTTTACGTGATCATAAAAAATCGGGTACACAAGTTTCTCCAAGACCTTAGACAGAGTCGAGAGAATCGAAATAGGGCGATAGTTAGAGGCAATCTCCTTCCGGCCACTTTTAAATATGGGAACTATCCTAGCATGTTTCCATCTGTCAGGGAACGAACCAGTTTCCAGAGAAGTATTGTAGATAGAAGATATAGGAAATGACAGACAATGCGCACAACGCAACCAGAAAACTGGAGGTATACCATCAGGTCCAGAACCCTTTGTTAAGTCAAGCGCGGACAAGCTTTTACGTACGGTCTCTTGGGATATCCTAAAATTGTCAATGTCAGGATTCCTCAACGTTGTCCTTGACGAATAATTGTCAGAGACTGTGAAAGGACTATTATCGGGAGGAGCATAAACAGAAGCAAATTGCTTGGCAAAAAGGTTAGAAATGTCTTTAGCATTAGTGGCCTCAACATCATCAAAAAACATTCTGGAAGGGTAGGAAGACTCCCACTTACGTAATTTTTTTACATATGTCCAAAAGAACCTAGGATGATACTTTATTGATCTCTCCACGGATTCGATATAAGTGCTGTAACATTTCTTAATAAGTAAGTTACTTTCTTTTCGCAAATAATTGAATTCAATAATGTCTAACGGGTTATTATATCTTTTAATTCTACTGTGATATTTTAGCTTACGTCTCAGCAACTTTCTAAGTGGGTAGGAGTACCATGGTGGATATTTTCCAGAATAACTCCTAATTAGAGGCACATGTTTCTTGATAACGTCTCTGATTATATCGTAAAATCTGTCAAGCATAGTGTCACATCGACACACAATTTGAACTCAGTGCACCAATTGACACCATCAAGTGCTTTGACAATACTTTCTTTTTTTTTTTTTTTTTCTTCTTCTTTGGCAACTGAGTCTCCAAAATGGTGTTGTCGACTATACTGCCAGTGTCGAGTGGTGACGGCAATGTCATAATCGGCTTTATAGAAATTCAGTTTTTCCATCACTTTAGGTTTATAAGCGAACCTCACAGACAAACGCGGAACAAAATCTACTGCTGGATGATACTTGTCAATCTCTCTGATGGGATCCAAACACATGCTAACATCCATTTGGTCAACATCAGACAAAATTAAATCAAGAGTTTTATCCTGAAAATTTCTAATATGATTAAATTGTTTCAAATTGTTAAATGCCATGAAATCTAGCAAGGAATCAGCGAGGCGACTACCGCCGTTCCTAGCGGCTATACACGACTCACTGGTATCGTTCGAAGTCCAACAAATATCACTCAAATTGAAGTCTCCGACCATTAAAATTCGGGCACCAATATTAGACATTAAAACACTATTACAATTCTCGAAAAAATGTTCCAAATGTTCCACAAGTACCGGAGGAGGCAAATACACAGCACACAATATTAGGGAGCATTTACCCTCGTCCGATTGGGCTTCTATTCTAACCCACAAGTCCTCGCATTCGCTCCCCGATTCTGTCAATCGACATGAAGATAACGCGTTCGAAACAGCAACCAGTACGCCTCCCCCATTTTTTCTGTGACAATTAAAAGATCTCTTCTATATACGGTATAACCATCGCCAAATAATTCCGAGTCAAAAATACCATTGCAAAGCCAAGTTTCGGTTAGAATATAAATATCGTATTCACGGTTACCTATATGTTGACGCACCTCAGACAGGGTACCACGCAAACCTCTAGTATTTTGATAATAACATTTTGGTAGGTTGAATTTTACAATTTTAAAAAACAAATAGCATGTACGATTGAAAACAGTTTATGCCAATGATTTCAGTTTTTCCAAGCAATTTACAAACACACTTTGAGAAGTTTCATCTTTCTTTGCAAACACTTTCCCGTCACGAACCCACACAAACCTATACCCCAACTCCTTTGCACGCATACGTGTAGCCGCATGAAGTGCCTTATTTTCCGCTGATAGGTGTTCGACAACGAAAATCGGCGATGGATTATCTAATGCTAAGTTTAGATGGGTTGTGTTCAGTTTGCTCTTAGGGTTACTTTTGTTGTACTGAATTGCGGCTGCCAAAAAAGTGTCACGGGTACGTGAGGTGTTGAATTTGACCAAGATAGACCTCGGTCTTGTGTTCTTTGGATCCTTTTTTGCTAATCTCGTACAACGATGGATGTCATCATCTTGAACTTCGCACTTTATCGCTTTTCCGAGTCTTACCACAGTGTCCTTCAGATTCTCTGTATTGCGTTCTGGTACACACTGGATTTCAAGATTCTGACAGCGGGCATGTTGCTCGAACTAATTCATACGCCTCGTCACCCCCACCAGAGTGTTTTGCAGCCCATATTTTTCTTTTTCCAGCGAGTCAACTTTAGCAGTAAGTCTGTCTACGGTAACTATCAATTCTTCGTATCTTGAATTGAAAAAAGAGAGTGACTTCTGAAATTCAGCTATAATTTCCTTAATTTCAATGATCTGCTTATTTACTATTTCCCTAACCGTCACCTGCAGGGCAGCATTTATTTCCTGTCTGATGAGATCCCTTAACGTGCCGCTAGTAAGCTCAGTCAGTAATGTGTTGTTGTTTACCTTTAACGGCTGTATGTGCACGGGTTTGTTGCGCAAAGTGGTCTGGGTTACTGGAGAGGGACTGCGACTAGTAGCTATGGGACTATCCGATCGGCCGGAACGAGCAGGCGTGTTGGTATTGTCTGCCTTTGGGAGCTTACTTA
The DNA here is from genome assembly GCA_038387885.1 of Spodoptera picta. Taxonomy (NCBI): domain Eukaryota; kingdom Metazoa; phylum Arthropoda; class Insecta; order Lepidoptera; family Noctuidae; genus Spodoptera; species Spodoptera picta. Next base: position 210,028 of record JAZHFQ010000073.1, read on the forward strand.
AGCAGGTCAGGCATTGCCAGGTTGATTTTTTTTCTTTACTCATAAGCTTAAACTTTTTTTCCACAACATTCGCACATAGCAAGTCATACCATTCATGACAACTCAAACATTGCAGTCCTTTAGCTGTTTTAAAAATGTTCCTGCAGCCTGCACAGTTCAATGTTGCCATAGTGACGAACCAAACTTCAATTAGTTTGATAATAATAGCTAATATTTAGTTACGAAAAGGAATGAAGTTTTTGCTCTGTAACCGAGTACATGTGCTGCCCTCTAGTGCGGGACTCTCGAACCGATGCAATTATAGATAGATTCTGTCCAAATGTTATAAAGTGCTGCTTGCAATTTTCATTTATTTTAAAGTTCAATATTACTCCAAATACGATTTCAATATTTAAGAACATTCACAAAAAGAGACAGCGTTGACCACCCAGGCGCGAACTCGGGTCCCCTTCATCAACAGTCGCGCCGCATATAAACGGGCTACATCGACATTAATCTTGGGAACGAAATAGTAGTCCTTCTTGAAATTGAGACAGTATTTTTAAAAACATTATGTTGTTTGAGGTAATTCGAAATTACGAAATCAACCGTCACTTTTTTATTATTATTTTTTTTTTTTAGATAACTTTTTTATTCACCATTTACACTATTATTGCACATTTGTTACTTCTCTCACATAAGAACTATGTATCAGCACAGTGTTCGGTATCTGGAATCATTCAAACGGTTATTCAAAATTTTGGCTGGGATATTGTTGGTTTGAGTGTTGATCAGATTTGGATCACATATAATCTGTAATATCTCCTCTATTACGATAACTTGTTAAGTGTCCACAATCACATCACTTTGTTGGCTATTACTTAAAATTTTAAGCTAGTAATATTTACGAAATTAGCCCACTAACTATTTTTAATATATTTATAAACACGGAGCAGATATGAACGCGACGGTGGCGCCGTAGACGACGATGATTAATGACTGTTGATGAAGCTAAAGACGTATGTAGGTATCGTAGCAATTGGCGTTCCATAGTTTCTGCCTACCCCCATGGGAGGCAGGCGTGAAGTTATGTATGTATGTAATTTCATACAGAAAAAAATTGCAGCAGTGTTTTGAGCTTCCATGACAATATGAGAAAAAGCAGTTTCAAATTCTGGGAAAACTCTGGTAGGTAGGATTTTAAAGGAGATAAAATGGAGATCCAATCTACAAATATGAAAAAGTGATTTTTCTGAAAGAAGAGATAATTAATTTTACATAACTAACGACGAAAAAAAATTAGACAACAATGTTACCTAAGTGGGAAAGTCATGCTTCGACAGGAATGGGCCGGCTCCACCGGATTGATACGACGGCCAAGCAGCAGAAAACCGAAGTGAGTGAGGTTACCGGAGGCCCGATTACCCTCCCCTTTCCCAATCTCCCCAATCCCTGAATCCTCAAACTCCTAATCCCCAAAAAGCCGGTATCGCACTTGTAACGCCTCTGGTGTTCCAGGTGCGTATACGGGAGGTACAATTACCCTCCTCCCCAATCTCCCCGATGCATGAATCCTTTAAAAGCTGGTAACTTCCATTTAAAAAGTGGCACTTAAGATCTATTAAGCAGTTATAAAATTAGGTTTCATATTCTGTAGGTATACTTTGTCGACCTACGATCTAGTATCATGTCAATATAAGACCCAAATCCAATCTCAATATCTTGTTTTCTAGGCTGAAACTAATTGTGAACTAAGAAATTTCTAGCTTAATATCCAGTCTACATGTAGAAAGCTTATTACAAAACCCAACTAACTAATATTACAATATAACGATAAGTCTGTCTGTTTGTCACTTGTTTATGTTATAACAACTCATTAAATTTATTGTGTACCTATAGTCATTGGAATTGGAAGCATAGATAAGGAAAAGGCTTTGCTCAGCAGTGGGCAATAATAGGCTGTTGATGTATGTGTGTTAGATCAGATAGAGCTGTGAGGCAGTAGCAAGTCTTTCATATGAAAACTAATTTGGAAGGTTACTAGAAATATTTGTTTAGAAGTTTCATTATTAATATAAGTTCATGTAAAACTTGTTTAATTTAAAGTACAGACTTATTGACATGTGAATTTATACGTGTATCGCCCGAATACTAGAAGGCTACTCAATTTTAACTAGTACTTAAATATCGTGCCGTCTCTCTCATATTACGAAGAATTAATAGAGACAGAACTATAGTTACTTAAGCGCGTCTTAAAATTGGGATGATGACAGGGTATGAAAATTAAAAACCTAATTAGTCCGTAAGTTAGGTAATGATAAAATATTAGACACGTATTTTTTTATTTTCTCGTATAACAAAACAATCCGTGCTCGTCGGCACCGCCCACTGTCTGTGCCCGCATGCCGCACAGTGGCCCGTGCATCGTCCCCTATTCCCCGCGTCTTCTCCGCGCTCAATGGCCTCTTGGAAACCTACCCCGACTGTGAGCTATTTATTAATGACTTTAAAACTGTTCAGCGTTTATGTTTAAGTTTTTGTGAAAATGTTTAATACTGTTACCTCTACTACTGTTTATTGTTTTTTAATTTATATTTTATTATTGTGATGTGCTTTATTTTTTCTTTTTTTTTATATCTTTATTTTGTCATGTGATTTGTAGCTACATACGATGTTTGTTTTGATATCTGTATATGTTAATGTAACTGGTGTAAACAGTATTAACATAAAATAAAATAAATAAATAAATAAATAAATACTTAGATAAAACGAATCAAAGTTTAGGAGTGGGGGCTAAAACGTCATTTCTACGTATAAAATGTACATTAGTAGTGACGTCACGCTACATTTCAAATCAATATATCGTCGAAAGTATTCGTTTCTGTAAGAAAATAAAGATACGTGTCTAATGATTTCAAATAATCAGCCAGATGGACATTAAAATAAAATTTAGGCATCTACCCTATTGAGGAGAATTACACTTTTTGTCACTGTACAATGTAACACCCACTTTTCACTATTTACGTTACGATTCCCATGTAATAGGAGGTGAGCCTATTGCCATATACCGGATACATTTCCATGCTCCGTGCTACTACTGAGAATTAAAAAAACCCAGTAATACTTTGCCCGACCTAGGAACAACCCAGTAATACAAAAAATAAAATAAAATAAAGGACAATAAGTATCTTAATAACAGTAGGGCTCGTCGAAGCTCGAATAAGACCTTTTGATCAACAGTTTGCAACCATTCGACTAACGGGACAATTACCTAAACACTAAGATAAACTAAACAATATAGCATTTCCAAATTACATAACAAGGAAAACATTTGTAGCTCAAATCGCTAAAATCATCCAATCAACTTAATGTATGACTTTAACATCCAACATACAACATCCAAAAAAAATATTTAATTTTAAACCTAGGTTTGTTTTTCAAAAAATTCCCAGTAGTAGCACGGAGTCTGGAATTGTTTCCGGTATATGGCAATAGGCTCACCCCCTATTACATGGGACTCATTCATAACATAAATAGTGAAAAGTGGGTGTTACATTGTACAGTGGCATAATGTACACAAAACACCGTAAATTAGTTCGCAGCGCTACACATCGACACTAGTATGACTACACAATATACATGTGTGGGTAATTTCATATTAATAGATATGTATAGAAACATTCGTCTATCACACACATCTTGGTATTTAAATATCATTTTGTGGTATACGTAATTATTTAGTAAATAAGTTTAAATAAAAACAAGGGTAAAGATAAAAATAACTTATAACAAACTTTGAATAAATCGAAAGCAAATAATGAGCAATCGAGCTATACAATACCCTTATAAATATAATGTTTTCTCATCGTATTTTTATGATACTGAATGGTATACCTACAATATTTCGATGATCTCATTCACAGCGCGTTTGGCGTAATGGTTATCACCTCCAGTAAAGTGCCGCCGGATCGATTCCAGCATTCACAAGTTGTTTCAAGAATTCATTCATCAAATATTTAAAATTGGGAACAATGTTTTAATCTTTTCTTTTTTTCTATCCTATTTTTCTAAATCTTCTTATGTTAATTTTAAAAGTATATACTTTATCGCATGATATTTCCCAATTCGACTATAAGGTTTGTTGGCATATTGATTAATTATTATTTAAAGAACTTTAAGAACTTAACTGTGGTATGATAATTAATTATTATAAATATTGAATATAAAACCACTTATATTTGTATAATAAATAAATTAATTGTAATAAAAGATAGTATTGTTTTATTTACCAACTTATTTGCTTCTTTTATAGCCTGATCTAATATTTCAAGAAACAAAAAAAATAAGAAAAACTACATAGTAAAATAAAAAAAGAATCTTTCAGCTGGAATAGAACTCACATCATCATTGATCATTGAAAGACGATAAAAGCGTGCTCATTAACCAGTCGACCACGAACACTACGTTAATACACGTCAAAACGTCGGGTCATATCAATGATTGTAAATAGTTTTAACCTTACCCGTGAATTAAATTATAAAAATACATATACCGACACAAGAATGAAAATAACAATGTGAATGTGGTGGACGAATATTTTTATACACAGTAATATGAAATTACCCACACATGTTCACTGTGTAAAAGATAGTAGTGTCGATGTGTGGCGCTGCTAACTAATTAGCGGTGTTTTGTGTACACCTCTGCCTACCCCTTCGGGGATAAAAGGCGTGATGTTATGTTATAAACTTATAGGTGCAGAAATGTTCAAACAATTTTCCAACACCGTACATAATGATTCACACTCTACAATCTCTACAGTCTCTACACAGATAGTGCATATCGCAGCTTTCGAACAAAACTCTACCGTCCCTCTACAAAGAGTTTTACTTTTAAAAATCCGATTTTCAAAAAGTTCAGCCTGAAAATATTGTTGAATCTCTACAAAGGTTTTATAGAGCGGAAACCTCATTTTGGCTCTAGTTTTTATTAAAATATTTTTTTTTTGTTTTCAGGTATGTGGAGGTGGACTTAGAATGGTTTCAATCCAGAAAGTGTTTTTCAAAAAGATTATGAAAGAGGTAAATTAGTTTTTTGTGACTTGTTGGTCGAGGAAAGCTTTAATTCGACTGCCGAATCTGGGTTTGGATTAGATTCTCTTGTCAGGTAAAGTATTAGATATTATTATTTTTTCGGGTTTCGGAAAGTTCTCAATAATGAAAATCGACAACAGGTGATGGTAAAAAACAAGTTTAATTTTCTAGGATAAGTTTTATGTGTTATTAGTTATAAGGAACAATGGGTTTGATATATTAGTTTCGACGAAAAACCCTAAATAAATCTGCCTAAATAATAAAAAAAAATTTTCGTAAAAGTAGGGATCAGGCGGATCACCGGATGGTAAGCAATCGGCATCGCCCGTGGACACCTGGAACACCAGAGGCGTTACAAGGGCGTTACCGGCCTTTTAGGGGTTAGGAATTTGAGGATTGTTGGGGATTCGGGGATTGGAAAATTGTGGAGGGGGCGGGGAATTGTGTCTCACTCACACGACGAAACACAACGCAAGCGTTGCTTCATGTTGGTTTTCTGTGAGGTTGTGGTTTTCATGCCAAAACATGGCTCTCCCACACTTTACCATAATTATATTATACACCTAATAGGGTAGTTTCCTAAATTTTATTGTAATGTCCGTCTGGTATATTAATTTCAAACTTTGGACACATATTTTTTCTTTTCTCACAAAATTAAATACTTTCGACGATATATTAATTTGAAATATCGTGTGACGTCACAGCGTGCCACATTTTGTAGCACATTATGACGTAACAACCTCCCACTCCTAGACTTAGCGTCATTTTATCTAAGTAATACAACTTTGTTGTATATATTTTATTATTAATTTAGTAATAATTAATTTTAATATTATTTAAGTTTTTATTGGAAATTTAATATATGCAACTTAATACTAGAAAATAAAAAAGTACGTGTCTAATATTTTTTCGATATCTAACTGACGGACTAATTAGATTTCTTATTTTGATATCCTGGAAACTACCCAATTATGTAGGTAGGTATTCGGTTATTTACATAATCATGAGCAGTGAGCCAGTGACTAAGGTTCGCGACATTTCCGTTCCGAAATATATTTTAAGCCGTTACCAGTTAGTTTAATTTTAAACTGCACAGATGTTGTTTTTGTTTTAATTGTGACTCGTTTCTGCAATTTGGGTGGCACACTGCGTCGTGGGAAATGAATGATGCATTTTTGGATAGAAATAGTATTCCAAATTTGTAGATTTTGTGAATAAAATCTAGAAAAGAATGGCGTATATAGTGGTTGTAATTATAATACGTGAACAAGCCTTTTTGTCATGGGCACGTTGCCACCATGCTATTCTTTTTTATATATATTTTTTTGTTGTTGCTTTTTTTTAAGCTAGGAGGGCTTTTCTCAGTATCTGAGTAACCTCCGATTTTTAGTTAACGCATAGGCTAGTTTTTATCTATTGGAACTGAGGGCGAAACCGCTGGGTGAATCTAGTAAATCACACTATATTATAAATGAGATAGTTTCTTTGTTTGGTTGTTTGTTCTTCAATCACACTGAAACTACTGAACGGATTTTGATGAATTTGTTACACAGTAAGGGTAGGGCTGACTTAGGTTATAGGATACTTTGTATCCCGCTTAAATGTCCCCATGGGGTAAAACAGAAATCACACTCTACGCGGACGAAGTCGTGAGCAACACACCAGCTACATACGTCATACATATATCATACATACATATATTATAATTGGTGTACAATAAAGATTATTTATTTATTTATTTATTTATTATTATAAATGTACACCATACGCGTAAAGTTCAACGATTGAATCCCCTCAAATCGGATTATTTCAGATCGAACACCATACCGAATACTCGGTTACATTCTATCCGATTGGTATAATCGGATAGAATGTAACCGAGAGATTCAAAAGCGTATTCGTGTTTTGAACAAACAATATCGAGATGCTTTTGTATAATGGGGTAAATAGTACTTACCTGTTTATTGAAATTTATGCCTTTTGTGCTACTACTTAGAATTTATTTTAGAAAATCAACTCAAAATTCGAGTGACTGTCGATTGTGATTGTAAATAAATAAATAAATTTATTTATATTTGATTGTGGTTTATTATTTCATTTTTTATTATAAACAAAGTTAGCCAAAATTCTACAACTGAGAATACACAGTAAGTTTACTGGTTGGGCGACAAGTTACAAGTTGGATCCTCGCACGGTATATTGTCACGGAGCTAGGTGTGATGTGAATGTGAATTTGTATGTATATAAAATCACATACTCACGACACTGGAGAAACATTTAAATAAAAGCCACGTTTATAGAGGTAAAGAAGAATTATTCGAATAATACGAAGTAACATTAATAAATAAGTAAGAATAATTGTACAAGAACTATCATCATAAAACTCAATCTATCGACATAACCCACCTGTGAAAATATAAGTTATATTTGAAGCAATACCGTAGCTTCCATCTACCTCGATCCTTCTAACATAGGGTTGCCATATAACCGGAATCTTACAGACATGCCCGAAAATTTACGTCCTGGTACAGAATCAGACGAGAATCCTTAACTGTCTGGATTTTTAAAACTAACTTCAGAATCAAATTAATATAAGTATTAAACGCATGCAAGTCCATTAAGTCTTAGGCACGGTAATGATTACCGTGCTACGGGTGAACGCAAGCGATTTTTAAGGGTCAAAATGTTCGATGATTTGTAAAATATTTTTATAACTAGCTTTTACCCGCGGCTTCGCTCGCGTCACAAAAGGATAAGAAGTAGCCTATGTGACATATACCAATACACACAGCACCATCTATTCTAATAATTTCGTTTTCTCTTGAGAATATCAAATTTTTCCGGGATAAAAAGTACTGTCGACTGCCTCGTTGGCCGAGCGGTCGCAAGTGCGACTACCGGGTAAGGGGTCTCGGGTTCGATTCCTGGGTCGGGCAAAGTATTACTGGGTTTTTAAAAATCTCAGTAGTAGCACGGAGTCTGGAAATGTGCCCGGTATATGGCAATAGGCTCACCCCCTATTACATGGGACTCATAACATAAATAGTGAAAAGTGGTTGTTACTTCTGTGTGCACCTCTGCCTACCCCTTCGGGGATAAAAGGCGTGATGTTATGTTTAAAAGTACTATTATTTAATCCAGACTTGTAACTTCACGTCTGCAAAAATTCAAAGCAATCGGTTTAGTAGTTACGGCGTGAAAGTGGAACAAACAAACAAATAAATAAACTCACTTTCCGATTTATAATATTATACCTCTAGTAAGGATAAGGATAAGGATAACTATCGTGAGACAGACATACTAAATTAACTAAAATCGCGGGTTACTCACGTGGATATACTAAGAAAAGCTCTACTAGTTTCGAACCACAGAGGTGTTCTTCCTCGCGGCGACGTCGCGCAGTTCACTCAGTGACTAACTATGAAACTAGTAGAGCTTTTCTCAGTATATTCACGTGAGTAACCCGCGATTTTAGTTGATTTGTGAAATTTTCGAACAATAATAAAGCCAGAGACTTATCCAGATATTTTTTTATGGCACAAGCCGGTAAACGAGCAGACGGATCACCTGATGGTAAGCAATCGACGTCGCCCATCGAACACCAAAGGCTTTACAAGTGCGTTACCAGCCTTTTGGGGATAAGGAGTTTGAGGATCGATGGGGAATAAGGAATTGGGGAGATTGAGGAAGGGGAGGGTAATTAAGCCCCCGGTAACCTCACTTACACGACGAAACACAACGCAAGCGTTGCTTCACGTCGGTTTTCTGCTCGGCCGTGGTATCACTCCGGTCGAGCCGGCCCATTCGTGCCGAAGCATGGCTCTCCCACACTTCCCACACACACAGATCGAAATGTATTATATTTCGATCTGCAAACCCTATCCGTACCTCGGTTCTCGTAAAACGGTTTAAATTAAAGTAATGGAGAACGATTTAACTGATTGGAGATTTGTTGAACCAATTCTAAGGTTCATAGCTCTACCTGCAGTTATTGGAGATAGGAATAATAGTTTGAAGATGGTATAGCAAATGTTCTTACAGGTCTTACTTACCCCCTGAGGTAAGACGACGGTTAAGTTTGATTTTCGCTTTCAGTTTTATGATTGGAAATGGTTGAGGTTTTTATCGTAGCAAAAATAAAGAACAGAGTTTTATAAAAATGTTGCCCTATAGTCTTTGTTGCAGGTTTAATGATTTCATCATGGTTATTAACTCGTCGAGTACCGGTTTTGTAGACACAATTATAGAGCAATAGGTTGCGGTCACCGGTGACCGCTTGGTGTTTGGCAGTTTAAGAAGAGGTGCACATTATGCCACTGTACAATGTAACACCCACTTTTCACTATTTATGTTATGAATCCCATGTAATAGGGGTGAGCCTATTGCCATATACCGGGCACGATTCCAGACTCCGTGCTAATACTGAGAATTTTTAAAACTCAGTAATACTTTTCCCGACCCGGGATTCCCACCTGAGACCCCTTGCCGAGACCCTTGACCCGAGACCCCGGCAGTTGCACTTGCGACCTAGTGAAAAGTGACTGTTGCTTCTGTGTGCACCTCTGCCTACCCCTTCGGGGATAAAAGGCGTGATGTTATGTTATGTTAAATTTTTATTTAGTTTTGAATCCCACAAACATGGTTCTGTTTGCAGAATCTCTATAAAAGTGATTACTTTTTCATTACTCCACTCCGTCGTCATTATAAACATACGTATTAGCAAATCCGTCGTACAAAAAATAAAAACACGTCCGCTCCCGATGCGCTCTCGACGCACACTGACAATTTGTAGTCATCACTTCATCACGTCAATTGTCGGGTTCATCTCTTTGATGCACCGCCACCTGAGCTATCACCTAACGCCAAACGGCATTGTCAATGCCATTGTAAAATTATCGCGTTAAGTTGTGGCTACACCTATGGAGAACGTTCATTATCGCGATAATTAATGGCATGTTCCTTTAGTGTGGCCCCGGCATTAGACAAAGAGTTTTAAGAAATAATATCATTCATAGCTTTAATTCCTTAAATCTAAAGGATCCTAACATGGCATGTTCACTTGCAATATCCGTGTCGGATGTTCGGTATGTCAGCCTAATGAACCGGCGAACGGCCAAGGAATGGACTTCAATAATAAATGTCTGCGCGCCTCAATGAACTGAGTGCGGAATTCGGAACGTGATTTCGGTTCCGTTTCGCTAGTGTGTAAAGCTCTTAAGACAGTGTTTTGTTTTTTTGATTTGTGTATTGCGTATTGGCTATAGTTCTGAGAGAGAATTTTCGGAATTTGGTGGTTGAGAAAAGTTCTCGAAATTCTAGCTATTCTAAAATTCTATTTTAGTGCTTCCTAATTTCTTTACTTTTCACAGAGAATCGTGTCTATTTTCTCCTTTATCATTTAATGTACACAAATTAAATGGACAATTGGTTGTGAGCTTCTTATGGTTGTGAACATGGGCCCTGATGACTTATTTCGATTACTATGTCTAAGTTATTTTTATTATTGATGTAATCGAATTATTTTCCTACCAATTTGAAAATTGACTGCACGGTTGGCGCGGTGGTTGGGCAACTGGCTGCCGCGCAACGTGTCGCGGGTTCGATTCCCGCACGGGACAACTCTTTGTGTGATCCACAGATTGTTGTTCCGGGTCTGGGTGTCATGTGTATGTGATATTGTATGTTTGTAAACGCACCCACGACACAGGAGAAAATCCAAGTGTGGGGCAACGTTTAAAAAAAAAAAAGTTTGCGTTGCTTTCGTCCATGCGTCGCTGTAGGGGTGCCAACTGAAAACCAGTGTTGGGTACTTACTGCTCAAACTGAGTTGGCGAGCCCTTTCGTCGTGGGCATGCTGCCACCTTCTCTTTTATTTTACTTTTTTATATTGTTTTTTTGCTTTTATTGTTTTTTACTGCTGTTTTTTTAATGTTTTTATTGTTTTTTTTTATTTTGTTTTCTATGTTTGTATATTTCTTTATATGTACATATATTTCTTTATATGTTTCGTTCATGTCTGGTGACGGATATTTTTTTTTTCTTTCTCTCTATTATAAATGTGTAAGTTTGTAAGTTTGTGTATCTTTGTTATTTATTAATACATACATACATAACATCACGCCTTTTATCCCCGAAGGGGTAGGCAGAGGTGGTTATTTATTAATATTTATTTAAAAATAAAAGGTACAATTTAACGCCATGTCCTACAAAACTATACATGAATAGTTTGATTGACACTGTTATCTAATCAACAGCTCAAGGGATCGAAATGAAATTTAGAACAAATCAAATAAATTAAAAGTAGCTGTTATTTCAAACTGTTATAGTTTGGAATAACATAGGCTACTTTTTATCCCATGATGCTGCGAACAAAACCGCTGGCAGAAGCTGGTATTAAATAATTATTGCTGTCTTATATTTATAGTAGGTAAGTCTCTTAACAAATCTGGATGTGACAAAAAAATACCGGGTATGAGTAAGTTTTAGAATGTTTTTCGTGTCCCGGAAAAATACCGAATGGTTTCCGTGAAAACGAGTTTACACGAAGAATAGCTGGCAACGGCTAGCTAGTATGAAATATTTGTTTTTTTCGTTGTTTTTTCGTAAAACACGTGTTGACATTAAAGTTGTTTTCTTTTTTGGGTGTGTGTTTGAATTACTGTGAGTAATAATGTGAGTCATACGAACATGGTTTAGGAATAAATAAAATATAGGTATGTGCAAAGTAGGTATGTACTACTAGGTTTTTTAAAACATTCTCAATAGTAGCACGAAGTCTGAAATTGTGCCCGGTATATGGCAATAGACTCACACTTCTATTACATGGGACTCATAACATAAATAGTGAACAGTTATAAAATCCTACTGAGGAGTTCTTTCTCGATGCGAGCGCCAACGCCAGCCAGTGAGCTACGCGACATCGCCGCGATCGCGCTCTCTGCTCATGAGGACGAATCTTTCTGTGGTTCGAAACCAGTAGAGGTTTTCTCAGTATATTCACGTGAGTAACCCGCGATTTTAGTTAAAACATAGCACATTCAATAAAATCACGATGAATTCAAAATCACTGAATTAATTAAGTAGTTAATATTTCCTATAATAGCATGGGTGCTTGTTCACACAAACCATGTTGAGGTTTCAGCCATTATTTATAACTTAAGCTGTATAGTTATACGCATATGTGTACCCAGCTTTATAAAACTAAGTCTATTGATACACTTTAATTGATCTCCAACTCTATTTTCACGTGATATATGGTCGAAAATTGATTGGGTAGCACGATTTGTTGAAGGCTTGTCACTGAGTCTTACACTTCTATAAATTTTCAACTCTATATTATTGTGGGATATGGTCGAAAATTGATTGGAGTTATAATAAGGGCAGATTAGTGTGTTAGAGGTTGACAGAGTCTATTACTTATATTGATTTCCAACTCTATTTCAACATGTTATTAGGTCGATATTTGATTATTGGAGTAAATTATGGCTTCCTTGATATGCTATGTGTTTGTGACCGACTCCATCAATACTCAATTGATTTCCAACTGTATTCTAACGCAGTGAAGGTTGAAAATTGATTGCAGCAATAAAAGGGTAGTTTTATATGCTGTTGTTTGTAAATTTTGTTCCGTATTCTGATTAATGTTACCATGTTTACATATTTGGAGTCAGTAGTTTATTATATTTGTAATTAACCGCCAATCTTCTGTTGAGAGATCTTGTGCTAATATTATTATGATCTCAGTACATTAAATTTGTTTTAAATGGGAAGTATGTTTACGAAATATAGTTATGACAGTTGTTTGCCGAGAACGTAGACAGACATGTGTTTATACTGAACTATTAAAATAGAATAGATTGTAGAAAAGAACATAATAGGGATGGTGACAGCGTATGCAAAATCTAATTGGTCCGTCAGTTAGGTAACGAAAAAATATTAGACACGTTTTATTAAAGGCACAAAAAAAATAGACTGAACAACTGGGTGAAGCCCAGTCGCTAAGCACCACGGAAATTTAACTAAAATCTAAGTGGGTCCTATGTGTGAGCTGTTATACTATATGTTATAGTGATATAGAGACAATGTTATATTATAGAGGTATCGGTTTCGGATTCTATGCTATTATTGAGAAATTTTATAAAATCCGCAATCCCCAACTTCGGCAGTAACTCTTATTATAAACACGCAACAAAATATCCCCAAAATATTACCTAGCAGTATTTCACGTGAACAAATATGTGGGTAAATGCTAGTTACAAGACATTTTGAACCCAATCTTGTTAACAAAAGGTTGAAAGTTGTAAGTTTTCAGTCAGCAAATGTAATAATAGAAACTATCGTCTTGAGCTTCACTTTAGAGGCTAATGAGACAGCTGACGGGCAATTAGTTTTCAGAGATCGGACCTGAAACTGCACTCACGTACAATGCATAGTCTAGTCTATATAGACATAACATAACATCACGTCTTTTATCCCCGAAGGAGTAGGCAGAGGTGCACATCACGGCATTTAATGCCACTGTACAATGTAACACCCACTTTTCACTATTTTTGTTATGAGTCCTATGTAATAGGGGGTGACGCTATTGCCATGTACTCGGCACAATTGCAGACTCCGTGCTACTATTGAGAATGTTTTTAAAAAAACCAGTAGTACTTTGTCCAACGGAAATTGAACCCCTTGCCCGGCAGTCGCATTTGCAACCACTCGGCCAACGACGCTAGATAGACATATTTTATTTCTTTGCAGTTTTAAACTGTGTAGTGATTAATAAAAACGTATAAATAGGAATTGTCTGTCAGTCAGTCTATCCACTACCTATTAATCACATCATCATCATCACATCACCAGCCTACAACTGATGGCCTGGCAACTGTGGCCACTGCTGACCAAAGGCGTCTTCTTACATGGAGAAGGTTTGGGCATTAATCACCACGCTTGCTCAAAGCAGGTTAGCAATTTCAAAATTATAATTAGAAATTATAAGCCCAGGTTTTATCACGATGTTTTCCTTCACCGTTTGTCAGAACCATATACATACCTACAAAAAGAAGATAACGAAAGGGCCCGCCGACTAGGGGCCCGCTCGTAAAATGGGAATCGCTGACCGTTTGACACTGCAGTGCGACACTTTTATTTAGGAACCCGCTATAGTATTGGATACACGATTGTTTTGTAACTCGAAATGGAAAAAATTGTGATCATGTCCGTACAATTTGCTTTTACTTGATACGATGATTTAGTATTGAAAGTTATAAGACATTTATTTTTCATTTGCAAGAATACGGTATTTGACAACTGTTCGAATTGAATACTTTTTTCGAACTGTCAAAAACTACTGTTTTTTTATGAATTTTGTACGAAATTGTGTATTATTCAATTCAATTACCTACCTACTTATACTTTAAAAAAATGCTGGACTGCCTCGTTGGCCGAGTGGTCGCGAGTGCGACTACCGGGCAAGGGGTCTCGGGTTCGATTCCCGGGTCGGGCAAAGTATTACTGGGTTTTTAAAAAATTCTCAGTAATAGCACGGAGTCTGGAATGCCCGGTATATGGCAATAGGCTCACCCCCTATTACATGGGACTCATAACATAAATAGTGAAAAGTGGGTGTTACTTCTGTGTGCACCTCTGCCTACCCTTTCGGGGATAAAAGGCGTGATGTTATGTGTGTGTAAAATGCTGGAAAAATACTAAAATTAAGTTAGTCATAAAATCAATTAGTGAAAGTGTGATTTTTAGTTTTATATTTAATTGTATTGAACAGTCGAAATAATTTATTTTTAATTGAGGAAAGTACCCAATTGTTTGTATATATATGACGTATGTCATAATATGTATAAATATAGGTATATGTGTAAAGTCGAATCTTGAAACTAAGTTTTGAAGCAGATATCTTAAACCGATCGAGCTGAAGTTTGAATCCTGTATACAAAAAGATTTTAATTTAAATTTATTATGATTATTTTGAATGGTTGGTTCTTACGTAGATGAAACTTATCATGGCGCCAGTGTATTTTATGAGCTTATTACCTTCCTATACCGCATTATAACTGGTTCAGCCAAACCCGAGATAATCGCGTACAAACATACATACATACAGGTCAACCGAAAACCTCATTTTGCAGAATTCTGCAGAATTAAATTTATTTACATAATTTCATTATTCTTTACTTTATTGCAGACAGGAATGCTCATATAGTTGAGCATTCCTGCTGAGGTGGAGGCCCTTTTGGTATGAGCACGCGCACTTTAATATTATTGTTTTGTTTTTTTTATGTATGTTTAATTTCTTTTATTATTTTGTTATTCTGTGATATTTTCAGTTCTTTCCTTTACTCTTTTAATAAAATATCTAGTACCATAAGACGAGGGCCTAAGTCTATTGCCTATTTAATTAGGGAATGTGACTTCAGCAAAATCATAACATAACTTCACGCCTTTTATCCCCAAAGGGGAGGCAGAGGTGCACATTTCGACGCTTAATGCCACTGTAGAATGTACCGCCCACTTTTCACTATTTATGTTATGAGTCCCATGTAATAGGGGGTGAGCCTGTAGCCATATACCGGATACAGTTCCACACTCCGTGCTACTGCTGAGATTTTTTTAAAAATCCAGTAATACTTTGCCCTTCCCGGGAATCGAACCCGAGACCCCTTGCCCGGCAGTCGCACTTGCGACCACTCGGCTAACGAGACAGTTCAGCAAAATCAATGTTTTACAATTAGACCTACATGACCTCCCGATGACGTAACTGACCTCACACGTCATAGATCAGTAATGAACATCGAAACAGGATTATGATATGTGATTCCAGCGCTGATTACAGGCAAATTTGATTGACTGTATGACTATCATCACTAGTAGAGTTGCCAACGGTATCATCAGGGATAATAAGGTTGCCTGATCTATCATCAGGATCATGTTTATTACATACATATATACCTAACTTCACGCCCGGGGTAGGCAGAGTCTATGGAACACCAATTACTGCGATTTCTACATACATCTTTCGCTTCATCAACAGTCATTAGTCTTTTCATTTAGTGCTCGTCAGTTAAGGTTACTTGTAATTTGGCCCTTCTTTATTATTTGTATTGTAACTTTCGTGAGACATACTAAATAAATTATTATGTTTTCGGCTTATTCACGTAATAATTTGACGAGGAACTCGACTAGTTTTAAGCCATGCTAGAGGCTCATATTCATGAGCAGCATTTCGCGACCCGCGACGCGGCGACTGTCGCGCTGCTACTGGCTCGAGTCTGCGGGCCCAGCGGTCACTGTATGTCCATCTGGGGCTCCCTCTACCGACGGCCCCATTCATATCCGCTCTGTATACTTCTTTCGTTACTCTACTTTCATCCATCCTTTCTACATGTCCAAACCAGCGTAACATTCCCTTTTCAATCCTTGTTACTACATCAAAGTCAAAGTCAAAATCATTTATTTCAATTAGGCCAGAATGGCACTTTTGAACGTCAGAATAAAAATAATATTAAAAGTGAAGCTATTTGCTCATTCCAAGGTGTAGATTCCTATGGAGAAGAACGAGTAAGAAACTCCATAGGTTACTCTTTTTCAATCAGGTTTACAATACAATTTACTAGTTACATAGTTTTGCTGTTTGGATTGTGCGAGAACAATGTAACACCAAAATCCAGTCAAAGTGATCAAAGAAATATATCACCATCTTTCATACTCAATTCGTAATGAGGTGTATTGCTTGTTTCACCATCATGATCATATTAGCCACAGGATTTCCACTGTTGAACTTAGGCGTCCCCCAATGACTACCAGATAGACCGGTTGGAAGCGACCTGCATCCTGCATCCCTGCGACCTTAATCAGGTCGTCTGTCCACTTTGCGGGTGCATGTCCTACGTTGCGCTTGCCGGTACGTGGCCTCCACTTGAGAACCTTTCTGCTCCAGCAGCCATCGGTACTCCGCGCTATGTGCTATGCCCACTGGTGGCAGTCAGGTTACCGGTGTCCTACGCGGCGGTTAACGGGTTAATGTCAGTCTTCTGTTTTAATTTAAAGTAACCCGACAGAGCTACGACAATTCACTTTACCATTTTCTATCCTTTTTTAGCAACTTAAGTGTCAGTGTCAAACTTTTACAACTCGATACACTTTGTATCCTAGTGGACAGATGTTCTTGCACCTCAATTTACTCCGAATCGCCAATAGATATTCAACTTTATAGTTTTATAATAAAATCGAAAATCTGTTGCAGAAAACCAGTTACCAACACGTCAAGTTAACCACCGCTGACAGATAGTTTTATTTGATTTACCTCTTTATTGTTTTGTGTTAAAGTTAAAAATCTATTGTAGGGACAGGGTAGCTTTATATGCCGGCTACACAAAGTCACGTTGATGGATCGTGAAAGTTTTATCGGCGCCCGAGGCTTGTATCGGAAACTGTTGGATACTTTGTTCTAGGTTGTACCTAGAATATTATTGTAAAATTCTTTGTTGTTTCACATAACATCACGCCTTTTATCCCCGAAGGGGTAGGCGGAGGTGCATACTCAGTAACACTGTACAATGTAACACCCACTTTTCACCATTTCTGTTATGAGTCCTATGTAATAGGGGGTGAGCCTATTGCCATATACCGGGCACAATTATAGACTCTGTGCTACTACTGAGATTTTTTTTAAAACCCTGTATTACTTTGCCCGACCCGGGAAACCAATCCGAGACCCCTTGCCCAGCAATCGCACTTGCGACCACTCGTGGAGATAGTAGTGTAGATAGCAACACTTTTTTATCATATGGTACAGTATATTTCTAGAAAAAAAACAAAAGAGATAGGTATCACCATTGCTCATACATGCACTTCAGCCATCAGATTGAGGTAAATGAACAAACATAATGTTTTATATTATAAAATTTTTGTATCTAACCAACCAATATTTTATTAAAATGATTTATTTTACTGTATGGCGGTGGGTACATGCTTTTAACTCCTTTGAGTATTAAAGTACTGGTCAGTTGTTTCGCATACAGTCTATAAATTAATTATTACTGGAATCAATAATTTGTTAACCTTTTCAGCATTGTTAGATATGATAAAAATAATTATATTTTATTGCGTCATGTTTCTCTTAGGGCTATGGCTACTCTAGGCTATATGAGGAGTAAAAATTTTATGAAAAAGAGGGAAAGATGAGCTGACGCCCATTAATATTCGTAGCACTAGAGGAGCTACAAGTAGGTACGTTGTTGAGAGTTAGAAAAAATTTGATGATATTAGGATTGGGGATTTGGGGATATTAGTATTGGGAATTTGGGGATAGAAGGATTGGAGATGTGGGGTATATTAGTATTGGGAATTTGGGATAGGACGATTGGTCATTCGTGTATATTAGGATTGCAGTTTTGGGAATTTTAAGGCCTGTAGTAACTTTATTCATACGGCGAAACACAACACAAGCGTTGTTTCATTCCGATGTTCTATGTGGCCGTGGTATCACTCCTGTCAAGCCAACACATTCGTTGTTAATAAAACTGCAAACATAACATAAATACCACAAACGGAAAGAAATGAAAAACTAGACTAATGCTCTTGTGAATAAATTTCCTTCGTTTTCAATTAGAAACGTTTAGTTTACGATGCAATGGTATCGCGAGGCAGTGCATTAATTTATTGTTCTAACTGCTGTAATAACAAACCACTCGAAATTTATTATCTTTGGTTTTTATTCCTCAGTGGGTTAAGTAGTCATTGTCCGCTGTAAGATTAAAGTGTGGGAGAGCCATGCTTCGGCACGAATGGGCTGGCTCGACCAGAGTGATGCTACGGCCTCACAGAAAACAGACGTGAAACAACGCCTGCGTTGTATTTCTTCGTGTGAGTAAGGTTACAGGAGGCCCAATTACCTCCTTCCCCAGTCTCCCCAATCCCCGAATCCCCCACAATCCTCATACTCCTAATCCCCAAAAGGCTCGTAACGCACTTGTAACACCTCTGGTGTTTCGGGTGTCCATGGGCGACGCCGTTTTACCGTCAGGTGATCCGTCTGCCCGTTTACCGGAGTATCTCACAAAAAAAAGACCTGTGTGTGATTAGATCTTGAAAAATACGCAATGAATTTTGATGTGGTTTATTAATAGACGGAGTGATTCAAGAGGGTTTTTTATAAATATTATGTATTAGTATGTAGAGACCGTTGCGGAAGATTTTGAAAAAAAAATACTAACCCATAGAATGGGGTTGAACTCAAGTCTAATAGCTCGATTTTTTTGAAAAAGACAATAAGTAATATAGCTATGTACGAACCGGACATCCAACTCAAGACCCTTTTAGCCTTTACCAAAAAACATGGTATAAAATATTGGCTTTAAGTAATGAAATTATATCGCTAAAAATGTTTAATATCGCTCCATGGATCGTGGGAGGCAAGATTAAAAAGTTAATGAACGATACTGGCCGTGTACCGTGGCCGTGCGTGAATTAATTTGTAAACTGTACTGTTTCTGTCATCCGTCAATAAAAATTGATACTGAAATTTTATTATAGTAGGTCATTACGATTTACTTATTTCTTTTATGGGATAAGTAGGTAAACGAGCCGATGGAGCACCTGACGGATCACGGTAAGCAATTATCGCCGCCAGTGGAGACCCGGAACACTAGAGGCGTAACAAATGCGTTACCAATCTTTTGGGGATTAGGAATTTGAGGATAATTGGGGATTCGGAGATTAGGGGGATTCAGATTGTGTCCATTCACTTCAAAAGTGTCCCCACAAGGCTGGAAGATTTTGCCTTTTGAAGATTAGAAAGGGAAAATAGAGATTGAGAGTGGGAGGGATGGAGAACAGGATTGAGACGCCGGTAACATACGACGAAACACAATGCTAGCGTTGTTTCACGCCCGTTTTTTATGAAGCCGTGGCTTCACTCCGGTCTAGCCTGAAGCATGGCTCACCAATATTTAAAAAATCTTTCTGTAAAACAAATATAACTCTGAATAAGTGTATAACTTATTTATTATGTTACCGGCTTACTCACGTAATTATTTGACGAGGAACTCGACTAGTTTCAAGAGAAATGCTTAATGAGTGAATATGGCTTGAAACTAGTCGAGTTCCTCGTCAAATGATTACGTGAGTAAGCTGACAATACAATAAATATTTTAGTATGTCCCACGAAAGCTGTATACCTTATAATTAATAGTGTATACCTTATTTGGATGTCAGGATACTTATTATCGGAGGAAAACGAAATCGTTTTCCTTACACATCATTGTAATAAAGTAGAACCAAGTTAGATAATTAAGTTAAGTAAAAGTTCATTAAGTACGGCTTACTACGGCGCTAGTTAGCTCATCTTGTCTCTGTACAAAATATAAGTAACTAACTAATTACTTATAGTTTACTTAACTTCGGACCGAAGTTCGTTAGTGTAGCCAATTTTATGGTCCAAAGATGTTGTGTCACGCGGGAATTTGAGATAATGAAAGAGGTGTTTTTATTAAGGGGGGAAAATCATCGAAGGACTTCTCCCGCCTCGGTGCGGTGAGAGGGAGTGTCAGACTCTTACTGGCTAAAAACCACGCCGTTCCTACTCCTGCACTTAGAGCCGGAGCCCCAGTAACCTTTTACGTTCTCCGCAGCTCTGTATCGGCATCAGCCCTAGGTGGTCTGATGGCTCTATGAGGCGCTCGCAGAAGGCGACGCACCGTACGCTCGGAGTCTGGTTCTGGTTCGGCGGCGAGTCACCCGTTCTCGCCGTCCTGGCTGGAGATCGTCTTGTGATCCCCGACTCCCGGAGTGTCCTTGGTGACGGCTGGGTCAAAGAAAGAAGAGCTAGGTAGAAAATGTGGCTTAGAGATTTAAGATGCCCACTTCTCATGCATGAGAGTGCGAGCTCGAAACCTACTAACGACAAGTATCGATGTGATTTTTCCGGTGCATCTACCTCTATGTACTTTCTCAGATTATTTAGACACCACTGACAAGCGTTTTACCTCTATATAAGTATTGTTTTGTTATACGACAAAATAAAAAACACGTATCTATAATATTTTCATCACCTAACCGACGGATGTCGGACCGACGGATGTCTAGAAGGATACTAATTTCAACTTATCAAAGAAATACATGAACTAAAACTAAATATCTACATGAAGTAATATTATGGGTCTTTGAAAGACTAACTTCAATTTACATTAGAACCGATATCAAAGTTGTTTGAGTCGGAATAGTAAATAGAAAATTGTGAAAAACTAGTTTTTTGATAAAGTATAAGTGACCTGGGATGTATCGCAGTTCAAACATACTTTGACATCTAGCTTTTTGATCTAAAATGAAATAGTAATACGTCCTTCCATATCGTTTGAGATGAGAGTCCCGTCTCCTAAACTGATTTTAAACTTATAAGTGTATTTTGATAAATTCATTTAACTTAATCTTTTGAAATACCTATAATGTGTTTGAATTTTACACCTCTGTGAATACACCGTTATCTGACAGTTGCACTGATGATTCACTGCATTCTTAACGAGAATAAACTACAGAATTTACTCCAATCCCCGGGCAGACAAACTGTACGTGGACAACCATACAAAGCCACATTTCCCGAATTCAATTAAACCGAACAATTGTTTGTTTTTCTTTACACAAAAACAAATAAGCATTCTCTGAGCTAACAAACACATTAAAATAAATTAACATTTCAAAACCAGTCATTGATATAACAATGGCTAATGCTTCAGTGGTCAAGTGCCTGTAATTTAGATTGTGTATTGTGACGTTTTGGGTTCGATTTCTGAACAACTTTACAGAATTTTTTATTGTGATTGTGAATTTTTAATGGTGTTATAATTATTTATTTTGTGTTACGTGATAAGCCAGTAAACGAGCAGACAGATCACCTGATGATAAGCAATCGGCGTCGCCCATGGACACCAGGAACATCAGAGGCGTTACAAGTGCGTTACCGGCATTTTGGTGATTAGAATCTGAGGATTGTTGGGGATTCAGGGATTGGGTGCGTTGGGCAAGTGGGTTTCTGGGTATCCAGTAATCTTACTTACACGACGAAATAACGCGAGCGTTGTTTCACGTCAATTTTCTGTGAGGCCGTGGTATCACTCCGGTCGAGCCGGCCCATTCGTGCCGAAGCATGACTCTCCCGTATTTATTGTTATTTAAGCTGCATTGTGCGTCAGAGTAAATTTCCAACACTACTCATCCGGTGGGTACAGTAAAATTAGAATAGGAAACTATACATTACAGAAATCGGGCAACAAAGCTCTCTGTAGAACATATAAACTGCAGAACTTATCACCATTAATAGCTATAGGACCTATAAAATCCTTATATTTTTACTTTAAAAGCTCTTAATACAAGGCTATAAGAGTTATTTTCAAATATCCTGTCTCTACTTAATACGATTAACATTTTTTCAGTGAGAATTTTCCTTTATTTTGTAATTAGAGTTGGGCGGCTGAAGTTTATTTAAGTTGTAACAAACAGATTATAATTAATTTGACCTTTATTTTAATTCCGCTTAAGTTGTTTTTTCTTTGTTGAACTATTTATAACATTTAATGCGTGGTTTGGTGGATGAAAAGTAGCGGATCTGGTGTTCGATTTCTGGGGTGGTCAGGGAATAATTAATGATTTAGACTGAATATTATATAGATGGGTTCTTTGATAAACCTGAACCTAACTTTCTAAACTGAAATCTCCAATAGCTTGCCAAGTGTGGAGACATAGCAAGCCCTATTATGTAGAGGAAGCCTATAAATTAGTAGTGAACCATCACGGAAAGTGGTAGTATTGATTGTAAAAAATAACAGTTTCAATTTTGGAATATTTCCATACATATTTAGAATATACGCTGAAAGTCTGAAAACATTCTCAAAATCCTAAAAAAATCTAATAACTGTAAGCCAATATCAAGTCTTCAATAGAAACAGTTGAACCTTTCGGCTATGTTTTCCATAAATAGTGCTGAGACAGACTTCGCCCGGGATCCCGGGAATATTTTTTGTCAAGCCAAAATTCACATACCACACAAAGGCTAATTCTAGTGTCACGCTGGCTATCAGCGCTGATAACTCAGCGCTTAACTGGTGGCTTACTCTTGAATCCAATTCCGATCGATCGACATTGGTATTGCGACATTTCGTAGGTACTCTTGAGTTGCTACACCAGCGCCCATTGCAGTCGTATTGCATGGATATTGCATCAACTAAATGGTATTCAGTTTGGATTTATATACTGTACTCTGAATGCTATTTCAACAGCTACAATTGTGGGTGTATAGTTTTGACATTGAATAATTATTCAGATTTTATTGGATTGAAATTGCATTGACATTGAGATTGGTTTCAAGAGTAAGTACCCTGATCGGCGCTGACGATCAATGTGGCTCATTGAGACAAGAAAAAGAATGTGTCTAATGTTTTAAATTAATCTGTCAGGTGGCAATTAAAAATATTTTTTTGAAACTACCCTAATAACACTTTGTCTAACCCTAGAATCAAAAAGACCTTTTGTTTGACTATGGTTTTCTCTCTACAACTCAGGTACATTCATGAAATACAAATAAAATAATAATTATATTCCAGAAATGTACAAATTTAATAATAATTTATCTACTTGTGACATCGTCAGTCTGCTCTAATTAGTTGAACAAAACAAATAAAACTTTTGATATCAATTAAAACTCGTAATGTCGTGTTTATTCTAATTTTAGTTTATATTATAAAATACCATTCTATTTCAATGACACAATTTCATTTTGTTGTTTTAAATGATCAATTTACAATAATTATGTATTATTTATGGTAACGGCAAAATACAGTCGGTTGCCAAATTAATAGGGACAGTCACAAAATATTTGTATTTTGAACTGTACTGGTCCATAACTAATTAAAAACGCTGTTTTAAGTTATAATTGTACTTATTAATATTAGATACATATCTTAAAAGTAATTTGACGATAAATAATTGTAATATTAAAACACTTAAAAATATTTATACTTAGAAAAACATGGTTGTGAGAAATTGTTAATATTTCGTCACATTTCCTTTGGATTCTATGTGCCTCAATTCGTCTCGGCATACATTCTATGCATTTTTTTGCACTTTCTTTTATTCTGGGGTTGTGATGCCAGACATTTATTAACTTTTCAATTAGTTATACCTTGGTGGTTATCATTTCCTTGGCAATTTCTGCCTTGGTAATTTCCCATAAGTACAATTTAAAATACTTAATATGCATCTATAGACCACCGCGTTATTTTACACAAATCCTTATACACTGACGACTTGGAAAAAAAAATCAAAATCATTTGTTTCAATTAGACCACATAATTATGCACTTTTGAACGTGAACAATAAAATTTAAAAGTGTAGCTCATTCCAAGGTGTAGATTCCTATGGAAAAGAAAGAGTAAGAAACTCCATAGGTTACTCTTTTTTTTTCAATCGGGTTTACAATACAATTCTGAGGAGTTTGTTACGTGTATTTTGTGTCTCATCTCTGCTGCACGATGCAGATTCATTTCTACAGCAAAATAAAGTATAATATTTTCCAAATTGTTAAATTAAACAATTAACATTATGTTACCTATACAACAGATAAAATTGCCTCGTTGGTCAAGTGGTCGCAAGTGCGACTGCCGGGTAAGGCGTCTCGGGTTCGATTCCCTGGTCGGGCAAAGTATTACTGGGTTTAAAAAATATCTCAGTAGTAGACGGAATCTGGAATTGTGCCCGGTATATGGCAAAATGCTGACCCCCTATTACATGGGACTTATAACATAAATAGTGAAATGTTGGTGTTACATTGCACAGTGGCATAATGTGCCCCTCTGCCTACTCCTACGGGGATAAAAGGCGCTATGTTATATTTAATAATAAAATTGAGACTGTAATAAATAAACGATTTATACTACATGAATATACATACGATATCTATACCAAAATAACATGTTTTCTGAATTTGTGTCTGTTGTTTGCCCTGGCTAATCACTAAAATGGCTGGATCGATTTTCAAAGACTTTTATTACCAGGTAGCTGATGTACTAAGGAGTAACATAGGCTACATTTATTTTGGAAAATTGAAACAAAAAAAAGTTATGTAACTAAAATTCATATTCTACGCGGACGAGGTCGCTGGCATCAGCTAGTCTACCAATAAAACTCAACTCAAATACAAATACCAACACATAAAAAGGTCGGTACACACACGTGCTGTTCTCTACCCTGGTATTTCTATTTTCACATTCTTTTCTCACGTTTCCCTATAACAGAATTAATTCTCTACATGTCAGTTTTATGTTTTTTTTTTGTGAGAAAAATACACAGTATATGTTTTCGTCCCTTTTGTAGAAGCGTGACAATTATAGATAAGGATATCTCTTATCATGTTTTAGTTAGGGAAGTGTTTGGCATCATTTTGAGATGTATAGTGGACTTGGGAGAGAACGAGGGTTGTGCGAGGACGTCGGGTTCCATTTCCGGTTTGGATGTTTTTTATACCTCTAGAATAAAGTTTTAAATGCGTGTTTAATAACAAATATTTTACTTTATAATCAATTGAGAATCGAACCCATGGCACACTGTGTACTGTTAACCAATTTACCAATAAGATGATAGATAAATTTGAATTTTTCGGATTTTTCGGAATTCTGTGGCTGTAACTATACTAAAATTACTAAACCCTTGATTTATATTACAATAATTATAGTTTACTCTGTGCTGTATGAAACTTATAACATATTGAGTTTTAATAAAAGATATTTATTCATAAAGTAAAACAAACTTAGGCGATTAACACACACCTATGCGCACCGCCGCGGTAGGCGGTGAAGGGAATCTTATATCGCTTTGACCTCTTTGAAATCTGTAGATGCCTAACACGATACACCGCTCGACCGCGTGGTCAAGCGGTGTCCTCACTGCCACGGCCGCTCCGCACTGCCGTCCGTGCGGTGAATCGGCGCCTCACACACGGGGCGCCGCATAGCCGCGCGAATCATCGTAGGTGCATGACGTGTTGGAGTTTATAAATGGAAGTATCTGTGGATGAAGGTCGAAACCGTAGGAGCACCACTACGAATTCCGCTTAACCGTTGCCGCCTTCCGCGGCGGTACGCGGTCCCGTATGTTAATCGCCTAAAAGAAACCTACTCTATAAGAAAATAATATTTCTTAGCAAAATCAATTCAGCTAAGATTAAACCGTAATCAAGAGCTAGCTTAAAAATAAACGCTAGAAATTGTACGAAGTAATTACATACGAAGATATTTTCATTTCCTTTTTCAAAATCCGTTTTAAACTTCGCTGAAACGGCTTTCATAGCCTTAAACGTTTAAAAGCTACTGAAAGAAATCCTGTAAACGTATTTTTAATAGTTCATTTTAACTTGTTTGACTGGAAAATCTTTCAGTATTACTTGTTTCTCATGAAATTCAATGTGAAAACACAATAGTATTTTCGTTTTTTTATGGGATAAGTCGGTAAACGAGCAGACCTATCACCTGATGGTAAGCCATCGGCGTAGCCTATGGACACCTGGAACACTAGAGGCGTAGTTACCAGCCTTATGGGGATTTTTTTTTTATATTATAGATTATTTCTCCACGGACTCTAGGTCCGTGCCCTTGTCATACAGTTTTTTAATTATAATACATCTAGTCAATTTTTATAAAGTAAAAAGGGAACCTAGTTACACACTACAATTAACTACATCTATAATTATTGCCAAAAGTATAGGTTACATAATAATTAGGCACTATTTATTTATTTCTATTTCAAAGGCTTTATGAAACCAGCCCACCAACAAGGTGGGAGAGCCGACCTGACCCAGCAGAAGGCACCCGTTCACGAGTATGACGTGTGTGTCAGCAATTGGTCCGGTCAACCTTTTTATTGGGAACGGAAAAACCCAACACACATTACGCCTTATGGGGATTGGGAATTTACAAGTACCAAAAATTATTCTTCCCAGAATAAAACAGATTACCAACAACGTTTTTAACATTCCCAAGAACAATATAAATCCCGGATCCTTTTATAGTAACAGCACATCACTAAAAAATAGCTTGATTCCTTCAAAGACTTTGGGCGAACATTTGCTTGAATCCCGCATCGTCTAACCCAAAGCTCTTCCCTATTTAT
This sequence comes from Spodoptera picta, assembly GCA_038387885.1. Classification (NCBI taxonomy): domain Eukaryota; kingdom Metazoa; phylum Arthropoda; class Insecta; order Lepidoptera; family Noctuidae; genus Spodoptera; species Spodoptera picta. The sequence continues at coordinate 237,255 of JAZHFQ010000073.1, forward strand.
TGGGGTTCCGTAGACGTTACAGAGGTCCTGTGTAATTCAGTTTGTCTCTTGGATTCCGTACATAAGATATTGAGGTCGTCTATGTGTTTAAAACTGTTTTGTGAATTTTTCATTGAGTTATCTGTGTTTGTTTGTACGTGGGTTTATTCTTATAGAGGTAATATTATTTTAACGTATACTATTATTGTTGTTACGTATGCTTAACATAAGATTAATATTACACCATACCTAAGGTTATGCCTCGACTCGACTGCCTCGTTGGCCGAGTGATCGTAAGTGCGACTGCTGGGCAAGGGGTCTCGACTTCGATTCCCTGGTCGGGTAAAGTATAACCGGGTTTTTAAAAAAACCTCAGTAGCAGCACGCAGTCTGGAATTGTGCCCGGTATATGGCAATAGGCTCACCCCTATTACATGGGACTCAAAACATAAATAGTGAAAGGTGGGTGTTACATTGTACAGTGGCTTAATGTGCACCTCTGCCAAAGCCTTCGGGGATAAAAGGCTTGATGTTATGTTATGTTATGTTATGTTACCTAAGGTTATCAAAAATATTAAATTGATGATTCTCCTTTAATTAGATTAGTTATTTCTTAAGTTAGTGTAATTGAAACTTAAGTGGGTACGATGGGGTCTGTATCTATGTGAATAAAACAATAAAATATATAAATTAAAAAAAATCCTTCAAGTTTTCTGAATGGTTAGATAAAGAAGCACATAGGTACTGAAAATATAATACTAAGATTTCACCTGTAATGTTATAATAAGTCCCATGAAACATAGTGTAGCCTATTGCCAACTTTAGACACAATACCAAAATTCATCATTCTCAAAATATCAATATGCTTTTGATGCTTTGATGCTCTTATATTAATTTGGATAATTATCACTATTTATTATGACCTTTTTGCAGCTTACCACCTACCACATACATTTCTCCACTACCCAAAGGATGACTGGCAGAGAATACTGTTAGCATAAAGTCTTCGTTATGTAATTGTATTAAACTTGAATAAATAAATATGGGGTTCTTCAAGAAAGGAGTAAATAGGTTTATTAAGGCAAGGCACATGCAATGCCATGTGTTGCAAGCGTTCTTATGCCACGGTAACCACTACCATCAGGTGGACCGTGAGCTTTCTTGTCACCGTCGTGGTATAAAAAATACAAAAAAACTGATAACCCAGGAATCCAAACTACTTGATCGGCAGTCATGTTAAAAATGACTTAATGAACAAAGTGTGACCTTAGACTTTTAACGAACCACAGATGGGGCCCAATAGGTCTGATGCCGATACGGAGCCGAGGAGGGCTTAACGGGTTGTCGGGGCTCTGGTTTTTAGTCAGTAAGAGTCTGACACTCCCTCTCGCCTCACCCAGGCGGGAGAAGTCATTGGATGATTTTCCCACCTTAAAAAAAGACTTTTAACCAAATATTGTCCACAAAAATCTAAATCTAATCTAAAGTTCACACAAATAGGTCTCAATAATAAATCACGCATCTTTCTTTAACCCCAACCTTACTTGCTCAATCATCAAAAAAGATGTAGAGTAGTTTTACCCCCAAACGATAATCCCACTTAGAGTAGAGAGTATCCTTCATATTCCAAGTACAATCTCAATATAATACAGCGGTACATTATCATAATCCCGGGACCAACAGACAGACGAGAGTAAATAATGGATATATAAGCATAATTAGGTAATAAAGGCTGTATGTATGTACATCCTTGTTCGTGTAGCTGTGTGTTAATCTGATTCTTTGTTTGTTTATCTCTACAGATGAAATAGATTTATTGGTAAGATTTTAGTGTGGATATAGTGAAAAAATTAGGGGGTAATTTCCCAATAAACCTTAACATTTGTTTTTTATAATAAAATCGCGGGTTACTCATGTGAACATACTGAGAAAAGCTTTAGTACTCTGCAGTAGGCTGTGCCGCGACCGCGGTTGCTGATCATGAGGAAGAACCCCTCTGTGGTTCAAAACTAGTAGAGCTGTTCTAAGTATATTCACGTGATTAACCCACGATTTTTAGTTAAAATTTATTATAGTTCTCCTCGCGCGTGGTATACTACGCTGACGCCTACTCCCACCTATACAGCGTACGTCTAATTCCCTCAGTCAGTCGCCTGCGGGCCTTTTTTTATATTTGATGGGCCGACGTTTGGCCACTATCTCGCCTGGTGATAAACGATGATGCGGTCTCAGTGGATCACACCGACCCATAAGCAACCTATTCACTCGGGCCTTGAAGACACCCAGGTACCCTTCAGAAAATACAAACTCTGGCAAAGGATAGGGTAGATGCCTAATTTTTTATTTTAATGTCCGTCCAGTACCTAGATTATTTAAAATCATTATACACGTATTTTTTTTCTTACAAAAACGAATACTTTCGACGATATATTGATTTGAAATGTCGCGTGACATCACTTCTATTTACATTTTATACTTAGACATGACGTTTTAGCTCCCACTCCTAAACTTTGGTTCGTTTTATATAAGTATTTTTTTATTATATGACAAAAGAAAAAATACGTGTCTAATATTTTTTCATTACCGTTGGGTAATGAAAAAATATTAGACACGTATTACACACGTATTAGACACGTATTACGGACTAATTAGATTTTTAATTTTTATACCCTGTCATCATCCCAATTCTACTCCTTAGCAGTTCGAACCTCCATATCTCCTATGGAGGTCGCAAGTACAATATTGATATACTATCATAATTTACTTTAGGTCATTATTACATTAATTAAATGGACATCACCAAAGCTCACTTAAAAGGCAAATATTAAATAAAAAACATCATAGTTTCTTATCACTTCTTTCTTCCACATCTTAACATAATACGCTTGTGTGAACGGAAATGTTATGGACAGTAACAACAAGATTAAGGACTCTGACGAAGGCAAAAAACCGCCAAAAATATGGACGACATTTGTACATATGACAACACATCAAGCTTTACAATACCAGTATAAACTGACCTTTAAATGTTTTGTAGGATCATATAATGGGAGGCCAAGATAAAGTGGGTATGTATAGCTTGATCTGTGACCGAAGATTGACCTGTTTTTTTACGAACTGTACTTGTTTTCCGGGATGAAAATGTTAGTTGTAGCTTACGTGTTTGTTTTTCTGTATTTTTTATGTAACGTTTATACCTCTACATAGTTCTCTTGTTTATTCTAATCATTACCTATTGTGGTTTTTGTTGTGAAAAATTAGATGGAGTAGTGTTTTTTTTTCTTGGTCGAATTTATTAGTGTCATGTACTTAATTTAGTGGGAAGGAAGAAGGAAAGGCTGATCTTTGAACTTTTGTTAATTCGTCCTAAGAATTTTTCAAATTAAATGTTGATAAATGAACGGAATTGCGGAAATAATTAAATACGGATGTTCTTAATAATTAAGAACAATTTATAATTACATTACATACATTACATAACATCACGCCTCTTATCCCCGAAGGGGTAGGCAGAAGTGCACACAAAAGTAACACCCACTTTTCACTATTTATGTTATGAGTCCCATGTAATAGGGGGTGAGCCTATTGCCATATACCGGGCACATTTCCAGACTCCGTGCTCCTACTGAGACATTTCTAAAAACCCAATAATACTTTGTCCGACCCGGGTATCGAACCCGAGACCCCTTGCCCGGCAGCCGCACTTACGACCACTCGGCCAACGAGGCAGCAATAATTTATAATTATTGCGTTTGTAAACGCAACAGAAGACAAAATCTGCAGTTATTTCTAAGTACCTACATTGAAAATCTTTGTTACACGGAAAAAGAAGTTTAATAGAGGTACATTGGCAAAATCTATGCTATTAAAACTAAACTTAATCGACACTTCCAAAGAAATCCCGTTAAAATCACTTTGCACCGACATTACAATGAAGGCCAATCACTAAAAGCGTGCAAGAATGCGACGCATAAAGCCAGCTTTACGTCAATATACTATACCATTCCAAAACTGTCAACACACAAGATGCATGATGGCTTCAAATAAGTAAATTGAATATATATTAGACTAGGGACTAGCCTTACGCTACCGGTTTCGCACGCGCTTATTGGGTTGGGGGAAAATTTGCAATAAATAAAATCACTAATAGTCCGCATACCAATTTTTAGCTTTATACCTTGAATGCAGAATGCTCTAAACAAGCCATCCCCCATTTTAGGATAGTGCAGGGGTTAGAAAGAGATAAAAATAGGGTAGTTTCCTAAATTTTATTTTAATGTCCGTCTGGTACATTAATTTTACACCTTAGACACGTAATTTTTCTTTTCTCACAAAATTAAATACTTTCGACGATATATTAATACGAGAAAATAAAAAAATACGTGTCTAATATTTTTTCATTATCTAACTGACGGACTAATTAGATTTTTAATTTTGATACCCTGGAAACTACCCAATTAGCCTATGTCACTCTTCATCCCTTCAACTACCTTCATTTACAACATAACATAACATCACGCCTTTTATCCCCGAAGGGGTAGGCAGAGGTGCACATTCTACCATAGTACAATGTAACACCCACTTTTCACTAGTTGTTATGAGTCCCATGTAATAGGGGGTGAGCCTATTGCCATATACCGGGCACATTTCCAGACTCCGTGCTACTACTGAGAATTTTAAAAAACCCAGTAATACTTTGCCCGACCCGGGACTTCATTTACAAATCACGCCAATTTATCGCTAAAGACGGACAAATGAACAGACACATAATTTTGCACTTATATTAGTAAAAGTATGGATGTACGAAGCTTTTGAGGATTTTAAAAAGAACTATTACGTTCAGTGAGACCCGGATATATCGGAGTCCGATAAATCTTCCCGTGGAGTTGTCGAGAGCGTCAATAGAGGAGTATTGACGCCATTTTGTGATGTATGTATGTATGTGTGTGTAGATTGATTTTGTGATGGGAAATGGAGTGGGGATAGTGAGTTTTCGTTTTTAATGTTGTTTCGTGTGATTCTGTATATCATTAAATCTTTTATATTTCTGTTTATAGCATGTAAAGTACCGATTTGGTAAATTGAAAAATTCTATATTTCTTTGTTTCTCACGAGAATTATACTCTAGTAGAACACATCACTTCTTATACTGCGTAGAAATGGTAACCTTCAACATTTCAGTTAAAACACTTTTTTTTTACCATGGGACACTAGGATTTTCTCCTGTGTCGTGGGTGCGTTTACAAACATACAAGTTCACATACACGTGACATCCAGACCCGGAACAACAATCTGTGGATCACACAAAGAATTGTTTCGTGCGGGAATCGAACCCGCGACACGTTGCGCGGCAGCCAGTTGCCCAGCCACCGCGCCAACCGTGCAGTCTTTTTTATGTTATTTTTTTTTTATAATAATAATAAATAATAAATAATCTTTATTGTACACCAATTTGAGACAATATATCCAGGAACAAATAAAGAAAATAGGGTACAAAGGCGGCCTTATCGCTAAAAGCGATATCTACCAGGCAACCTTTGGGTGGATAGAATACTATAGTAGGATATTAAATGAGGTAGTTATAGCTTGGCGTACTGAGGTGCTTATTTATATAATGTAAAAGTGCAAACATTACAAAAACAAATTTATTTACTTCTAATATAGAATTATATACATACACACACACATACATACATACATACATACATTCATACATACATACATTCATACATATATACATATACTAATACATACATGAGTACATTTTCAACAAGATACAATGACAGATAGGTGACACTAGGTGAAGAAACAGCAATGAACTACAGTGTGGAGAGATAATGCTCCCTCACGCGTGCCTTGAACGTGACCAGTGACTTTGCTTGTTTTATGGAAGGGGGAAGGGCATTCCACAGTCGAATAGCTCGAACTGTAAACGATTTATCGTAGGATTTGCTCTCATGCTGGGGCATCTCAAGTCTCAGATCTCCCGACGACCGTACTGGTCTAAAATGTGAGCCATGGTAGAACTTGAAACGTTCTTTGAGGTAATAGGGGGTAGTAGGATTAAACAGTATATTGTAGAGAAGGGATAGGATATGAGTATTCCGGCGAAGGCGGATCGGCAGCCACTTGAGTTTAGCTCGGTATTCGGAAACGTGGTCATATTTTCGTAAGCCAAATATAAACCTTATACAGAAATTTTGAAGTCGTTCAAGTTTATCTAACTGCGCTTCAGTAAGATCTGGATAGCTGACGTCGGCATAATCAAGGATGGGAAGGAGAAGTGATTGAGCAAGCGCAATTTTGGTAGCGGTTGGCAGAAAGTTTCGAAGTCTACGTAAAGACTTGGCTGACGCAAACATTTTCCGGCTGACCTGCCCCAGTTGCGGTCCCCAAGAAAAGTCTCGATCTATGGTAATGCCTAGATCTTTCACTGAGTCGCTGTATGGTATTATGGTACCGTTAAAAATAATAGGTGGAATCTGCGACCATGTAATTTTGCAACGTAACCGAGGGCTACCGACTACAATGACCTGGGTCTTCGCAGGGTTAACCTTTAAACCGTAAACTGCGCTCCATTCTGAGATTCGAGCTAAATCGGTATTCACCATTTTGACCGCCTCGGAGAATTCACCAGGAGGTGCCTGAGAGTAAATTTGCAGATCGTCAGCATACAAGTGGTAGGAAGAAAGAAGTTCATCAGAGATAGAATTTATAAAAATAGCAAAGAGTAGAGGAGAAAGAACGCCCCCCTGCGGTACGCCAGCAGCCGTATCAGACCAGGAGGAGTATGAACCTTCAATGGCAATACGCTGCCGGCGGCCAGACAGGTAACTACGAAAGAAATCAATCACAGCCGGCGATATGTTAAGAGAGCCCAGTATTCCAAGTAAGATATCGAAATCAACGGTGTTGAATGCATTGCTAAAATCTAGCAAGGTAAGCAGAGTTAGATTGCCGTTTTCGATACCCGATCGTATGTCGTCTGTGATGTTGACAAGTGCTGTAGTGGTACTATGCCCCTATGTATTTTTATGTTATTGTTAAACTAATTACTTATTATCAAACCCAGACTCCACCGCTCAGTAGTCGCCATCCCAATGACGAAACCACGCACCACCATACCACAACAAAACCACGATCATTTTAACCGGATATGCTAACAGTACGCCATAAAAGGGTATCAGAATTCATTGTAACCCCTTGCTGTAATATTTGACCCGACGCCGGATAAGGTTTTTTTGACCAGAACCCTGTTTTAAACCGGTTTCGACCGTTATTGCGGCGCTTATATCCGACTCGAACTGAAGTGAGATAAGCTTTTCAAATTGTTTGATGTTTTCAGGCGATTACTGAAAAGTTAATGGTAGCTGGTTTGTTGCTGCAAATTGGAAGCGTAGGTGAAATGTAATATTGACTTTTCATCAGGTTTTTTATTAAACACTCGTGTTTGTTATATTGAGGCTTTGTGCAAGTACCTACTGAGCGAAATTATTATTATATTGAAGCTTTGTGTGCAAGTATTGAGTGAAATTAATTAGTTTAGTAAGGTACCAATAAAATTAATATTTTGAATTTAGTATTAGTACTAGATAAATATTTATATATATCTCTATATATGTTTATGAAACTGTACACGCGCACCTGTTATACTTAGAGACTAGCTTAATTTAATTTAGACATAATATCAGATAACATTTTTAGTTTTATAAGCAATATTATTGTATTTTAAATATTTCAGTACTTTTTAACCTGAAACACAGGCTTGGACCTAGTTCAGGTTTCACATATTTTTAGACTTTGTTTAGATATTAAGATTTATTTTGTAATCTGGCTTTTTACACCAAATAAACATTTTATTATTATTATTTATTATTATTATATAGTTATAGGTATGTATAGTTTAGTTTAGACAAACTAAATAATAATTATATTTTTTCGTATAATAGATTATCTGTATTCATTATCAACAACCTATAAGTGGCCACTACTGACCAAAGACCTTTTCTCACACGGAGAAGGTTTGAGCATTAATCACCATGCTTGCTCAAATTTATCAGTAGAAATTACAAGCCCAGGTTTCCTCACGGTGTTTTCCTTCACCGTTTGTTAGTGGTATCTAGATAATTTTAGAGAGAGTACTCTATAATATAACTCGGATTTTATAACTGAACATTATAACTCGGAAAAAGTCACATTGGCTCTTGCCGTTGGTATGCACGAGGAGCAGGCGCCCTAAACTTCCGGGCCACCACGGAATGAAAAAAAAAATTTATCTGTATAAAAATTGTTGAAATGTTTGACCAAATAAATGTTTAAACGCGAGTAAAACCATACACATAAGCTAGTGCGTACAGGTCAAAAGGCAATTAACATATTTTGGAAATATGACGTCATCAATGTCCAAACGTGTGTGATAAGCCTTTAAAAACGTTTTTGAACGTGGGATTTAAATTCGATTCCCAATTGATTGCTCTGTACGGATTCACAATATTTTTTTGGGTATTTGAATAACTTGAGCCTTATTATTGGATTTTATAGCGATGATAATTATTTTTAAAATAGTGATGACAGGGTATGAAATACAACAATATAATTATTACGTCAGTTAGGTAATTAAAAAATAATAGACACGTATTTTTTTATTTTGTCGTATAATAAAACAATACTTAGATAAAACGAATCAAAGTTTAGGAGTGGGGGTTAAAACGTCATTTCTACGTATAGAATGTACATAGAAGTGACGTCACGCAACATTTCAAATCAATATATCGTCGAAATTATTCGTTTCTCTAAGAAAATAAAAAATACGTGTCTAATGATTTAAAATAATCTACCAGACGGACATTAAAATAAAAATTAGGCATCTACCCTGTTATTGGTTGTAATTTGTAAATCACATAAAAAGTTGTTCTGTGCGAAAAGACTTAATATAATATCAATATACTTACTTAATATAATACCAATAGTTGGGCAACTGGCTGCCGCGCAACGTGTTGCGGGTTCGATTCCCGCTCGGAACAACTCTTTGTGTGATGCACACATTGTTGTTCCGAGCTGGGTGTTATGTGTATGTGAACTTGTATGTTTGTAAACGAACCCACGACTCAGGAAAAAACCTAGGGTGGGGCAACATTTAAAAAAGAAGAAAAAAAATAGAAAGAATTTTTCGATCGAGAAGTGAAGCTCGAGAACCATTCCTCGGCAGTCGCGTTTGAAACCGTTTAACTCAGGAGGCTAGGTCGTTTTTTTTAATGGGGGAAAATTATCGAATGATTGCTCCCGCCTTAGTGTCAGACTCTTACTGGCTAAAAACCACTCCGTACCTACTCCTGCACGTTCAGCCGGAGCCCCGGTAACCCGTTAGGTTCTCAAGGAGGTTAGGTCTAGGACTTACGGACAGACGAACAGACAATTTAATATTCACATTCCAAAAATGCCTGACAAAAATTAAGCGTAAATATTAAATTCTTCTTTAGGCGTAGCCTGAAAAACCTAATATTATTTTTCGTCCAGTCCATTTAGCACTAAACACTAAACACACAAAACCTCAACATTTTAAAAACAAACTAAAGCTAACCAACATCTGAAATTAAAATCATAAGCGCCAACCTTCAAAAAAGGAACGCCGTTCAAAATTCTGAGCAAACCCTATTCGGACCCAGACTTACGTCACACTCATAACCCAGCAAACGCTACGTTGTGTTGGCGGGGTAATGCTGGCCAGTATCCGGTTTTATCAGGTTTTATTGGCAACACTCCGCTCGCAGTTTCCCTTGCTGTTACGGAAAGAGGAACCCATTTTTATGTAGCCACAGACCCAACGTCGGCGCGTGTGGGTTAATGTGTGTGACGTCAGCGGGTTTTCGATTTTTAAAAGGGTAAGTTAGAAAAGTTTTAAGTGAAAAGAATTGTCTGTGGTTTAAAAATGTTGTTTTGACCATGGAGTCGTGTTGGTACTTGATAATGTATGGGTCGCGAAATTAGGTTAATGTGGCTCCTGTTCAGTGGTTACGTGAAGTTGATTTGACTTTTATGTGAAGGTAAATATAATTAGGTATATCGTTTTTTGTTTTTTTTTTCTTGCGATAGAGACGTAGGTAGGTTATTATTGTCATTGTATTCAAAAACAAAAAAGGAGGTTTTCAGTTGACCTGAATGTGTGTAGGTATGTATGTTGATGTGCGATTATCTCGTAAACGGCTAAACTGATTTTAATGCGGTTTTCAGAAAAGCGTTATTTTACACTTGGAATAAGGTTTTAGCATCTATATTAATTAACCGACTTCAAAACAAGATGGGGTTGAAGTCGGTTCTTTTAAACGTAGCTTATAAAAGAATTATAAACTATGGTCTCCAATCCAAATTCCATACTTTGAGATTATGGCGAAACCCACTTATGTAGATCTCTCTAACTAACCTGGGTGTCTTCAAGGCCTGAATAAATAGGTTGCTTATGGGACGACGTGCTCCATCTGCGAGATAGTGGTTTTTTTTATTTAATAATTTATGTATGTACAGGTACACACAGATAGCACAGAGGATAACACATTATAAATAAGAGTACATAAGTGCTACTTATTCCTGTTGGAATTTCTCCCAGTAGACCTGAGGCAGGAGATGTAACTAAAACATAAGACACAGTGTGTAACAGAAAAGAAAAAAAAATACGATAAGAAAATGTATGTAATGACATTTTTTAATAATTAACAATCTATGCAAGCCCTAACAATTAAAAACAAAACTTCATTCATCACAACCCAAGCTGACTTCAACACCTAAACCCGGAGACACACAGACAACATCACAAAAGCCATATTAGTGGCTAATTCACCGTACAAAGGCTTACCGCAGCCGAAGCAACGAGCCACAAGTGGTACATACTCTCTCCATTATTCATGCAACATGCAACGACTGTTACACGTAGCGTTCGCCAAATGGTTGTATAATGCATGTAGGTGCTACACTGCATAGTGGCTAGTTTTTGGGAGTAACTTGTGCCGTGTGTACCGCCAGCTTAATGATTCATGTAGGAGATGAAATGCTTGAATTGGTAATGTATTATATTTTTTTTTTATTATTTTTACATTTTTTTTTATTATTGTAAAATATATCAAAATTTTAATGTTATTTCAGTGTGGGAGAGCTATAGTTCTGCACAAATTAGCCGGCTCGACTGGAGTGATAGCATGGCCTCACAGAAAATCGAGGTGAACACGCTTGCGTCGTGTTTTGTCGTGTGAGTGAGGTTACCGGAGGCCCAATTACTCCTCCCCTCTCCCCCAATCTCTGAATTCCCAACAACCCTCAGATTCTTAATCCCAAAAGATTGGTAACGCACTTGTAAAGCCTTTGGTATTCTAGGTGACCATGGGCAGCGCCGATTGCTTACCATTAGGTGATCCGTTTGCTCGTTTACTGGCTTATCCCATAAAAAAATAACGTCAAAACTTCGTTATTCGAAAAAAGTTTTGTGTTTGACTACTTGAGAGTAGCCCATATAAATAAACTTCAAAATTATCTGTATGTAGAATACTAATCTTATCTTATATTATTTTATAAAGCGGAAGAGTTTGTTTTTTGTTTGTTTGTTTGAACGCGCTAATCTCCGTTACTACAAGTCTGATTTGAATAATTCTTTTTGTGTTAGATAGCGCATTTATTGAGGATGGCTATAGGCTATAAAACATTACGCTACGACCAATAAGAGCTGAGCACAGCGTGTGAAACCGCGCGGAAGTAGCTAGTAAATAAAATAAGCCTTTATTGCTGTAACTTGCAGTATACAATATGAATAATAATATAGTCTAGATACTCGTATTACATGTTTCAAGTTTTGGATGTTTTTTGTTTAATTCCAATTTGTTTATTGTTGAATCCTTGTATCGGGGACCGGTTTTTCTTTTACAGCTTGTCCTTCGACAAACGCCTCCTCTAAGGATTTCCATTTAATTCTGTCCTTTGCAGTACGTGTCCATCCTGAACCAGCTATCTTTTTTATGTCATCCTCCCATCGTTTGCTTTGTCTACCTTTGCTTCTTTTACTATCTCGCGGGTACCATTCTGTTACTATTCTCGTCCACTTTTCTTTTTCTTCCCTTAACATATGTCCTGCCCATCTCCATTTCAGGCGCTTATAGGTGGTAAGGTGGTGGTATGTTTTTAAATTTTGTTTTGTTTTTTATATTTTGTAATTTCACTTTATCTTTTATTTTTACTCTGACTGCGCTCCTTTCTATACTATTGTTGTTCTGTTAGTGCCCATGTTTGACATCCATATGATAGACAGGGAAGGATGTGTCATGTATTTTCCTTTTTTCTTTGATAGGCATGTCTCTGTCCTTCATGATTTCGCTCAGAGACCAAAATCATCTCCAAGTGCTTGCTATCCTTCTATCTATTTCTTTTTTCATTGTGTCTTCTATTGATATTAGTTGACCTAAATATATGTACTCTGTGACGTACTCTATTTGACCACCGTTTACTTTAATGTCTATTTTGGTTGAATTTGTCATAACCTTTGTTTTCGATGTGTTCATTGATAGTTCGACTTTAGCGCTCTGATCAGATAGTTGTTGTAGCATATTTTCTAAATTATGTGGGTTTTCAGTAAATAGGACGATATCATCTGCGAATCGTAGATGGTTGAGTTTATCGCCGTTGATGTTAAGTCCATGTTCTTCCCAATTCAGGTTTCTAAATATCATTTCCAGCACTGCAGAGAATAGCTTAGGTGAAATGGGATCACCTTGTCTAACACCCCTTTCTATAGGAAATTCTTCTCCTATTCTATCTAGCTTGACTTGGGCTGAATTCTTTGAATATATGTTTTTTAGTATTCGAATGTAGAAAGTAGCTAGTACTATTATATAAATTGGAAGAGTTTATTTTTTGTTTGTTTGTTTTAACGAGCTAATCTCCTTAACTACAAGTCTGATTTGAATAATTCTTTTTGAGTTGGATAGCGCATTTATCGAGGAAGGCTATGGGCTATAAAACATCACGCTACGACCAATAGGAGCTGAGGAAAGCGTGTAAAACCGCGCGGAAGTAGCTAGTAGGAAATATAATAAATGCTTTTACCTCTGATCTGTCGGAGCGTAGATCTAGGCATGACCCAATGTGTTTTCTAATTGTGTCTCGATCGACAGACAGACTTTGACAAAATATTTCACTTCTAAAATCAATATTTATAAAAATATAATACCTATTCATTACAAAAAACCTGATTATATCGATCAAACCCACCATTACCTACAAAAATCCTTTAAAAAGTTAAATTACACCAAACCCACGCACATTTAAATTACTTCCTTGTTCCAGTTCACTGCACATCAAAAAGATACACTTTTGCGCAAAAACAACCCTTTTTCCGCCACTTGAACCTCGCACCTCTTTACCCGGGTACCACACGACCCGGGTACCACACGACCCGGGTAGCAACCGGTCCGGCTGACGACCCATAACGACTTACTGTGTCCGACAACTTATTTCGACTCATTTCTAACCCCTGCCAAGTTCATAGCTACCAAAAAGTTGTGTGAATTTCGTAGGGTAGACATTGTAGTTGGATTTTTTTGGTTGCGTGTATATTTTTATTATTGTAGTTGGTTATAGAGGTAGTTAGTGTTTTCTGTTGTCGTTGGATTTGATTTTAAATACAATAACAAGGTGTATGATCTGCTATTTAAGTTCTAGTCTAGTGTTATCATTTTTACCAATAGGGTAGATGCCAGCGAGTGAAAATTAAAAATCGAATTAGTCCATCAGTTAGATAATGAAAAAATATTAGACACGTATTTTTTTATTATCTCGTATAAAGTTACAATACTTAGTAACCCGTTAGATTCTCCGCGACTCCGAATCAGCATCAGCCCTGTTGGGCCCCACCCGTTGTGGTCTGATGGCTCTTTGAGGTGCGCGTGGAACGCGACATGCTGTACGCTCGGGTAAATTTAAGAGTTCAAGCTATTTAATTCCTTTGGTAGTTAATTTTATAACTATCAATTTTGCCAACAAGTAACTAAAAACAATAAATACCGCAAAAGTAAACACGAAACTATTATCGCTAGCACGGTCCACTAGTTTTAGTGGCGGCCATTTTAAATTTATACCCGAATCCGGTTGTAACTGGTCCGTACCAATGCAAACTGGTTTAAAGTGGTTAATGAGATGGATATGCAATGTAAATGTTTGTCCTGTTTTACGGCAGTAGTCGACCGTAACATTTGATAAACAAATTAAAATTCGATACAGAATCATTATTATGGGTATTTAAATACATAATACCTACTTACTCGCTGTGTCCATGAGAACCAAAATTGATTACCAAGTATGATCTTTCGCTACAATATTATGAAAAGCATAAAGTTGTTACAAAAAATAATGAAAATCTCATCATCATCATCAACAGCTTATAAACGCCCACTGCTGATCAAAGCTTCTTCTCACATGGAGAAGGTTAGAGCATAAATCACCACGCTTGCTCAATGCGGGTTGTCGATTTCAAACTTATAATTACAAATTATTAGCCTAGGTTTCCTGACGATGTTTTCCTTCACCGTTGGTCAGTGCTGTCTAAATTATTTTAGAAAGAATATATAACTCGAAAAAAGTCACAACGGTACTTGCCGTTGGTAAGTTCCGAACCTGCCCCCTCGTGCCTGAGAAGCAGGCGTTTTCAACCTCCGGGCCACCACGACACAATGCATATCTAAAGAAACCTTATTACTTAAGTATAAAGTGGTTGCAACCGACTGCAAGGAATTTTTGCAATTCCCGGACCATGCAAAGTAAATTATATTTAGTTTCAAATTTTCATGAAATTCAGTAATAGCATGAAGGCTAGTCGTCTTTTTTTTAATTGCAAAACCGCTGCAACTCCTGTACGCCAAGGTCTACAGTAGATACAACCATAAAAACACCAGAACACTGATGTCCGGCGCGTCCCAGGGACACGAATAACTGTCTTGGTTCCCACAACGAAATAAATCAGAAGATATTATAAGAGGAGAAGAACACAGGAGAAGACTAGTCGTTTAGTAATATTTTTTCTGACACCACGATCAAACACAGAGTTTAAACTTAAACTTTGCCCCACCCTATGATTTTCTCCACATGCCACGCAATATGATCTAATTCATCAAAAAGCGCAAGATAGAATATCTCGGTCACGTACTGAGACATGACAAATACTTGCTGCTTCATCTTATAATGATGGGTAAGGTGGAAGGGAAGAGAAGCGCTGGGCGAAGGAAAAAGTCGTGGCTGCGCAATATTCGGGAGTGGACTGGTATCAACTCTGTGGAACAACTTTTCCGCCTGACCAATGAAAAGGATCAATTCAAAAAGCTGACGGCTAACCTTCAGGAATGAAGTGGCGCCATAAGAAGAAGAATGATTTTCTCCTGTGTCATGGGTGGGGCAATGAAAACTTAATAATGCAAGGAAGTATTAAATTATTATAATATTATTATAATACGCTGAAAAAGGTGAAATCTGCATTTCACCTTTTTCAGCAGTGAAATTCAGCGATACATTAACTCGTCGAGTACCGGTTTTGCAGACACAATTATAGAACAATAGATTGCGGTCACCGGTGACCGCTTGGTGTTTGACAGTTTAAAGCCGTGTTTATTATTTAAGCACTAATGAACGCAAATTGATATATGTATGCGCTTGGGAGTATGTGGTATAATGTGCAAGCGAAGCCGTGTTTAATTAAAAAGGTTTTATTTTAACTAAATAACTTTTATAATAATAACAAATGGCGACCTCGTTAGCCAAATGGTCGCAAGAGCAACTGTCGGGCAAGGGGTCTCGGGTTCGATTGTCTATCGGGCAAATTATTGCTAGGTTTTTATAATAGTCTCAGTAGTAGCACGAAGTCTGGAAATGTGCCCGATATATGGCAATAGGCTCACCCCCTATTACATGGGACTCATAACATAAATAGTGAAAAGTGGGTGTTACATTCTACAGTGGAATTAAGCGCCGTAATGTGCACCTCTGCCTACCCCTTCGGGGATAAAAGGCGTGATGTAATGTTATGTTTTTGAAACATTTCCAAAGAACATTCTCCAGAACATAGGAAGCCCAAAAATAGGTTGCGAAATCAGTCCAGCACGCGTAACGCGGTGTCCAAAGCAAATTGGTATTCATTTTTATAAAAAAAATCGATAAACTTGAGTTCTCGATACAAAAGCGTGATATTTATGTATGTATCGTCAAGTTAAAGTGAGCTCTATAACTTAAGATGGCGGCTATAAATCTCATGGACAGCTATATAAATCTCCGTATGATACTAGATGTCCCAATTTTCATAGAAAATAGAACTCGATACTCCATATCTGTAAGCAGGTAAATATTTTAACCGATAGTATTTTCGATGAAACATGATCGTAAATGGTTATACCTAGGGCTGTTTTCTTAACGGATAAGAAGACGGTGACGATATTTTCCTTTTTAATCGACTTCAAAATAGGAGGTTCTTAGTTCGACCTGTATAGAGGTATATGTATGTAAGTATGCTTAAAAGACGCTACGGCGCGGCGTCCTCACCTACCGCTTAACGCAGATGCTTACCGGACACGGGAGTTTCGGTAGGTTCCTGTTTCACACTGGGCGGGAGAAAACGCCTGGGTGTCATCACTGCGACGACCGCCTGGAGAATACGGTGGAGTATACTATGGCGGTGTGTCCTAGATGGGCTGAGCACCGTCGTGTTCTCAGGGATGTAGACGGCGACGGCGCCCACTTACGTCTGGCTCTCGTTGAGGCTATGGTGCGGAGCGAGGGGATTGGATGTCGTCACCTCCTTCTGCAAAGCAATCATGCCAGCTAAGGAACGAATCTCCTCACGCCCCATCCGTCACGAGAGACACTCTGGGCTTCGGAGATCGCGAGGTTATTTCTGGCCACCGTAAGCCGCCTGCGGACGGCGAGCACGGGTGACACGCCGCCGGACGAGAACCTTGAAGCGCGTCGCGTTCCGCGCGCGTCTCAAGGAGCCGTCAGACCACCACAGATGGGGACCAATAGGGCTGATGCCGATACGGAGCCGAGGGGGGCTTAACGGGTTGCCGGGGCTCCGGCTCGAAGAGTCTGGTACAACCTCTCACCTAACCCAACAGTCTATCAGTGGCCACTGCTGACCAAAGACCTCTTCTCACACGGAGAAGGTTTGAGCATTAATCACCATGCTTGCTTAAACTGTCAAACACCAAGCGGTCACCGGTGACCGCAACCTATTGTTCTATAATTGTGTACAAAACCGGTACTCGACGAGTTAAGGCGGGTTAGATATTTCAAACTTATAATTTAAAATTATAAGTAAGCCTAGTTTTCCTTCACCGTTCATCAGGGGTGTCTAAATACCTTAGAAAGTACAAAATTCACATTTATCTACAAATAGTTATAGTTTAAAACAAAGGTCGCAACTGACGGTATACATAATATCTTCCACGGCGAGATAAAGCATTCCCTATCAGTTCCCACACGTTTACCTGGTAATACCTATAAATATTATGCCGAGAAACCACACGATCAAGGAAATGGATACACGGATCCGGAGCGGTACAGTTAGCGACGAATTATTGTGGTTAACCTGTGATTTTTCAATTTTTTTGGGTGCATAATGTATTTAATTATGATGCATAATTATAAAATTTAAATTTTTGCTCTGAAACTATTTTAGTATTGATGCTTTGCAATAGATTTTTATAGTTGAATTAATACACAATTTAATATAATTAGTGAAAAATATGAGTAATATACACATGTAAAATTTTATTCTTTCAGGAAATGACAGATTTAATATTTAAATCAAGTTGCCAATTGTTTTTAATTATGGTTCCGTAGATTTTAACTCCACATTTGCATTAGGACATGGTCGTTAAAGTAGTGTTTTATACAGCACGACATTTTCTACAATCGCAACTGTTTGAGGATCCTTTTGCGATTAAGATGCCATGTTTTTACGGCTTAATTTAATACCCGATTTCAATCGACAATCTTTGGATTAAAAACGATTTTTGGCGTTAGTTGGGAATTTCTGGCAAAAGATTAGATCGACTTTGAGTTTAGAAATAAATCGGTTAAATTCGCATGTAGTGAGACAATTTCGACGCTAACTGTACCAAACTGTAAGAGATACGTTGTTGATGACGGGGAAAAACCCGCTTCGTAAGTATTCGGATACTCTCGGGTATATTCGGGTTGTAAAACATGGCGGCCATGGCGGGAACTTATGTTATGTTGTGTAGTTTTTGTGAAAAATTATCGTATGGTAATGTAGTGGTGATTTAGGTTATAGTCAAAGTGTGATGTGGATTCTATTTTGAAGGGGATAAGGGGTGTTTTTGTTTGTTGGTTGGTTGTTAATGTAGGTGATTAGGGTTGAATTTGGTGTGATGTGTTAATTTTGATTTTGTTTAGTAGATTTTTTGTGTGACCCATTAGGACAAAAGTTACATGTTTACATAGAGGTAATATTTTGCAGCAGAATACATTTTCTGTCAATTTAAAATGTTGAAAACAAGATGGTTGTAAAAAAATTAATAAATGGGTCATAATTTGAGCATAATGCCGTTACTATTATATTATTTAAATCTAAAATGTTTGCTTGAATGTTTGGACGTGATCTTTGAAACTACTGGTCCAATTTGAATATTTTTTTTATATTTTATAGTTCATTTATTGAGGAGGGCTACAGTCTATAAAACATCACGTTACGATTAATAGGAGCCGAGCAAAGTGGCTGAAACCGCGGGGAGTAGCTAGTATATAATTTAATGATCTATCAACCTACAGTTTTCCTCTAAATATAAGGAACTTAGTAACTTTAAGTGTGGGATAGCCATGCTTCGGTGGGAATAGGTCAGTTCGATGGGAGTGATACCACGACCTCACAGATAACCGACGTGAAGTAACGCTTGCGTCGTGTTTCGTCATGTGAGTGAGGTTACCGGAGGCTCAATTACCCTCCCCTTCCCCAATCTCCCCTTTCCCTGAATCCCGAACAATCCTCAAATTCCTTATTCTAAAAGGCCGGTAACGCACTTGTAACGCCCCTGGTGTTCTAGGTGTCTATGGGTGGCGCCGATTGCTTACCATCAGGTCATCCGTCAGCGCGTTTCGCGGCTCAACCCGAGCACAAACAAGCGTTGTTTCACGTTGGTTTTCTGTGAGGCCGTATTTATTTATAAGGGATTTATTCAAAAGAGAAGAGATTTTAAATGGGTAAGGATTTATTTATTTTAAAGGCGACTACCTCATTGGCCGAGTGACCGCAAGTACGACTGTAAAACAAAGTATTAATTGGTTTTTAAAAAAAATTCATAGTAGCACGGAGTCTGGAATTGTGCCCGGTACTTAATACGCTCACCCCCTATTACATGGTACTCATAACATAAATAGTGAAAAGTGGGTGTTACATACAGTGGCATTAAGTGCCGTAATATGCATGCCTAACCCTTCAGGGATAAAAGGCGTGATGTTATGTTAAGCAACAAAAACTCTCCATTTTTATTTCCAAAATGAAACAGCTCACGAAGTGTTACAGAAACCACAGTTTCATGTAAACTAATTATATGAATTGTAGACAATCCGACATATACTGCTGTTCGTGGGTAGTTCAAAGTGTGTATGTCTGTGTGTGTGTCTGTGTAGAAAGATTGTTTTGTATTTGTTAGACAAACGCTGTCACAATTTCGTTGAGTAGATTACAAAGATAAATTTCATGAAGTAGCATAAGTGGCGCTAATCGCTCATCAGGTGATCCGTCTGCTCGTTTGCCTCCTATTCCATGAGAAATCTACAAATTAATCCGAATAATTAACAAATTATCTAATAGAGAGCTATTTGTGATACATAGACGTGTTAATTATGGATTAAGGAGCTTAAGGGTTAGCGGATAACCGCAAAACTTGCTAAGTACTAAATGGGTGGAACCGTATCATTTAGTGATCATATTTTATACTACTAGACCTTTTGTGGGGTACTTAAAGTTGTAGCTGGTTTGCTATGAGACTTTTTTAAAAAGTGCAACGAAGTTTGTATCTATTGAAAAAATCTTCTCCATTCGAATCTACATTTTGGAAGAGCACCTAGCTTCACTGACGCACTCACTGACAGACTATTATTTATTTTGTATTTGTTAACGTTTCAAAAGTACCAAATTATGAATTAATTGAAATACATGCTTTGACTTTGACTTTGACTTTAAATGAGCAGAAAAAAAAATACAGTCTAATTGAGAACCTCCTCCTTTCTTTTGAAGTCGGTTGATAAACAAAAACAAAATCCAAACAGTTGTCTACCAATGTTCTGTCCAACGATTCAGTACATTTTGAGACAACAGTTGTAATCCTACTGTTCCCATGGTAACCAAGTTAACGTCCCACGCTTGGTAAATCCGGCCCTGTTGTCATAATTACCGAATACAGGCTTATCTTGGATGACTTTCATTGTATAGGTATGTGGCAGAAGGTTCAGGTTCAATAAGGTTTTTATTATTTTGAGAGAAATTGTTTGTGAATGTATTCATGGTTTTTTTATGAATTTAAAAACGGAATGGGTTTTTGAATCTTAGTAAGTGCACTCTATAACTCATTTTGTAAAGTTTTAACTGCCTCATCGATGGTCCCAAGTCCCAAGTGCGATCGCCGAGCAAAGGGTTCGATTCTTTAATTCTCGAAAATTTATTAGCATTAACACGAAGTTTGGAATAGGTTAGTTGCCAAGGTAAGAACATTAAAAATCTCATTAGTCCGTCTGTTAGATAATGAAAAAAATATTAAACACGTATTTTTTTATTTTCTCGTATAAAACTTACTTAAATAAAATGGAGTAAAGTTTAGGAGTGGGAGGTAGTCACACGTCACACGACAATTCAAATCAATATATCGTCGAAATGCATTTAATTTAGTGAGAAAAGAAGAAACGCGTATCTAATGTTTTGAAAAAATCTACCAGACGAACATTAAAATAAAATTTAGGAAACTACCCTATTCATTGTACCAAACTCATAAAATAAACCCGTGAAAACTGATGTAACTGTAAAATGAGCACCTCAGGAATTAAAAAGCGTGTCGTTATATCATACAAATTAAACAATAAACTTTGAAACACTCCACTAAAAATTCAGTCGAATAACTTTACAAAAATATTCTACCGATTTGACAGTTCTGTTCTTACCTCGCATTGCGCCACTAACCCTTAACATTTCGACTGGAATATGCTAACAAACTTGGTTATCATTTAATAAGTTTTTATTTTATTTTTAAAGCAAATACCTACTCAACAAGATTGTTTCTCTACTGTTTAGAATTTAGTATTTATTTTAGTCTAAACTTTGTTTTAGACTTACTTTAAGATTTTGTGGTTTTGTGATTTATGGCCTAGAAACTGATGGATTCGAGTTGTTTAAAAACTCTTTTGTTGATAACTTATTATGATGAGAAATAGAATTACAAACATGATTTATGATGGAATTCGTTGATGGATTGGCTTATACTCGTTGTCACTAACGTTTCCTAAATATTAGGAAACCCTTAAGCTACAGGTGACTTTTACCGACATTTTTGTCTTTCTGTACCTAAGTGACACCGAACAGTACAAGTAAGGTGATAGTTAGGTGTTACCTGCTACTTCACGCTAAATAAAAATTTAGTTAAAAGATGATTTAGGGCTGGTTAGTAAAAACGGCCATTAAAGTCAAAGTCAAAGTAAAATTCAAAGTCAGAGTCAGAGTCAGAGTCAAAGTCAAAGTCAGAGTCACAGTCACAGTCACAGTCAAATTCAAATTCAAATTCAAAGTCAAAGTCATTTATTTATTTATTTATTTATTTATTTATTTCTTCTTCACAAAATACAGTGAATGGCGGACTTAATGCCTTAAGACATTCTCTTACAGTCAACCATAGGGAAGTGCAGAGAAATGAAGTGGTTGCGAAGCCAGAACACAATAAAAAAATAAAAAAAAAGTTATGTAATATGTATACCAAACACATAAATACCTATAGAATAAATATATTAATACAATATTTTATAAATAGACATATACATACCATATAATATATACTACTAAACAAATACTTATACTGCATAAATACTACAATATATTATATAAAAAGAAAACGTTGTTAGAATAGTTTCCTTAATTGTTTTGAGTCTGCCAATGCATTTAGACTATAACGTCAAGAAAAAATTTAGAAGTAAAGCTATTTGCTCATTCCAAAGTGTAGATTCCTTTTTTTTTTTTTTTGAGGGGGAAAATCATCCAATGACTTCTCCCGCCCGGGTAAGGCGGGAGGGAGTGTCAGACTCTTACTGACTAAAAACCACCCCGTTCCTACTCCTGCACTTCGAGCCGGAGCCCCGGCAACCCGTTAAGTCTTCCGCGGCTCCGTATCGGCATCAGCCCTGTTAGGCCCCATCTGTGGTGGTCTGATGGCTCCATGAGGCGCGCGCGGAACGTCGTCTTCGCTGTGGGCCACATAGGGCACCGCAGGGGGCGGAGTCATGGATGGAGGGGTGAAACCCCTCTGTAGATCGGGGGAACAAAGCGCCGACCACCTCCTCCACTACCTCTGGCCGGAGACTCTGAGGCAGCGGGGGAGCCCATGTGCGGAGCTTATCCCGCACCATCCGATAGGGGCGTCCCCACGGGTCTCTGTTCAGAGTCTCCAAGAACTCCTGGAGGGCATTCTCTTTGGCCCGCCGTATCTCCGCTTTGAGGGTGGCCTTCGCCGCCTTGTACCCCTCGTACAACTCCGCCTCGCTGACCTCTGCGTCCTGAGGACGGATACGAAGCCTGCGGTGCCTGGTGTACCGTCGTCGCGCAGCAGTGCATGCACTGCGTAGAGCAGCCAGCTCTTGCGACTACCAGTACGTCTGGCGCTTGCGCTGACCTGGCCGGACCCGGGGCATCGCCACGTCACAGATTCTGGACATGGCGTCCTGGAGCCACCTTGCCTCCTCGTCAATGTCGGCAGGCCTGTCCGGTGGTATCACCCAGGCCTGCACGATTGCGGCTTCCAGGAATAGCTCCCGGTCCAGCTGTCTCAGCGCCCAACGCGGGCCACATGGGCCTGTCTGACCGGCGGGTCGGCGGACTCGGTGGAGACGTTAAACCGGATATACCGGTGGTCGGAGTACGTTTCCACCTCCTCCATGACGCGCCAGTCAACGACACGCGGCGATAGAGCAGGGCTAGCGAACGAAATGTCCACCACCGAGTCGCCCTGCATCCGCACGCACGTGGGGACAGAACCCCGGTTCAGGACGACTAGGCCTGCCTCAAGGGCCCAGTCTTCTACCATCCTACCCCGAACGTCAGTAAACCGGGAACCCCAAGCCAAGTTTTTGGCATTGAAGTCCCCGAGGACGAGCACGGGGAGGGAACGGAACCCGACAACGACGGCGACCAACTCCCTCAGGGAGTTGTGGAACTCGGCGAGAAATCGGTTCGGAGAGAAATACACACCCACCACAGCGATCTCTCCGAACCGTGCTGCGACACAACCCCGGCCTCTCTGAACGGCCTCGAGAGTCGGGGTACCGGCGGCGGCTGACGAGATGATGTCACCGAGCCGTCCAAGTCCGCCACCCAGTGATCCCTGGGCGGGACAAAATACGGCTCGGAGACCACAGCGATATTTATTGACCACTGCGCCATGCTCTGAAGCAGGAGATCCTGAGCGGCAGCGCAGTGGTTGATGTTCGCGTGAAGGAGGCGGAATGGAGCTATTATTGGCAATCCATCCCAGCCTCCTCCCTGACGGTATTACAGCCAGTGGTGGCCGCGGCGACAAAGTGTAGATTCCTATGGAGAAGAACGAGCAAGAAACTCCATAGGTTACTCTTTTTCATTCAGGTTTACAATACAATTCTTTAGTTACATAGTTTTTTTGGTTCATTGATTAGATTCCCACATTCCCATAGTGTTATCAGTGTTTCAAATTATAACAATATGTTCTTTTGTTTTTCAGGTAAAGACCATCAGATCCATAATGTTATTGATGAAGTAATAACTTAATAAGGTATTTATTCATCTTATTTATTACATTTAGAACAATGTTAGGCAAAAGTACTTTTTTTAATCTATAAATAAGTTTTTATGATGTGAAGGAACCATAGATTTATAAATATAACATAGATGTCTGGCTATTGTCTACGGGTAGAATTTAGGATCCATTTTGACGGTAAAGTCATAAACATACTGTTGTTTCTTTTTTACTTATGTCTCTTTGCTTATGCAGAAAGAGACAACACATTATTGTCATTGTGGCCATAATTTTTTGACGTCATCAGAAAAACCTAGTTGTGCCGAATTGGCCATCTTAGTCCCTGTTATCAGTGCATGTCAGTGGTACATCAGCTGTCAAAGCATTGGTCTACAATATTTTGTTACGAAAATTTGTAGAATTCCTGTTGTTTTTGTGCGGTGGTAAACAAAGAAATTATTGGTTAGTGAGAAGAACTATGCCCGGGTGCAGTGTTATTGGATGTAGCACTAAAAATATTACTAAACCGGCAGGTGTAACATTACATCAGTAAGTACTGTTATTTTTCATTAAAATATCTCTGTTTTTCAAACTATTCAAGTGTGGTTGCTGCAAATTGACTAAATACAATACTTTTCTAACTAATGCAGTGCTTATTTTCATTAATTTTAGTTGAAATACGTCTAAAACAATTTTCTTTAAAAAATAGTGATGTACATGATTGTTCCCGTATCGATAATTTCATCGTACATAATAAATGCGTCAAAAGTAGAACAAAGAACTATACTAAATTCTGAATAATAAAGTGCATTAATTTGACATAATGACAAAATGCAAAAAACATTAAGTACTCGTCAAAAATTTCATTTTATCGACAAAATTCCACCTTCGTCAATACCTACGTAATGTAATAAATAATTAATACAATAGAGAATAATTTTTGTACAATATGAGATAAGGAATAATATTGTGGGAAATGCATTTTTGTCAAAATTGATTTTTTTATCAAATGCCGCTCGACGGATTCAAATGAAACAAACAAATGAAATATAACTTTAGGGTATTTTTAGAGTATTTATTAGAATGTGTCGAACTCTGCCGATAATTTTAATAACATTATAAATTTTCTTTTTAGTTTGTGCTTGAATCACGCAGAAGTTCTTGGCTGGAAATAATTAATGTGGGAAATATAGATACTAGAAGGAAACATACATTTGTTTGTTAACTTTATTTTGAAGATTAATGTTTTAACCGAACAATCAATTAATAGTAAATCTACGAGATGGGGCCCTATCGCTACAAGCTCTATTGGTAAATCATAATGTAAACGATTAATTATGTGTTTTGTTATATTAGTTTTGGAAGCATTTTTTGAAGAGGTGCAAACTTAACATTTTATTTAACATTTATATTAAGTTCATAACTAACCGGGTTCTTGTACCTATATATTTCTGTTTTCCTCCGCTTTCTATCACTATAATTGTAATGTACAAACATTTTCGTTCAGAGCTTAGTACAGTACCTACAGAATCTATAGAAAAATCTATGTTCAATTGGATCATGTAAGTTAAATTATACTATTTATGTTGCAGCCTCTAGCCAGATATGTGCATGAAAATGAACTTGGAACCAGTTCTGGAGTCTTCTCGAAAGATGGTTTTGCAGATTACATTACAGGGAAACACTACGAAAAGTACGAAGATATTGTATATTATAAATCTTGATTTTATGAATACTTTGATACAGTTTTATTTTTCAACCCTCAAACATTACTTAACCTTAAGTATATAAATATTGACCAGTTGATGGACAATCCTTTTCATGAATTTCGATACATAAGTATCGTGAAAGTTATAATGTGAATGTATAGGCACGATCGACTGGAGTGACAGTGCACGCAGCAACTACTAAATATATTTCGCTAATATGTTGGTAATGTTTAGCAGCTAGATAAAAATTAAATCCAGATGAATCATAAAATAATGATATTTTATTGATAAGTCAATTAAAACCAATTCTAAAATATCGATATTTCTATAGTTTTAAAAGTTACATCCCTAGTTCTATCCGCCATTACAGGTGACCAAGTGAAGTTTATGTAGGCACGATTTTTTACTAGTTGTTTCTTATCCATACTCTTATCATATCAGTGGAAGGAACACACAAGCTACTTTTTATTGCACGGAAACAACGGCAGAAACTAGTATTTTATACCAACGAGTTCTTATATAAATATTGGAATTCATACAAACACGATGAATATATTTTTAATGATTTCCATGTATGAAAACAAATATTGTATCGACTTTAAAAATTAAAAGGAAGAATTAAGTGAAATGTACGTAATGTTTTCAACTGTGTTTTGGGTCACCAAACGGCGCTAGAATCAACCTCTTGTTCTTCGTCCAATAGGGAATTAGCTAAAGTCATAACATTGGACGTTCAATATTTGGGTATTGTAATTGGGTATTTCCCTGGATCAAAATTAATTTAATTTGATTTTTCAATCCAATTAAATATTGAAAAATAATTACAATATCATTCATATATTTGACGATATACTTAATTTTCGATTTATTCAAGCTATTTTTTCAGAAATAAATGTATACCTCTATATGCTATTTGACTCGAAAATATGATGACGTCATATGTTAGTTTTTGGTACGAAATTCATGTAACAATATCGTTTTTGACGTTTCGATAAAAGTATTGAATTTTATTAGTTGTAAAATACTGTATTGGACAACACTTTCTACGTTTGCACTATTTGATGAGCAAAAAGACACCCATCATGACTTTTTGCTCAGCAGGCAGGCTTGCAACCATTCGACCAATGGAACAGTATGTAGCTACACTAAATAAAACTCTTTCTATATTATCTGTGATTCAAACAAATGTTGCCAGACTAAAAAAAAACCTATTACAAAATACAATAGTTCCAGTTCATATAAAAATACCCCAAAATACCGGGCATACAATATTATTTATACTGAACAGAATAGAATCTGATAGATTTTTTGTTTTTACACAAATTTCAACTGAAATATAAATATTCTTTTGTATCAAACGCTGTTACATTTGTTTTATATTTTGTCTATTTATTTGTTTTTATAGTTCTGTTTGTATTTTGTGTAATGTAAAAATGGATATTAGGTTACTATTGTGTTGGTCGTATTGCAATTATTGTATTATTATATAATACTAGCTGACCCAGCAAACTTCACTTAAATTTTTTTTCTCACCTTATAAATCTTTCCTGAACTTCCACGAACATTATCAAGACTAAAATCAGCCAAATCGGTTCAGCCGTTCTCGCGTTAGTCGCGAGACTAACGAACGGGTAATCATTTTTATTTGTAAGTTGATAGATAGATTACATTATAGTACCAGATAGCAATAGTGGGCAAATGTTTCATTTCTTTTTTTCAATAATATTGCCCCACCCTAGTGTTTTCTTCTGTGTCGTGGGTACGTTTACAAACCAGAATAACCAGAGCATGTAAACTTAATTATATAGTATTTATTACCACTCAGTTTCCATAAATATGACGACACAAATATCATACATTGGCAATATCATACACTCCCTGCTGTAATATCAGAGAGTTGAAATATCTCATGTTCAACACGGGAATCAAACATGAATCACCAACAATCCACAAATTTCTAATCTCCAAAAGGCTAGTAGCGCACTTGTAACACCTTTGGTGTTTCAAGTGTCCATGGGTGGCGCCGATTGCTTATCATCAGGTGATCCGCCTGATCGTTTACCGGCTTATACAATAAAAAAATCAAACACGATAGGTACCCTTTGCTCCAACAACCATTCTAGCCACCATTCAATAAAGATACAGTATTTCATTGAGTTAAAATATTTAAAAAGTCCATTTCCGTACAAATTGTTACCTTTAACAATAGTAAAAGCCATTAAGGGTCAACCAAAAAAGGTTTTCATAAAGATGAAAATATGTTGCGGTCGGACCAACCACATGTAGGTACAGTCAACAAATATTATTGGTATGCAGGTATGAAAATGATAATATATTTAGTACAAAGACAGCAGCTCTTATTACCTCTATATTAAATAACATCTTACTACTTACTTAATTTTATCAATACGCAAGTTTGTTAGTTTGGCTAAAGACTCACGAAGCGGTTTTTTATTTTATTTTATTTTAAAAGACTTCATGCACACACTAATGTACAAGGTGGGCTTAATGCCTAGGGCATTCTCCTCCAGCCAGACCTTTGGGTGATGCAGAGACAAAAACAATGGTCGATGCAAGAAGCAAGCGTATTTAGGAATCGACAGAAATACATAAAAAAAGGATAGTATAGACTTACATAAAATAAATCCCTATATAAACTTACATGTATGTATATGTCATAACAATAAACTTACACAATTATATTACATATACTACTTAGACGTAACATAATTATACATAGTATATTGATAGTTACGATTCTGCCAACCTCCTCAAAAGTAGCTCCCGCACCTTCCGCTTGAATGACAAACGACTGGGCACCATCCTGGGTTTTGTTCCGCCCCACTGCGGTTTTCAGGGATTGGGGAGATTGGGGAAGGGGACGGTAATTGAGCCTCCGGTAACCTCACTCACACGACGAAACACAACGCAAGCGTTGCTTCACGTCGGTTTTCGCTCGGCCGTGGTATCACTCCGGTCGAGCCGGCCCATTCGTGCCGAAGCATGGCTCTCCCAGACTTAAAAGTAAAAGTAAAGGGTTAAAGGAATCGGAATGAAATTGGGAACAGAGATAGACTATGGTTTGAAGACTCACATACATTACTTTTTACCCTACAGGAACTCGGGCAAAAGCTAGTGCTTTATAACGAAGCCAAATGTTTTGTAACTACATATTAGTCTACGTAGTAGTAGTATTCAGTAGCCAACCAATGGTACTGTCTGTACTGAATCATTCTTCATTTTCTTTACTGCCTACTTAAATAGTGGACTGTGCCGTTTTTTTTTGCTGGGGAAAATCATCCAATGACTTCTTCCGCCTGGGTGAGGCGAGAGGGAGTGTCAGACTCTTACTGACTAAAAACCACCCCGTTCCTACTCCTGCACTTCGAGCCGGAGCCCCGGCAACCCGTTAAGTCTTCCGCGGCCCCGAAGTGGACTGTACCCTGCTTACCGGCCTTGAATAAACATTATCATAATATGACAAAAGGATTTTGTTTTTATTGTCAACATTATGCTTAGTAATTACTAATTAGTATAATGCGTCAAGCGTGTCTTTGCATTGTTCTCACATTTACGTACAGTATTGAAATATTTATCAGAGACATTATGGGCTCATTTTACACAAAAAGCATACAGCGCCCTTCGAGTCCAATATAATAACGCTTTTAGGGTGCTGATGGGGTTGCCCCGTTTTTGTAGTGCCTCGGGAATGTTTGCAGAAGCCCGCGTAGATTGCTTTTATACAGTAATGCGTAAGAGATGCACATCCCTAGTGCTGAGGGTGAGGGGTAGCAACAACAGCATCCTGAAAATGATATCTGGCCGACGGGATTAAAATTTTTTTTTTTTGAGGGGGGAAAATCATCCAATGACTTCTCCCGCCCGGGTGAGGCGGGAGGGAGTGTCAGACTCTTACTGACTAAAAACCACCCCGTTCCTACCTGCACTTCGAGCCGGAGCCCCGGCAACCCGTTAAGTCTTCCGCGGCTCCGTATCGGCATCAGCCCTGTTAGGCCCCATCTATGGTGGTCTGATGGCTCCTTGAGGCGCGCGCGGCACGCGACGCGCCGTACGCTCAGTCAGGCGGCGAGTCACCCGTGCTCGCCGTCCTCAGGCCCGTGCTTACGGTGGCCGGAGATCGTCTCGCGATACCCGACGCCCGGAGTGTCTCTCGCGACGGCCGGGTCGTGAGGAGATTCGTTCCCTCACGCGCTCCGCCTCCTCCTTAGCTAGCATGACTGCTTCGCAGAAGGAGGAGACGGCATCCCAGTCCCCCTCGCTCCGTACCATGGTCTGAACCAGAGCCGGATGTGAGAGGTCGCCGTCGCCGATCACATTCCTGAGGACACGGCGGTGCTCAGTCCACGCAGGACACACCGCCACCGTATGCTCCACCGTGTCCTCCGGGCGATCCTCGCAGTGATGACACCCGGGCGTCTCCTCCCGCCCAATCCGAAACAGGAACCTACCGAAACTCCCGTGTCCGGTAAACACCTGCGTCAGGCGGTAGACTTACCGCTCAAAGAGGGGACTTACCGCTGCAATGACAGCGAGCCCAGCCTTCGGTTGCGACAGTCGTGGCTGCTATTCCGCCATGAGATCACGCCGGAGCTCATCCCGCCACGCATTAATCTGGCGCGGCAGCGGAGATTCGCCCCGGCGACGTGCCTCCGCGCGCAAACAAAACACGCGCGCGAGCACCTTCGCCTCCAGATCCCACGGCGGTAATCAGGCAAGGAGGTTCGCCGCCTCCCCGGAGATCGTGCGATATCCGCGTATCAATCGGATCGCCATAACCCTCTGTGATGTGAGCAGCGCCCGAACGGGCCGCCGCCCCCACACAGGGGCGCCGTAGAGGGCCATGGACCGCAGGACCTCGGCGTATAACCTCCGGCAGGAGGCATTTGGCCCCCCGAGGTTGGGTAGGAGGCGCTTAAGTGCCGCCCCCGTCCTTTCCAACTTAGGAGCCAAACGTCGGAAATGCTCCACGAAGTTCCACCGACTGTCGAGGACGAGTCCTAGGTACTTCATCGTCGTCTCGACGCCGATGGTAACTCCTCCCGCCGTTAATTGGGACTCACCCGGAGGTGGCGCGTTCCCG
Source organism: Spodoptera picta (assembly GCA_038387885.1). Lineage (NCBI taxonomy): Eukaryota > Metazoa > Arthropoda > Insecta > Lepidoptera > Noctuidae > Spodoptera > Spodoptera picta. The sequence continues at coordinate 268,049 of JAZHFQ010000073.1, forward strand.
CGGCCATGAAAACACATGGCCTCGGACTTGTGGAGCGCCACCTCGATTCCCAGTTGCCGTATTCTTTCAACGACTGTCGTAACCGCTCTCGTCGTTAAATTAGCCGCCGCCTGATGCGACCTCCCTTGTGCTAACACCAGTGTGTCGTCAGCGTAACAGACCACGCTGACGTTGATCGGGAGGTCGGTGCGCAGCACCCAGTCATAGCCGATGTTCCACAGGAGCGGCCCCAAAACAGAACCCTGTGGAACACCGCGCGACGTCTCTCGCCGGTTCCACTCACCTCGGTGACCGGGGTAAATGACGGACCGTTCCGTCAGGCATGCCTCGATTACACGACGGAGATAGGTGGGCACCCGATGATATCGAAGTGCCTCCGAAATGCAGCTGCAGGGCAGGGAGTTGAAGGCATTGGCGATGTCCAAGGACACCGCCACTACGACCTTACCCCTGGACACTGCAGTCCCCGTCGTGAGGTCTCTTACACGCATTATGGCGTCCACCGTGGAACGCCCTCTGCGGAAGCCGAACTGGCCGTCCGACAGGTCTTGTATATTGACCTATTAAATCATATATAATGTGTACTAACATTAGTTTTTAAGTTCAATGTTACTAACAAGAATATGGATATGGTCTGAAATAAATGATTATTATTATTATTATTTTCGGTTCCTTTTTCTAAGCTCGGCTACAGCGCCGGATTTGCGGGCTAGTACGGGCCGAAGCCAAGTGCTAACCCACGTGGACGTTTCAATTTTGGGTTGGGATGAACGAAACTTTGTCGGTTTCGTTCAAAAATTTTCGAACAATATGGCAGGTATTTAAAATAGCAGCTTTTTGGAGGATTCGATATGTGTATGGAGGTAGTTCGAGTGTTTTTATGGATTGATGGAGTTGTTTTGGAATAACCCCCGTTGTTGATAATACTATGGGAACTATTGTGACGCTGTTAAGTCGCCACATTCTGGTGATTTCTATTTTCAGGTCGGTGTATTTAGAAAGTTTTTCTGCAATTGTGTTTTGGAGGTTATGTGTATTTGGAATGGCTATATCTATGATTTGCGCACTTTTGTTGATCTTATCAATGAGTGTGATGTCGGGTCTATTGAAGTGTGTGGTTTTGTCGGTAAGAATAGCTCGGTCAAAGTACAACTTAAAAGCAGAGTTTTCAAGTACGATTTCTGGGTGGTATTTGTAGTATGGTGTTGGTGAACCGGATATTAATTTATATTTTAACTCGTCGAGTACCGGTTTTGTAGACACAATTATAGAACAATAGGTTGCGGTCACCGGTGACCGCTTGGTATTTGACAGTTTAAAGCTAATTTTTGGTGTATAATATTTGCAACTTGGTCGTGCCTGTGCTTATAATCCGATTGAACTATGGCTTTACAGGCACCTGTGACATGCTGAATAGTTTCAGATGCACTATTACAGCGCCTGCAAATGTCGGTGGGTATGGGAATATGCATTATATGTTTTTGATAGTTGCGTGTTTCTATTACCTGGTCCTGTATCGCCAGCATGAACCCCTCAGTCTCAGGAAACAATTCACCGCGTCTTAACCATTCGTTCGATGCAACTTTATCGACGTTTGATTGATTAAGGTCGTGATAGTGTCTCCCATGTAATGACTTCTGAGCCCATGCTGTGATTTTGGTTTGTCGATCGGTCTGTCTCATTGTTTTGTGTCGTTTGATCGGCCATATTCAAAGGTGTGAGTTTGGTATCATTTTGGACTATTGCGTTATGAAGAGTTGATGAAGGACTTTTACTATAGAAATAAGATCTCAAAGTTGTAATTTGTTTGTTATGTAAATTGGGGATATCTATAATACCTCTTCCTCCGTCGTTTCTTGGTAGTGTAAGTCTCTGTGTGCATGATCTTGGGTGGTGTCGTCTGTATTTTGTTAGTGTAGTATTAATGTGGCGTTGTAGATTCTGAAGCTCTGTTTTGGACCAATTTATGATACCAAATGAATATGTGAGAATTGGAATAGCATACGTGTTAATAGCTTTTATAGTATTTCGGGCGTTTAATTGAGTATTACATATTATTTTTACTCTGTGTTTAAATTGTTTTGTGAGCTGGCTTTTAATTTCTTTATGCAAGATTTGTTTGGTTTGTATGTACCCTAAATATTTGTAAGTACCACTTTCATCCAAGGAATCAATGGTATCACCTGTTTGTAACTGATAGGAGTGCGTGTAAGTTCTGCCTGCTTTCACTGAATTGATTTTACATTTATCGATTCCAAACTCCATTCCTATGTCATTTGAAAATATTTCGGTTACGTCAGCCAGCTGATGTAAATCCTCTGGAGAAGATGCGTATAATTTGATGTCGTCCATGTAGAGAAGATGGTTTATTGTACAGTGTTGATGGCGAATTTCTGTAGTAGTTACTGTGTTCCTGTATTTAAGTTGAAAGCCAGCCTTTAGAGATTTTAATTGATTTGACAGTGGGTTTAAAGCTAAACAAAACCAGAGAGGGCTTAGGGAGTCACCTTGAAAGATACCTCGCTGGATCTTAATAAATTCTGTCTCTACAACACCTGCAGACGTATTTACATGAAGTCTGGTTTGCCATTTACTAATAATGTTTTCTAAAAAGCGTGTGATATATGGGTGGATTTTGTAAATTTTTAAAACGTGAAGCAACCAGGAATGAGGTACTGAGTCATAGGCTTTCTTATAATCAATATACATGGTATATAAATCTTTCTTGTATTTTTGTACGTCTTTAAGTATAACCGAGTCTATTAATAACTGTTCTTTACAACCTTGGCTAAATTTCCTACATCCTTTCTGCTCTTCTGATAATATTTTGTGAGTGTCAATGTGTTTATATATTATATTAGTTATGCATGATGTTATTATTTTGTACATTGTTTGTAAGCAGGTTATAGGTCTGTATTTTGCAGGATTTGCCGTGTCATTAAGGTCTTTTGGCAACATATACGTGATGCCTTCCGTTAAGTACGTAGGAATATTTGTTGGGTTTTTAATAAAATTGTTAATATGGTTGTACAAATGAGGGTGAATTGTTGTGAATTTTTTTAACCAGAAGTTATGTATGTGATCAGTTCCTGGGGCTTTCCAATTATGAGCTTTATTGAGAATATCGTGAAATGTTTCAACATCTATTTGATCGAATTGCATTTGTTGAATAGTGTCATAATTGATTTCCTCAGTTTTAATCCAATCAGCTTGTGTGTTGTGGCACACAGGGTTTTCCCAGATTCCTGCCCAAAACTGGCGTAGGTCCTCTTTAACAGGAAATGCCGTATGTGCTGTGTTATTTGACGTGGTGTGATTGGTTGTTGATTGTTTTAAAGTTCGGTAAAATTGCTTTTCGTTATTTTTGAATTGACTATTCTGTGTTTTGCGTAATGTGCATTTAGTGTATCTATTTAACCTACTTTTAATAACTGTGAGTTTCTGTTTGAGTGTGTCTAAGTAATGTGTAAGTTGTCTGTTAGGTTCTTCGTGTATAATGTGTATCTTATAGTCTCTTATTATCTTATTAACTTCTCTATCTAATTTTCTACTTCTGTGGCCCTGCATGTAATATGTTAACCTACCTATTTTAGACCTGATTACTTCTATTTTATGTTCTAATCTTTTTTGCCATCTAGGTTTACGATTGCTCTGCGAGTTATTAAGATCGTGAGCAAATGATAAACTGATTTTACTTCCATTGATCTTAGCAGCTGTCCACGCGGCACTATATATGATTGTTTGTAGTTGGTTAAATTCTGTATCTGTATTAACATGGTCTGGCAATATTACTTTATTAATATATTGTACTGTTTTCGCAAATTTTTTTGAAGTCCTTTGTTTGGGTATATAACATCTATTGGTGGGATGGGTATCAGTGTAGTATTGTAGGGCTTGTAAGAATAGTTCGTCTATATCAGAATCTCTTTCATAGTTTTCAGTATGTGTGTTAATAGTAGTGGGCTGTTGATCGAAATTTTCGTCTGTAAAATCTAATTCCTGCGATCCTAATTCTAGACTAGTGTTCTCTACATTTATTTGTGGTTGTGTATGTGTATAATACGTAGTTTGTTGTAAGATTGAGCTATTCGATCTTTGAAAAACCGTTGCATCTCTTTCATGCATCTCTTGCTCTACTACCGTTTTTATGATTTGTAGTCGCGTTTCAGGGATCATTTTGTTATTTATGATTACTCTTTTCTGGTCTGATATGCGTTGTTCTGATAAGTGTGCTAAGTGAGGGTAACATTCTATGAATTTGTCTCTAAGGTTTTTCCGCCACATTGTCATGTCCGTCTCCATCTTAGTAACTTCAAAATAGAGTTTCATACGAGTTTCATTGACTTCGACTGACCATTTCATTCGGGTTTTGGTTTGTATGTGCGCTAGTGTATTGATTTGTGTGTATTTTTGTTGTGATTGAGTCTGTATTTGTTGTGTGCCATTTTGAGTTAATAAAAGGGTTAAATTACTTCTGACCTAATTGCATCAAGTGTAATTGTTGGTAGTAACTTGTTGTTGACAATGGCTCTTCTTTGATCGCCTATTCTTTGCTTGGAAACTGTCATATTTGGAAATTGTTCGGTGAACTTCGTGTGTAGTGTATTTAAATAAGCATTTGTATCAGTTTCTAAATTTGTGGTGATAAGGTAGTTACGCCAAATGAATTCGTTCATTTCGTTGCTCCATTTTTTACGCGTATTTTTTGTATCAGTAGCGGATGTCGGGTTGTTGGCTACAGTAGCCTCCGACACAACGTCTACAGATAATGTTGATGAAGTAGATGATCTTAGTGAACGTGATTTGAATGAAAGTGATGATGGTGTGATTGATGAGAATATGAATCTCGGAGAGGACGACAATGACGCCGTAGATGTTTCAACATCTGTTGGAGGCACCTTTGCCTGCATTGTATTTTTATTTTTAGATCTGGTTATCATTTTTATTCCCACGAGTAGCTAGGGACTAAACAGGTCTACCACAGCAGAGCCCTGCGTTCACTGTGGCAAGGGTAAATAAAACTGGAAGTCCCCTGGTTTCCAGAGTTGGCATACTAACGACTAAGCACCCCCTTAGTCACGCAGCCCTCAGCGTATGCAACCTTGGCTTGGGTTGTATCTCTTTTAGTCGGGTTCCTTCCCCAGTCAAGATAAGACTAGGGGTCGGAGCCCTTAAGCCCCACCACGTCGACAACGTAGAGATACATCGGTGGGGTTATTATTTATTATTATTGTATAATATACGTTCTTTACTCGGTATATGGCAATAGGCTCACCCCCGATTACATGGGACTCATAACATAAATAGTAAACAGTAAGTATTACATAATATAATGCCACTGCATTAATTGCCGCAATATGCACTTCTGCGTACCGCTTTGGGGATAAAAGGCGTGATGTTATGTTTTGACTAACACTCTTATATATACTCATATTATAAAGATTGTTGTATGAAGTTTGTTTTTTTGTTTGTTTGTTAGAACGCGCTAATGTCTAAAACTACTGGTCGGATTTGAAAAATTATTTCTGTATAATTGGATAGCCCATTTATCGAGGAATGCTTTAGGCTATAAAATATCACGTTACGATTAATAGGAGTCGATCAGAGCGAGTGAAACCGCGCGGAAGTAGTACCTTATACCCATCAAAACAAAAGTATAATAATTCATTTATTTATTACATTTTATGTTTACACCGGGATTTGAGAGCACCCTTTTGAGCCTGAAATATATTGTTTTCAGGAGTAATTTTATTGTTTCACTAGAAAACAAATACACGTAATGTTTTAAATTATCATTTCTAAATTAAACTGTAAGGAGATAGAAATGAAAGGTCGTTCAACTTCTGTAATTATTTTTTTTGTTCTTTATTATTTTTTATTGTTTTGTTGGTTGAATGGTTTTCAGGATGATTGTTAAGCATGAGATTTCGGGTTTGATTTCCTGTTTTGCGCGAATCGGTATTATGTTCCTCTCAGCAACAGAATAGAATCTCGAGTTATGCTCCTAAAAATGTAGATTTTACTTTAGAAACGACATTAAAAGTACCTACATGAACTCTTATAATATTATTCTCATCATCATCACCATTAACAGCTGGAAGACGTCCACTGCTGGACATAGACCTACCCCTTAGTCCTCCACGTCGAACAACAACTCGCCACCTGCATCCGCCGACTCCCTGCAACTCTGGCGATGTCGTCGGGCCACCTAGCGGGAGGCCTGACGCTTCGTGTCCGGTCCGTGGTCTGCACTCATGGACTTTTCTGGCCGTCAGGCCGTCGAACAATATTAATAATTGACAATGATTAAAACAATCCTTTAGTTACCTTACTCTCAATAGGAAAGAGCTATATTTGCCTATAATATTAAAAGCTAATTCAGTGGTCACAATCGAGTCGAAAGGTAATTGGGTAGTTTCCTAAGTTTAAAATGTATTGTTTCGACTTTTCAATACAATAAATAATTTAGAAAAATAATCATACTCTCATAATCTCGCTAATTTTAAGGAAATAAGTATGCTGTTTGACGCAAAAATATGATGACGTCACCGGTTGCGATCCAATACAAAATTCATAGAAAAGTATCGTTTTTGATATTTCAATAAAAGTAGATATTGAATTTGACTAACTGTCAACTACCGTACTCAGAGAGTGTTAACTCTTTTGTTATAATGCGAATATTCGTAGTATTTGTACCATTGTCATGGATAGTATCTGTGGTGCCGATATTGTGCTATCACTACATAGCAATATTATATGTTTTTGTACAACATTTAAACTATTATTATTATTATGTATGTCTTTACCATTCACGGGACCACAGGGTCCCGGTCATTTGGGAGGCGTACGAGGGGCCGAAGCCGCGCAGAGGCCCTTTAGACAACTTTAATCTAAATGTAATGGAGACACAAATTATTATTATTATGTCTTTACCGTTCACGGGACCACAGGGTCCCGGTGATTTGGGAGGCGTACGAGGGGCAGAAGCCAACTGCGCAGAGGCCCTTTAGACAACTTTAATATAAATGTAATGGACACACAAACCGGCGACTACCCCTGTATGCACTATGGAAATGCACCCAAGGACAGTCCCCGGTTAGTGTAGAACTATTGTGAATAATGGAATAAAAAGGTAGGGCTATGGATGGGTTGCTGTGGACTGGGAAATTGAGAACTATGGATGACTATGGCACCTGCCGAAACAATGTAATTATTACACGTAAAAATGGCAGGCGGAGACTCGCCAACTCACCGACCGGGCCCCGGGAATGGTTGCTAGATATAGCAACAAAGGGGCAACGAGAATGTGAGTGGCTGAAGTAAGTGGTTAAGAAACTACCACCGCTTTCTACTCAGATCATCTGCTCCAGCCGAAGCCTCCTGCATCCCTGGCCCACTCGCGACTTACGAATAGTTTCTTACCCTCCGAGCAGGATCACTGCTCTCGCGACTCCACTCTGGACGGCCAATGAAGGCAAGCCAGAGGTGGAAGACCTGTTCCTTGTCATCGTTCACTCCAGCCAGCCAATTAAGGCAAGCCGGAGAAGAAGGAACGGTGACTTCTCCCTGGAGCACTCGGGGTGATGATAGCCCGCGGGATCGCTAATGCCCGTCACCTGGTGGTGCCCTGCGGGCTTATTATTATTATTATTAAACAATAGATACATTTACTAGTGAACAAGTGAACAAGTGAATTTATTTCTGCAAATAGGCTACTAGGCAGCACTTTTACACGTCAATTTACTACTTGTTTTATGCTGTCAAAAATGAATCAAACAAATTGGAAACCAACAAATTACGTCAAAGTTCATGCATTATTTTTATGTCATTTGAAATATAATAATAATATTGTTGTCCATCGTAATTATCCTATCCTACTAATATAATAAATAAATGTGAAAGTTTATGAGGATGTATGTCATTTATAAAAGAAAATTTACAAGAATTATAAAATTATAAAAGAAAAGTCTCAGATCGTTAATTAATCGTCAAAACTAAATTATCGGTTCAGAAATATTTAATTTCCTGATATACTTGTTTACGAGAGTAAAATTATAAACGAGAAGAATCGATCCAGAAATATTGCTTTCCATATCGAATAATTTCGCAACGTCATTATTTAGTACTTGTCATAACGTTGCAACACTGAAATTGTCAAATCTGGAATCGAATTAAAATTCCGAGTATAGTAAATTGTATTGTGAACCTGATTGAAAAAGAGTAACCTATGGAGTTTCTTGCTCGTTCTTCTCCATAGGAATCTACACCTTGGAATGAGCAAATAGCTTCACTTTTAATATTATTTTTATTTCGACGTTCAAAAGTGCCATTCTGGCCTAATTGAAATAAATGATTTTGATTTTGACTTTGACTTTGACTTTGACTTTGACTTTGACTTTGTTAATACGACTGAAACTAAAGAAACTATTACTTATGAATTTATGAACTAACAAGTTGCGAAATAAACGGAGCTCCTTTTAGAGGTATATAAAAAAAAACAAAAGAGCAAAAAATTTAAGGACTATTCCGAGTTCCGTGTTCGTTAAGAAAGTATTTGAATGTAGAACGAAGAAAATAAATATAAAGAAAAAGTTTCGTTGCAGTACTTTTTGCGCGGGATAAGAACAGACGCCATCTATCTTTTTTTCATTTGTTTACGTTGATACAGCTGTTATTTTTACAGTTTCTAGTATTTCTTGATGATACTTGCATTGTCTATTAAGTATGTTCAGAGAAGGAATTAAAGTTATTACTCAAGGATTTTTCCTTGTAATTTGAAAATGGCCCTTAAATATCATTTCTGCGCTACAAATGCCCTACCTTTGTCAGTACTGTTGCCCCAGAATATTAAACCATATTTTATGGTTGATCCAACATAACCATGATACGATAACATTAACTTTCAAATTTATAATAAGGGGAATTTTTTACTGCACCTCTATTTAGAAATTTAAGCAATTCCAATTTCACCACTAATAACCTACTGCATATAAAAAAATTACTGTACTACAAATTAACTACTTACATATTACTCATCGTAAAACGAAAATACTAATTTGCACACAAATTGTTCAAAATAGGTTAGGTTAGGAATTATTAGATGTACTTTTAGTTATAAGATAGTCATTCAGTAAACTGAAAGATCTAACATATAGTATGATTGATTTATTTTATGAGCAATTTTAGTATTTTTGGTGGTAATTTCGAATATTTTGATTGAAAAAAGGCAATTTACAGATACAGTATTAAATATAATATTAGTGTGATAAACACACACAACTGAAGGTGCAATCTACCCTAGATTACTAATTTTTATTTTAATATCCGTATTTTTATTATTTTTATTTTGACACGTATTTTTTATTTTCTTACAGAAACGAATAGTTTCATAGATTATATTGATTTGAAATATCGCATGACGTCACTTTTGAGTACGATTTATACTCTAAAATGTACGTAGCTACCTCCCACTCTTAAACTGTGATTCGTTTTATCTAAATATTGTTTTCTTATACGACAAAATAAAAAAAAACGTGTCTAATATTTTTTTCATGACCTAACTGACGGACTAATTAGATTTTTAATGTTCATGCCCTGTCATCATCCCTATTTGAAACAACAAAAACTGAGGCACCAAATTGCCTGATTTAAGAGTGAAATTGAATACGTAGGTATACCACAATTGAACCAGCTACTTAAAACACAAACTTCATTACAGATCATTCTCAAAATGTCCCAAACTAAATTTCGACCCTTTTTTCTCCCAACTTGCTCTTTTATTTACAAACTGGGACCCTACGTTAATAACAAGGTAGATATGTAAATACGAGGCGTTGCCATTGTTTAACATAATCAACAGTTAAGGCAGGGTGCTGTTTACTGTTCAAATTAAAGATGTTATCTTTGCACCCGTTTCGAAAGGACCAAAACTTTTTGTGGTTGACTCATTATGTGCTAATGTTATATGGTGATTGTCGGTTCTGTGTTTTTGATTGTATATGTATTTTTTGATGAAAGATTTGAAAATTCACATACATCCCTTCAACAACCTATATCTAAGTGGCCATTACTAACCAAAGGCGTCTTATCACGTGGAGTAGGTTTGAGCATTAATCATGTCACCACGCTTGCTCAATGCGGGTTGGCGATTTCAAACTTATAATTATAAATTATAAGCCCAGGTCACGATATTTCCTTCACCGTTTGTCAGTAGCGTCTAAATAATCTTAGAAAGTACGTATAGTTCAGAGAAATTCATATTGGTACTTGCTGTTGGTATTGGTAGGTTTGGAACCTGCGCCCTTTTGCATCGAAATTGAAATCGCTAACCCGCATTGAGTAAGCGTGGTGATTAATGCTCAAACCTTCTCTGTGTGAGAACAGGTCTTTAGTCAGCAGTGGTCACTTATGTACTGTTGATGTGAGATAATAAAAACAATGATGAATAAAGTAACCCACAATAAAAATCTAGTTTAAATTCAATTATTCAAGAACAAGACTAACAACCATCAATATTAAATCGAAACGAACACCTAAACTCAACATGAGGTAGAAACAAATATACCTCTATATAACAGTTTTGCACTATTTCGTTGCTAGATTGTTCGAGTAACTTCTTTGGCGCTGTGTACACGGCCGTATGCCAAACATGCGGTAGTGTGAAGCTAGCTTAAATTATTTCCCAGCTTATCTCGCGCTGTGTGAGGTCGACGACCTCAGTTGTATGGTTTGTTACGTTTTATGAAAGTTAGCATTCTTTTTATGTATAAAGGATGTGGTAGTTTTCGGTTATATGTAATATTGTACACTTTTCCTATATATTTGTAAAATGTTCAATGAAATATACGTACGTAGTATAATTATAAAATGTATATTGCTTAATGCAAACCTCGGGAACGGCTGAAAAGATTTGACAATAGGTATGATGACAGAGTATGAAAATTAAAAATCTAATTAGTCCGTAAGTTATGTAGTTAAAAATTTTTAGACACGTTTTTTTTTCATTTTGTTGTGAAAACTATACTTAGATAAAACGAATGAAAGTTTAGGAGTAGGAGGTAGCTACGTCATTTTAGAGTATAAATCGTACTCAAAAGTGACGTCATGCGATATTTCAAATCAATCTATCTTCGAAACTATTCGTATCCGTAAGGAAATAAAAAATACGTGTCTAATGTTTTAAATAATCTACCAGGCGGACATTAAAATAAAAATTCATCCACCCTATTAAAAAGGTATATAAGGCTCAACCAAAATAATTTGTCGGAAAGATGCACAAAAATTATTCTACCGAATTATGGTAATTCTGTTTTTATTTTCCATTGTGCCACTAACCCTTATAAATGGTTTTGTTCGCATCAAATAACCAAAATTTCAGACGTATTGCTATGAGACATTTTTTTGTCTGGTCTTTTTGTGGAAAAATGTCTGATATTGGTATTTTCGAGTTCAGGATAATCGTATCTTTCGATTTGGGGCGGTTTTAGCCGTATTGCTATGAGACAAAAATTTTGGTCGTCATCTCTCGTACTATTAGCATTTCGACTGGAATATGCTAACAAACTTATTAATTTACAATATGTGTCTAATGATTTTAAATAATCTACCAGACGGACATTAAAATAAAAATTAGTCATCTAGCCTGTTCCTTTTTTGTCGTCGTAGTACTTCTAATACTTTAGGTTTTTATGGTATCAACAAATTAAAAAGTTATTAGAAAAGTCAGAAATCCAAGTTCGATAAAAATCTTAATTAAAACAATGTAGCAACACGCTTTCAATTTCCCAAGATGAATAAAGAGATGTACCATGTTATGTTAAACCTTTTCACCAGTTATGGCTCCCATGTGTACACCATAAAACAGAAGCCCTTACCCCTAAACCAGACACAGTTCAAAACTTGATTACTTCTTTAGGTTTGTACCTATAAATTTAACTTTGCTTTTAAGCAGGCCATACACGCTAGGTTATCATCAACAGCCTATAAATGCTCACTGCTGAGCAAAGCCTCTTCTCACACGGAGAAGGTTTGAGCATTAAACCACGCTTGCTCTATGCGGGTTGGCGATTACAAACTTATAGTTAGAAATTATAATTCCAGGTTTCCTCACGATGTTTTCCTTCACCGTTTATCAGTGGTGTCTGAATAATCTTAGAAAGTACATATAACTCGGAAAAAGTCGCATTGGTACTTGCCGTTGGTAGGTTTCGAACCCGCACCCATCATGCATGAGAAGCGGGAGTCTTAATCCTCCGGGCCGACACGACTACTAAACACACGCGACACGCATTATTATGCGTGATGGTTATAACCTTCTTTAATATATCTGTGGTTATAACTGTGCATGCAAAACAGACAAGCATAACCGAGCACCGATGCACTGATAACTGTACAGTTTAATCACATGTGTATGTAGTAGCTAATGCTAGGGCTAGCCTGTCGGTTAAGCATGCACGGCTAAAACCATTAAGCAAAACCTAGCGTGTATGGCCTACTTAAAAGAGCCTAATCATTAACTTTGACGCGGAGAACCTAACGGGTAACCGGGACTCCGGCTCGACGTGCAGGAGAAGGAACGGGGTGGTTTTTAGTCAGTAAGAGTCTGACACTCCCTCCCGCCTCACCCAGGCGGGAGCAGTCATTCGATGATTTTCCCCCCTTAAAAAAAAATCATTAACTTTACATGTTCATATTAATATGTATATCCGAACTTATTTTGTTGTATACATCACAGTAGCGAGGCGATTTTAGAAGGTTTATGTGATTGAAAGCAGTTATAAGACTGAAGCGTAACATATATACCACTTTATTTCCTTCACCCACGCAGGCAATACCGTGGGTAACAGCTAGTATACCTACTATCATACTTACTTTTTGGCAAAAAACAAACAAGTTCTCATTATTCGCAAATAACAATTTCTTAGACCTTCAAACCTTGTCTTGATAACCACCTACATACTATGTACATATAGCTAGATATATAACCATTGTATTCCCTATATCGTGAAGTCACGTGCCAGCCATTAATCATAGATGTTTTACGTGATCGCTGAACCTGAAAAATGCTTCTCCTGGTAACAATTTCAGGCTCTGATTGTGTGAAGGAAAATAGCAATGAAATCCTTACTGTAGGTACTGTGAGCTTATGAGGCTTTATTCTTGTTTAGAAGTTATTATAAGATTTTTTTTGAGATAGAGGCATAAGCAGCCTCTGTAGCCGTCTGCGGACGACGAGCACGGGTGACTCACCGCCCAACCAGAACCAGACCCGGGCGTACGGTGCGTTGCATTCTGCGCGCGCCTCAAAGAGTCATCAGACCAGCATAGATGGGGTCCAATAGCGCTGATGCCGATACGTAGCTTCGGAGGATTTAACGCATTGCCGGGATTCCGGCTCAAAGTGCAGGAGTAGGAACAGGGTGGTTTTTAGGTAGGTAGTCAGTAGCCTGACACTCCCTCTCGCCTCACACGGGCGAGAGAAGGCATTGGATGATTTTCCCCCGTCAAAAAAAGCCGCTGTAGCCGTACGCTTGTAAAATCATAGACATCGCAAGTGCGTTTTGGACTATGTAGGCCACTTTTAATGAGCCGTGTCGTCATTTTCAGAGAGGAGGGTTCTCCGATATACGATGGTAAAATCAAACAGTGATTGAGCAATTCCCGTTTACTAAACATTCACGTATTATACCGTCGTCTGTCTATTAAATCGTGCAGTAAATAATTATCCTACATAAAAAGCCATTCTGACAACATTGGGAGATTTTTGCGTCTAACGCAAAGAAAAATGATAGCAATTTAAGAAAAACACTAAAAATCATCACGCAACTTGCAAACTAAAGTAATATTATTATGATCCGATGTCCTTTTATCCGTCAAGTGACAAATTACGCGCCATTACCGGCCGCCATGTTGGAAGCCATCTTGTCATATTATTTATCGTCGCCAATTTGTGGACTTTATCGCGGTTTAGTGTTCCAGGTGTTAAATATTTTTTAAACAAGACATTAATGTCGGTTTTAATCATGCTCGGTTGCGATCGGCGATAAAAATATAATAATAATATGTATTTTACATAATTTTAGGCTTTTTTTCAGAAACAATTTACTAATTGATTGTCCATGTTTAATGTTTTGTCAAAATTTTATTTTTAATGTAGCAACACACTAATACTTATAATAAACGTGAAAGTTTCTTTATTTGGATGTTAGTCCGTCAATCACGCTGAATCTACCGAACAGATATTGATAAAATTTTGTATACAGGCAGGGTATGGGCTGACTTAGGTGGTAGGATACTTTTTATCCCTATTAAATGCTCCCATTGGATATACAGGAATCATATTCTACGCGAAGTCGCGGACAATAGCTAGTATTGTATAATAGAATATTAATTTATTAAACTAATTTGTTTACTTGTCATTGTTGATGGTTATACGTAGGTATGCTAGTACCGTCTTCAAACCAGCACACACCGTAGGAAACCTATTGAAATTTAACACCTCTATCTTATGATTAAGCATTATAACTAACTAGCTGCTTCCGCGCGGTTACACACGCTTTGCTCAGCTCCTATTGGTCGTAGAGTGAATTTTATAGCCTTGTTGCAGTTACGGAGATTAAACAAACAAAACAAACTCTTCCGTTTTATATAATAGTATAAGATTTATAACGTAAACAATTTTATTCGACTGCACGATTGGCGCGGTGGCTGGGCAACTGGCTGCCGTGCAACGTGTCGCGGGTTCGATTCCCGCACGGAACAACTCTTTGTGTAATCCACAGATTGTTGTTCCGAGTCTGGGTGTCATGTGTATGTGATATTGTATGTTTGTAAACGCACCCACGATACAGGAGAAAATCCTAGTGTGGGGCAACGTTTAATTTAAAAAAAAAATATTCGGCGTGTCCACAATCTCACAATGAGACATGGGAACGAGACACTAAAAATATGTTATCGTAAGCAATTCTTTTCGTCTCGACCCTTAACCCTGAATATGAGAAGGTCAAGAAAAAAACAAGCATAAAATCGAAGAAAATCCATAAAAATCATTGCAGTCTTCAACATTTGTCGCACTTGAACAAATAAAATACGCAAACCAAAATATATGGCACCGAATAATAATATTATTTCGCTAAAAAGAATATCTTTCGCAGATAAGGCGCGTAAAATGAAGATTTTATTGCGAAAAACCCTTTTTATATATTATCGAAATTACGCTTGAATGATTGTGGCATAAACGCTTTGTTTCATTTTCCCTAATATATGACAAAAAGTTGTAGGTATGTGTTTCTCGATTCAAGTTTAGGTACTTACATCTTTGGGAATATTGTTCCTTAAAATGATAGAGGTTTATGTATTTTTAGCATAGGTAGTTACTACAATTATTTTATGGGATAATCCGATAAACGGGCAGACCAACAACTGTAGGATCAACTGACGGTAAGCAATCGTCGTCGCCCATGGATTTTTTTTAATGGGGGAA
The DNA here is from genome assembly GCA_038387885.1 of Spodoptera picta. Classification (NCBI taxonomy): domain Eukaryota; kingdom Metazoa; phylum Arthropoda; class Insecta; order Lepidoptera; family Noctuidae; genus Spodoptera; species Spodoptera picta. The sequence continues at coordinate 283,530 of JAZHFQ010000073.1, forward strand.
AACCATCGAATGACTGTTCCCGCCTGGGTAAGGCGGGAGGTCAGACTCTTACTGACTAAAAACCACTCCGTTCCTTCTCCTGCACGTCGAGCCGGAGCCCCGGTTACCCGTTAGGTTCTCCGCGACTCGTCGCCCATGGATACCTCGAACATCGCAGGCGTTACAAGTGCGTTACCGGCCTTTTAGGGATTAGGAATTTAGGGATTGTTGAAGCTTCAGGGATTGATTAATCATTGCATTAATAATGGAAAAATTACTGCCGAGGATCGCACATCATATTTTAAATCCTTGTTTCAAACCGACACGAGGACAATGCTAACAAAATCTTCCGATCCCTAGTTGTGTGAAAATGATTTTTGGTGCCAAGTGGCCCCACTATCGACTACTAGTTAACCCTCAACTCAATGGATTGCCGGGGCTCCATTTCAAAGGAGAAATAAGAACGGGTTAGGTTTAGACAGTAAGAGTCCGACAATTTCACCTCACCAAGGCGGGAGAAGTTATTAGATGATTTTTCTCCCCTTTAAAAAAATAGTAAATAAACTTGTGCCTAGGAATCAGATATAAATAGAAAAGGTTAAAGTGGGTGTACATTTTACTTCTTCTAGAAAAAGCAATGCCAGCCACATCGTAATATACAAACAAGTTAAAATAATAACTACAAAAGTGGGTTGTCATAATACATACCGTATTATGATATCCACTACTTTTCAACACTCAAAATAAAAGAATTTAATAAAACGTCGTCATCATTTCATTAGCCAGCATTTATGAACCGGCTGCAAGCCAGACAGAATTCTGAAAGCCAGACATTCTAACGCCTCCACACAATCACAATCCCAAAATAAAACTCAGACATGAAAATTAGAATGAATCAATGCTAGAAAAAACTAAATTATCTAAACGCCACGCATTTTGTAACGTACTGGTTTAAAAACACGAATCCACTAGCATTCATCAACAGCCTATAAATATCCACTGCTGAGCAAAGCCTCCTCTCACACGGAGAAGGTTTGACCACTAATCACCACGCTTGCTCAATGCGGGTTAGCGATTTCAAACTTATAATTAGAAATTAGTAGCAACCCACCCCGGCTTCACATGCATGTATTATAGAGGTACTTAAGTATAAACCTTTCTTAAGTAACACTCTATCTAGAGGTATTATAACTGCACGGTTAGTGCGGGCAACCGGCTGCTGTGCAACGTGTCGCGGGTTCGATTCCCGCACGGAACAACAGTTTGTGTGATCCACAAATTGTTGTTTCGGGTCTGGGTGTCATGTGTATATGAACTTGTATGTTTGTAAACGCACCCACGACACAGGAGATAATCCTAGTGTGGGGCAACGTATTTAAAAAAAAATCGCATCGAAATCCGTTGCGTAGTTTTAAAGATCTAAGCATACATAGGTACAGACAGACGGCGTATAGCGACTTTGTTTTAAACTATGTAGTGATAATACTGTTTTTATGTGCGAAGCCGGGCCGGGTCGCTAGTTAATCAATATAACAAAAAAAGTAAAACCTTCAAGTATAACTCCAAACAGTCACATGTGGAGTAGCCAAAATAAACGGTTCTAATTGAAAGCCAACAGACAGACACATAATAATAAATATAACGTTTTTTGGGTGAAGGTCTGGACTATTTGGGATGAAGCGACTGACATCTGGAATCATCTATCGTAGTTAGTTTGTTCAGCTGTGTGGTGACGGTATAAACTGAAAAAACTTGCCTCGTCTCGTTGGCCGAGTGGTTGCAAATGCGATTGCTGCAAGGTGTCTTGGGTTTGATTACCAGGTCAGGCAAAGTACTACTGGGTTTTTAAAATTTTAGTGGTAGCACGGAGTCTGGAATTGTGCTCAGTATATGGCAATAGGGTCACCCCCTATAACATAAATAAAACTGCCCGCGATCTGCGTGCGTGGATTTAAAATGATTATTTATATGATCCTTGTACACACGGCTACATATCGAGCTTTACATAATCAGTATAAACTGAACGTTAAATGTGCGGAAAGATGATGCGACGCGACACCAGGATAAACTGGTTTTGTATAGATTGACGTGTGGCCGTGTGTACGATTCGAATGTACATTTTGGAATGAGCACCTAGTTTCACCATGCTTCACTGACGAACTGACTGACAGACTATTATTATTTTTTTTTATGGAATACATAACCCGGTATACGAGCAGACGGATCACCTGATGGTAAGCAATCGGCGTCGCCCATGGACACCTAGAACACCAGAGGCGTTACAAGTGCGTCACCGGCTTTTTGGGGATTAGGAGTTTGAGGATCGTTGGGGATTCAGGGATTGGGGAGATTGGGGAAGGGGAAGGTAATTGGGCCTCCGGTAACCTCACTCACACGACGAAACACAACGCAAGCGTTGCTTCACGTCGGTTTTCTGTGAGGCCGTGGTATCACTCCGGTCGAGCCGGCCCATTCGTGCCGAAGCATGGCTCTCCCACACTAAAAAATTTATATTATATGTGTTGACGTTTCAAAAGTACCAAATTATAGTGCCTTTTTGACTTTGACTTTGAGTGTCAGAGATATTCTCACAACATTATGTTTCATTATATTGTTATTTATACTAGCTTTTACCCGCAGCCTCGCTCGCGTCACAAAAGGATTAAAGTAACCTATGTGACATACCTCTATATCAATACACACAGCACCATCTATACCAATACTTTTGTTTTCCCTCGGAAATATCATTTTTTTCCAGGATAAAAAGTATACTATTATTTAATCCGGACTTCTAACTTTAATTCTGAAAAAACTCAAAGCAATCGATTTAGTAGTTACGGCGTGAAAGTGGAACAAACAAACAAACTCACTTTCCGATTTATAATATTAGTAAGGATTGTTTTGTTCTAAGATATCATTTTGAAATGAAAATATGCTTTCATTTAAATGAAAATTTTGCGAACAATAGCGTTTATTTATTTCAATGTCATATTAAGACGTTGTCCCATATTGTTGACAGGGAAAATAATAACGAGATTTTTTTTCTATTATTCTTGTATGATTTCAGGAAGATATTTCCTGAATATACATTACACTGTTCTCTAAATATTCCCTGAAGTAGACTGTAATAATAATGTTAGAATCATTTGCGTTTTATATTAAATTTATTCTTTTTTTTATTTACATAGAAGATTCTCCTGTTTTATAAAGGCAAATGTTATTATTATGTAACAGATTCATAGACGCTTTATTACTGATTTTTTTTTTTATATATTTGATGGCGCGATGTTTGACCACTATCTCGCCTGGTGGTAAGCGATTATGCGGTCTACGATGGAGCACCTCGTTCCATAGGCAACCTATTAACCTTCAAGAAAAGAGCGTATTCCTTTTTAAGTGGCCGGTAACGCACCTGTGATTCCTCTGGTGTTGCGGGTGTCCATGGGCGGCGCTGAACGCTTACCATCAGGTGATTCGTCAGCTCGTTTGCCTCCTATTCCATAAAAAAAATTAATCTAATTTAGTTTATTTATTCTAAGACTTAAAACTCATTTGTACTACACTTAACTCAAAGTGAGTTTAAGTTATACTCATTCATTTTATTAGTGACTGGCTGTTGCCTGCGACTTCGACCGCGTAGAATAAAAATTTTAGGACATAACCATTTTGTTTAAATTTAAAAAATAAAAGTAGCCCATGTAACTCTTTGTACATACATCAGCTACCGGCCAATACAAGTTCCGTCTAAATCGGGCCAGCCATTCCAGAGATTAGCCAGTACAAACAGACAGACAAAAATTAAAAAACTGCGTTTAAAAAAACCGACTTCAAAAACTAATGACAAACCAAAAGTAAAAACTAAAAAGGAAAAAAATAACTATTTGTGGTCATACGTACTTATAGCTTACAGACCCACTGATAGGTTAGAAGTCGGTGCCACAAGTTTTAAACAAAATTATTCATTATTAAAACCTAACTAGATACCTAACATTATTGAGCTATTTACAATTTTATTATGGATTATACCAGCTGTGACCATTAACTACTTTATATTTTGTTGTGGGTTTGTGGCCTCGCAACGTGTCGCGGGTTCGATTCCCGCACGGAACAACTCTTTGTGTGATCCACAGATTGTTGTGCCGGGTCTGGGTGTCATGTGTATGTGAACTTGTATGTTTGTAAACGCACCCACGACACAGAATATAATCCTAGTGTGGGGCAACGCTTTATTAAAAAAAGAAAAAAAATCTAGTCATGCTAAATAATCTAATCAATATCGTGGTGGCCCGGAGGAATGTCGTGGTGGCCCAGAGGTTTAAGATGCTGGCTTCTCATGCATGAAAATGCGAGTTCGAAACCTACGAACGGCAAGTACCAATGTGACATTTTCCGAGTTATATGTACTTTCTAAGATTATTTAGACACCACTGACAAACGGTGAAGGAAAACATCGTGAGGAAATGTGGGCTTATAATTTCTAATTATAAGTTTGTAATCGCCAACCCGCATTGAGCAAGCGTGGTGATTAACTCGTCGAGTACCGGTTTTGCAGACACAATTATAGAACAATAGGTTGCGGTCACCGGTGACCGCTTGGTATTTGACAGTTTAAAGCTCAAACCTTCTCCGTGTGAGAAGAGGCTTTGCTCAGCAGTGGTCATTTATAGGCTGTTGTTGAAATAATCTACAATTCCAGACAATCCCACAACTCATTATCAACACAAATCACAATTTCTTACAATCAAACTTAACAGTTCTAACGCAACCCTTATCCCATTTCCGACCCCCAAAACTATTAGAAAGAGTCTAAAAGGGCCCCCAATCTGTCACCACCATGAGGTGAACCGGCGAGTCATTATTCACCAGAATTAATGTACTATAGGACCCTACAGTCCATTCATGAGATCCTTGCATTATCTCTTCTAAAGAAACCTTGTTTACAAAGAGGACATTTTAAATGGATCCCGGATTTTTTTCAGACCTCTATGAATAAGTGAGTCGGTAGTTTTGTTGGATTGATTAAGTAGGGGTTGAATTTTGGATTGGGGGTGCAAAAGGGTACAGGGGGCGAAAGTCAGGGTTAAATGCATTTGTAAATAAATCAAGGTTTAGGCTTGAGGTCGGTGTGGTCGGAATGAGGTGTCGATTTTGATGTTCAGCTATTTATAAGTACATAGTTTAGTTTTTTTTATTACAATGACAATAGTACCTAGTTAGTTGTTTATTGATAATTTATTTTTGATATACTGCCATATTGGTTGAGGAATAAGTGTGAACGTCTATTAGGTTCGAGTTCCAGGTCCGGGAAAAAACTGTTATTGAGGTTCCCCTTGCTAAAATTCTATCGTATTCATGTCAACAACTATGCATTAATTATATAAGACTCAAATAAATAATATGGTGTTATTATTATCTTAAACGTTTATTTAAAATATGTATTTGCGACAACGCGCATGCATGAAAATACTGATGACTGTTGATGAAGCGAAAGAGGTATGTAAGAATCATAGCAATTGCCATTCCATAGTCTCTAGCATGGGAGACAGCCCTGAAGTAATGTATGTATGTGATCTTAAATGAAATGTTTTTATTTCTATCTGTATATTGTAGTCAGCCACACCATCTGGTATGCAGGTTAGGTTAAGTTAGGACATAGTAGGTATATTTCCTGGAGTGTGGTGATTCCGTAAGGGCAACCCGGGTCACGGTCACAGGCAGTGGAAGAACACCGCGGAGGTTTTAGCCGGTATGAGTCCGGTACGCCTCCTCGTCGTCCCCACGATGGGAAGTCCATGAGGATTTCAAATTCAAATTCAAATCACTTTAATGCATCTATAGTGTGTACAGGGTGGTTTACAATTTTTGACAAAATATGTTCCAACTATTACTATATTTCCGTCGCGATAGAAAAAAAAACAGGTATATTTCCTGAAAGGTCCAAATAGCTAATTAATATTAGTTGAAAACTATTTTGAAAGCTATTTGTACTATTTTCAATGGGCTACAGAGTTCGTTAATTAGTTATTACCTGTAATTAGGTACATTCCATTGTGTTTGTGTTGCCGAATGAACAATTTGAGTGATTGACACACAAACAATGTTTTATTACTGTTAATACTGTAGTACAATACTTTGAAGACAGCTTTTATATGGTTTCATTGAAATGTATGAATGGTTTTAACCCGAAGGCTAACTTGTATGTTATGATATTTGATTTGAATTATTGTATGACATAACATCACGCCTTTTATCCCCGAAAGGGTAGGCAGAGGTGCGCATTATGCCGCTGTACAATGTAACACCCACTTTTCACTATTTACGTTATGAGTACCATGTAATAGGGAGTGAGCCTATTGCTATATACCGGGCAGCAATCCAGACTCCGTGCTACTACTGAGAATTTTTAAAAACCTAGTATTACTCTACCCGACTTGGGAATCGAACCCGATACTCGCACTTGCACCACTCAGCCAACAAGGCAGTCAGAAATAAGAAAGTATTACAATAAAATTATAATTATGTTAGACCTACTCTCGGCTGTGACAGTAGTACAGACACCTAACCATGTGAGATCTACCTCTATTTTATTGACCCAAGCAATATTTTTGTATCTGTGTCCATTTACATTACTGATTATTTATTATTTATTTTGACCACACAATAACAAGAAACCCAGTATGAAAGCCCTTGACACCAATACTTGGAGGTCAACACTTACCCAGCAACTGACAAAGGAATAAGAAGCACCATCAAACCAAATAAATAATACTAAAGATAAATAACATACACGAGATTTAAGGCTTGCCCCATTATCGGGCACATACAAAGAAATAGGGCGATGCCTATTCTTTTGTCATACGTCGTTATGGCGCGGAACACTGTCAGTACTTAAGTGTCATGTTTCGTAAAAGATAAGCTTTGTATGAGTGGCTTGTCAAGGGAATATTTTGAGATGAAATGTTGAGGATTTATGGGAAATGATGTCAGAGAAGAATTCATTTTGTCACCAGCGCTAGTCTTCTCGTAGGTGATGTAAACGTTAATTATTATGTTCGGCTTAATCACGTAACTGTTTGATGAGGGATTCGAGGGTCGTGGAATGCTGCTCATGAATATGAGCCTCAACATGGCTTGAAACTAGTCGAGTTCCTCGTCAAACAGTTACATGAGTAAGCCTGAAACATAATAATTAATTTAGTATGTCTCATGAAAATTGGCTAAAAATTAGACTAGGTAGCAGCGATTCCTGATTGACATGAACTTTCTAAAGCCAAGGATAAGACAAACGTCGCATGCCATGTATCGGCGACATGTCACACAATGTCGGCTGATACCACCCCACATATAAGGCGACAACGCGCGACTTACATATGTCCACTGCGACGTTGATGTTGCTAGGTAAGTCGACCAAAGTCCGGCAACGTCGCACTACTTCACCCAACGTCGCTGGCGATACCTGTCGCAGGACATTTGTCCTCTAGTGCTTAAACCGTGATCTCCAATATGTTTGCCAATCGTGAAGATTATGTCAAACCCTCAATGGATAGTTTTTTTAAGGGAAGGTAGTCATCCAATGATCGGGTGAGGCAACAGGGAGTGTCAGACTCTTACTGACTAAAAACAACCCCGTTCCTACACTTGCACTTTGAGTCTAAGCCCCGGCAACTTGGTAAGTCCTCCACGGCTCCGTATAGGGCTATAATTTACTAATCGGATCGTTGTACTGAAAATAATTGACTTTAGCTAAGGTTTTTAAGGAAACAATGAAATCTAAAAAATTTTATGTATAGCTTTGGTGATTTCCAAATGATATTTAATACGCAAACATTTGCTGTACACTAATTTAATTAATTAATTCAAAACGAATTAAACAATAATATGCTGAACACACAGAATAATTCGCCACATTTCATAATACCAATGACTACCCCTAAAATGGAGAAGGCATAAAAATGTATAAACAGACTGACCGGCGAACGTTTTCGAATAAATTTTGTCGATCATATTTCGTTTGAAAATCGAGGTTTCAACATTTTGTACGTTATGAATTATTTACATCACATAAATATCAACGACCCATGAGGGTGTACTGATAAACTATCACATCACATCAGATCAATAGCCTATGAGTGGCCACTGCTGACCAAAAGCGTCTTCTCACGCGGAGACGTTTTGAGCATGAATCACCACGATTGCTCAATGCGGGTTGGTGATTTCAAACTTGTAATTAGAAATTATTGGTCTAGGTTTCCTCGCGATGTTTTCCTTCACCGTTTGTCAGTGGTGTCTAAGTAATATTAGAAAGTACATATAACTCGGAGAAAGTCACATTGGTAATTGTTATTGGTAGGTTTCGAACCCTCATGATTGAGAAGCAGGCCTCAGACCTCCGAGCTACCACGACCTAAACTATGAGCCACATCATAATCGGAGAAAGAAAAAGAGCGGCATGCCATAATCTCCACGCTTGGCAGACGAGTTGGAGATCGCTGTGTAAAGGGCTCTAGTTTATGACAAAGCACTGTTGCCCCGTTCGTTTAGAAGTCTGTTAGTCGAGTATATGTAATGTGACCATTCGGTTATTTAGATTCAATCAAGCATCTAGTAGCCAGATCGTATTATAGAACCTATAAACACAAACTTTGTGCCCACAACAAAATGGTTAACATTACTAACTGCACAGAATTGTAGCAACTTAAGGTGTTTTTGCCTGTGCTTCGGTAAACATTTGCGAAGTATAACTAGGTATAACTAGCGACCCACCCCGGCTTCGGACGCGTGTAATATGCATGTGTTATACATTTAAATCTTCTTTAAGAATCACTCTATCTATCAAAATCTTTTGCGTAGTTTTAAAGATCTAAGCATACATAGGGACAGACAGACGGTGGATAGTGACTTTGTTAATACTATGTAGTGATGCTATATCGCTCTCGCATACCACTCGAGCCGTCCGAACGGTCTTCGCATAGGTTTGACTATTCAAAAACGGTCGCGTAGTTTTCGTATAGTTTCCGAAAACGGGACAATCTTAAGTCTCAAAGTTCATTTCAGGGACAACGGGACTCCTAATTATAAAAAGGATAGTCCCATTTGATTCGGAACGTAACGTCTAGTTGCGTTAGGTATACGGCATCCGCAGGAAGAGTAGGTGCCGGGACAAATATCACTACACGGCCAAATGAATTATGTATTAAAAGGATATATTTTATCAATAAGTCGCTACATTCGAGTTTATTTTGACAAATATTTCGATATAAGGGGCATTAGTCGGCGGGATGAATTGGGAGCATTTATCAAACTTACTCCGAGTTTCAAATACGTGTAGTAATAGAAATTGGGAGTTAATTTTTTAAAGTGAATGTGACTCATTTTTATTAGTTTTTAGGTATTATTATATTGTTCAGGAATTTGTGGTTGTGACAGTAAAGGCTTTAATTTTTATAAATTATATCACAGGAGAATGTATGTTGTGTAAGAGGTTGATATCCTAAAAAAAATTTCACTTAATTTAAATAATTGGTATTCATAAATAAAAGAATTTTGACGTAGTTTAGTTATCATTCTTATTAAGTTACATTATTGTACATATTTCCATTCGCATAATGAATTAAAAATGTATAAAAACGATAACTTTTCACAAGCTTATTTTAAAATGACTTTCTAATATATATGTATACTAGCGGACCCAACAGACGTTGTCCTGCATATCCACTTGAATGTATAAATAAAAATTCATTCAAATTAGTTCAGCTGTTTAGGATAAATAACCTAAACATCGACTGCAGCGCCATCGCCAAATTTCATCAAAATCGGTCCAGTCATTTGAGAGAAGTTCAGTGACATACACACTCATAGAAGAATTATATATAGGTATATACCTATAAAGATATATACTCTAAACAGTTCCTATATTTATATTCTAAACTATTCCCCAAGTCAGCGTGAACTCAATTCCTATACTTACATTCAATCAGTGTCTATTCCCATCGCAACACGAAATAGACTCACGCAACCTAAAGGCCATATTTCTTACAACTCGACATTTCACTTTCGGAATCCACCTCTATCTTTTATTTTCTTTTCTTTTTCTCTAAAGATATTATTGACTTAGCTCGCCACTAGAGGTCGCTGGATAAAGACACTTATGAACGTTTTCACGGCACTGGTTTTCATACAAAATTTCAACTCGAAGTATAATAAAATAGTTTTATATTATTATATTTTTTAGAATTATATTAGAATATTTGTATAGTATGTAGAGGTATAGTATTTATACACATTTATAAAATATTGTACACTTGACGACCATATCTGAGTCCTATTACTGCTTCATCCAAAGATTGTCTGTAAGAAATCACCTTGCGCGATAAGACCACCCATTCTACACTATTTTTATTGTCCTATAATGTGATTATGTGGTGTTCCACAAAGTAGAGGTCAATAAAAAAAATAAATATAATTACGAGATACTTAGTTAACCTAAGACTCACAGCAGGTTTACATCAATTGATTTAACTTGTAAATAGTCTTAAGTATTTATGGTCATTCAAACTAAACGTGCATACAAAATTTCAGCTCAATATTTTTTTTACGGGACGATCCCACCTCAACCTTTCAAAACCGCTAAGTAGATACAACCAACCGGAAGACTGAAGTCCGGCGCGTCCCAGGGGCATGGTCTTAGTCTTGGTTCCCGCAACGAAGTGAATCACATGATATTATAAGAGAAGAAAAAAAAATTACAATACATACATTCATTGCAAATTTGCGAATTAAATAAAACCTTATGGAAACTATTGAACCGATTTTAATGGAAATTGGTACTCACTAACCATTCAAGAGAGACTGAGAAAAACCATTGTGTTTCCATGCATACTTAAAAACACGTCACTACTCACTGAAAGATATTTTCGTAATAAATTTTGAAAATGTTCGTAATTAATATTTCAAATCTTGATAATTGAGTAGATGCCTAATTTTTATTTTAATGTCCGTCTTGTACCTCTAGATTATTTTAAATCATTAGACACGTATTTTTATTTTCTTACAGAAACGAATACTTTCGACGATATATTGATTTGAAATGTCGCATGACGTCACTTCTATGTACATTTAATACGTAGAAATGACGTTTTACCCCCACTTCTAAACTTTGATTCGTTATAAATAAGTATTATTATAATATACAACAAAATAAAAAAATACGTGTTTAATGTTTTTTCATTACCTAACTTACGGACTATTATACTATTATGAATAATACATGTATACTAAGTTTACTATTTTTAATTATTTTCAAATTGTAAGTTTGTGTAAAAACTCCGGCCACGTAAAGTCTCCTAATAATACTTTTATCTTATTTATGTTACCTCCAAAAAGCTGAGGTCAATAAGATTTGGTCGAAGTTTTCTTTACAAAAAACTTCGAATGTAAGAATAGTTGAATCGATTTTGTGATTACTTTCGATGTACAAAACTTTGGTTTTAGTTTTTTGGGTCGAAAAGGTAGATGTTTTTGATTATTTTATAACTTATTTATAAGTATATCGAAGAGGAAAGGTGAACTTTTATATATGTATGAATGATTTCACATATTTTCTTGTTAGTGAAGTTTTTTCCTTAGTTTTGTTTGTTTGTGGTTAGTTTATTTTAAGGTTATTGAAATTTGATAGAGTGGAAGATTATATTCCCTGGAGGGGTAGGTAGTGATGCCATTGGTAATGTAATAGGTACCTTTCTACTAGTAATGTTTTAAATTCCATGTAATATAGGCCCAATTTTATGCTGTTTAACTAAAAATATAAAAAATTGACGCCTTTTATCCCCGAAAGGGTAGGCAGAATTACGGCACTTAATGCAAACAGTACAATATGACACCCTCTTTTCACTATTCATGTTATGTGACCCATGTATTAGGAGGTGAGCCAATTATATAATTATTTATATTATATATAATATATGTATAATATCCGATTACGATATACATATATTAACTAAGACATTTTCGAAAAATAGTGAAAAACCATTAACGCTCTGCCCATACGGAAAACTGACCAGAATTCTTTTAATAACCCTTTTATGAGGGGGAAATCATCGAATGACTTCTCCCGCCTTGGTTAAGGCGAGAGAGAGTGTCAGACTCTTACTGACTAACTCTTACTGCTCTTCGAGCCAGAGCCCCGGCAACGCGTTGAGTCTTCCGCGGCTCCATAAAGACTGTTTGGAGACTTGCGATCATTCAATCAACGCGGTCGTAATTTTTACGATTTTTTATCATTTGGTAGTAGAAAATTCAACACACAATAATAAACACCCATCTAGACTAGACAAAACCCCGGTACACAACTAGTATCTAAATAAATAATAACTATTTATAACATTTCCAAGCCGACAGACGATCTGAATAGCGTAGTGGCGCTCCGCATTCCTTGCTAAAGGTCATGAGTTCGATCCCCTGTCGTAACACGATATTATTTAATTCAACCCTGATATTTAGGCCAGGTAAATGTATGATCGAGTTTCCATTTCCCCCCCCCCTTATTTGATTTTCTTTTGTTTTGTTTTCAAGCTAGTTTCAAGCTGCCTCGTTGGCCGAGTGGTCGCAAGTGCGACTGCCGGGCAAGAGGTCTCGGGTTCGATTCCCGGGTCGGGTAAAGTATTACTGGGTTTTAAAAAAAATCTCAGTAGTAGCACGGAGTCTGGAATTGTGCCCGGTATATGGCAATAGGCTCACCCCTTATTACATGGGACTCATATCATAAATAGTGAAAAGTGGGTGTAACACTGTACAGTGGCATAATGTGCACCTCTGCCTACCCCTTCGGGGAGAAAAAGGCGTGATGTTATGTTATGTTGTTTCAATATTCTGTTGTGATTGTGTGAAAGGTTTTGTAAATAAGTATTGTGTTATAAGCATCACACAAATATCAATTGTCCGTAAGAATCCGATATTGGACTTTGAATCTTCTGTCTTCTGTGAAAGGTTTTCCATAATATTCACTCTTTTCAAACGGGTTAGAGGTCGCAAAGTCATAGCATTTATTTCAATTAAACCATAATTTAGTACTTTTGAAACGTCAACAAATACAAAATAAATAATAGTCTGTCAGTCAGTCCGTCAGTGAAGCTAGGTGAAGCTAGGTGCTCATTCCAAAATGTAGATTCGAATGGAGAAGATTTTTTCAATAGATACAAACTTCGTTTATAACCTACTGTTACACTTCTCTGCATCACCCTGTGGTTGGCTGGTAGAGAATGCCATCGTAAGCCCGCTATTGTATAAATATTTGTACATAAAGTGTTAAAATAAATAAATAAATATAATTCATATAAACAAATAACTGATACAAATTTTCAATGGAAAAACCCGAGTGTAAAGAATAAAATTTCACAAATGTCGGCCGTAAATGTCGCGGTCGCGACCTCGTTCAGTTGGCAAGCTGCGCACGCGCCGGTCAAGGCGTCCGTTTTACTGTGCCGTCTCATCTAAATGATATTCAGTCTGAATGTCAAATTGTGTTGTTATTTAATCGTGATATTCAGTTAAAACAAATTAATTTGAGTTTTCTATAATATACAATGCTGCTTATGATTGTGAGCTCCCAGTGTAGCTTGAAATTGGTCAAGTTATTTTATCCATTTACGTGAGTACTTAACTTAAATAATTAATTTAATTGTGTATTAGTGTGTATTTTACATTTTATTCTAGACATACTCTAAAATAAAATGTAAAACACTGTGCACACTTTGATTATTGTTATTATTTCAATTTTCGTACTTCTAATATATTTTAAGAAATAAGAATGCTATTTCTCGTAAAAAAAATGTGATTATTAGATTAGTATTTCCTCGGATAGGGCCCAGTAGGGCTGGTGCCCGATACGGAGTCACAGAAGGCCTAACGGATTGCCGAGGCTCCGGCTCGAAGTGCAGTTGTAGGAACGGGGTGGTTTTTAGTCAGTAAGGGAGTCTGACACTCCCTCCCGCCTCACCCAAGGCCGGAGAGGTCATTGGATGATTTTCTCCCAAAAAAAAATTCTATTTCATACACAATTCATAGAAAAGTAACGTTATTTTTGTTTCAATAAAAAAAAATTCTATTCCACCATGCAGTTGTGAAATATTTTACTATTGTGAATAGTTTAGTTTAATTAGTTCAACTAGTTATTTACTAACTTCAAAAAAGAAGGAGGTTCTCAGTTTGACCCGCATGTATGTCTGTTTGTTTATGCGCGTTGGCTAAACCGATTTTGATGCAGTTTTCAGAAAAATGTTACACTTACGCTTAATAAATCGACCTGAAAAAGGGGTTGACCTCGGTTTTTTAAACGTAGTTTTTAAAAGAATTATAATATAAAAACTTATAATTTAATATTGTTACAATAATAATATATTATTTAGAACATAATGTAATAATAGTAAATTGAGTGTGAAACTAAATATTCAACTGTATGTCGGCGTACAATTTTAAACTGAGTGAATTTATTTTGTTAGTAATATTGTGTAACTGACTAGAATTACTCAATACTCAATACGTTTATTGCACTCCATATGTTTAAAAGGTGTTACATAATAATATAGTACAGTATTGACCCTGTAGGGCACGGCAACGTAGAAGAGAGGAGGACGCTAATTTTATTTAGATTATGTATCACAGATTTTTTATTACTTGTTATAAGTAGTTGTTTTATTCAATTTATTTTGTAATGCTATTAGTATTATTTATGAAAATGTTTATAAATGTACTTATATATTCTATGTAGGTTTACCTCTATATATTTATATATTAAACATTTATTTAATAATTTTTTTCGTTATATATTTAAATATGTGTATTGTAATAGGTGATTTAATCATTAATATTATATATGTTGTACATAGAGGTATATTTAATTTTTAATTACAGTATTTATTTTAAATCTTTATCATTAATATATTCTTTAATATTATAATATGCTTTATTTATGAGTATTTGTTTTAATTTATTAGTAAATTTTATATTTCTGAGTTCTTCCTTTAGGGCTTCTGGTAGCTTATGTAAGCTGATCATATTCGTTTAAACATGTAAAATGTTCACATAATTATATTTATCATTAATTGTAATTTCTTTTTTAATAATTAATATTTTCTAAAAATAGCATTTAAATAATTACTAAAAATTGTCTATGGTTTCATGTTTTTTTATCTATGGTTGGTGGCAACACGGTTGGCGCGAAAAGGATTCGTCATGATGGTCGAACCTTTGAGCGTAGAAAAGGATGTTATGCTTATTGTAAAAAGGAATTGTAAAACCAATAAAGAAAGAGTGCAGTTGTGAGTTAACCTGTGTTTATTTTTCACTTATTATATATTTTTATAGACATTACATACGGACTATTGGAATGTAGGCTCATATTAGAAGTAGGTAACGTTAGTCGGTTTTTATGTCTTAGTGATCTGTTTGCATGTTTGTCTCCACGTTTTGTAAAGAAGGCAATATTGTTTCGCAAAAATTTACATATTTCTAGAATGTAGATGCATGGTAAGGTAAGTATTTGATGTTTTTTAAAGTAGGGTTGACAACTATCAGTTTGGTCTATATTACTTAGGATACGGATAAGTTTTTTTGGAAGAGTGAATTAGTTTATTTAGTTAAAATAGTTCAGTTATTTCAATATATTATTATTGTACCTCTATAATAAATAGTAAATAATATTTGCAGTGGCTGAAATTCGACTGTTTTCGGCTTACTCACGTAATAATTTGACGAGGAACTCGACTAGTTTCAAGCCATGCTAGAAGTTCATATTCATGAGCAGTATTTATTATTAAGTAAGTAAGCCGAAAACATAATAATTTATTTAGTATGTCTTACGAAAGTTACAATTCGACTATATTTTATGAACTGATACTGAAAATTAAACTGATTGTTCAATTGACCTCGTACGGAACCTGCAGTTATAATTTTACTAGCTTCTGCATGCGGGTTTGCCTGTGGCTTCGTGGTATAAAAACTAATCTATGTGTTATTCCAGACCATAATATACCCTTGTTCCAAATTTAATTCACACTTCAGCTGTTTTCTCGTTTACTGTTCATAAAATCGCGATTTTCATAAAATACTGTGTTTTACTTAACGGCATTTAATACTATTAGAACGAGTGAATAAGATAAGTCATGTTAAATTAGAGGTAACTAAAATCTCAGTATATTCACGTGAGTAACCCGCGATTTTCAGTTAATTTAGTATGTCTCACGATAGTTATTATAAAACAAAGTTATTTTTTTTTATTTAAAAAACTTTATGCACACAAACAAGTACATGGGTGGACTTAATACCGCAGGCATTTTCTACCAGTCTGACCCTTGGGTGATGCAGAGAAAGTAATCAGCGGGTGCAAGAACATGCTTTGAATTTAACTGTTTGAAAGAACACATATATAATTCGGCAATATACACAATATATATATATATATATATTACAACATAACTATATATATATTGAAGAATACATACTATATAACTGATATAATACATAATATATATTTATGTTAAGCTTAAATTGAATTGAACGGCTTACGTAACCTTATTGAGAAAAGCTCCATTAGTTTCTTTATTTGTGGGATAAGCTGGTTAAACGAGCAGTAGGATTATAATTATCATCATCATCAGATGTATGGCGGCAAACAATTGGCGTTGCCCACCCGACTATGGACAAACACTAGAGGCGTTACAAGTGCGTTACCGACGTTTTGGGTATTAGAAATTGAAGTATTTCTGGGGATTTGGGGATCGATAAGATTGGGGTAGAGGA
This sequence comes from Spodoptera picta, assembly GCA_038387885.1. Taxonomy (NCBI): domain Eukaryota; kingdom Metazoa; phylum Arthropoda; class Insecta; order Lepidoptera; family Noctuidae; genus Spodoptera; species Spodoptera picta. Next base: position 300,303 of record JAZHFQ010000073.1, read on the forward strand.
TAATTGGGCCTCCGGTAATCTCTCTCACACGACGAAATTCAGAGCAAGCATTGTTTCACTCCGGTATTCTACGAGGCCGTGGCATCCATGCTTGGGTCGAGCGGGCCCATTTACGCCAATACATGGCTCTCCCACACTTCAAATCAGACTGACGTAAACTGTGCAAACTGTGTTCTTATTCATGCGTGCACATTTTTTAGGTCTCACGGTAGTCATTACCTACACAAAAAGAGGTATATCAAGTCCATACGTAGACCTTTTTATCTCTCGATTCGACTAACATTTAAACATCACACAGAAGTTGATTGAGTTCAAAATTAATTTTCATTCAAAACAGTCGAAATTACACTCGATAAACATTCGAGTTAACCTTCAGAATGACCTTGAGTTCAACTCAGACCAGAGCCAGACAGTTATAACTAGACATTCTCTGACTATATAAATATTTACTTTAAACTCCTCAATCTGTTTTCTGATTATCAGTTCTGTTCATACTGTAATAATATTGTGTAATAAAATCTAAAACTGAATAAAAATTTTGATTGTTGAATTAAAAACTATGGCTGTCTTGTTGAGTGATTACAAGTGCGATTGCTGATCAAGTGACATCGGGTTCGCTTCCTTGCACAGGGTTCACAAATCACACAATCTGGGATGGAACAATCTGCTTCTGAGAAGGCAAGGAGTTTGACATCGTGCCTTGTGTCATTATATAAGTAATATTTTTTTCAGCGATATCTATAGAGAAATAAACGAGCAGTTGAATCTCCTAATGGTAAGCGATCGCCGTCACCCATGGAGAACAACTTGGGACACTAGGGGAGTTATTAGTGCATTGTCAGCCGTTTGAGGATAGGAGTTTTAGAAATTGGCCATTCGTCATCATCATCAACAGCCTATAAATACCCACTGCTGAGCAAAGCCTCTTCTCACACGAAGAAGGTTTGAGCTAATCACCACGCTTGCTCAATGCGGGTTGGCGATTTTAATCTTATAATTATTAGAAATTATAAGCTCAGGTTGTCATTTGTTAATTGGCCATTGGGAGATTGAAACTATGCAAAATCTATACTAATATCATAAAGCAGAAAATATTGTTTTTCTGTTTGTTTTTGAACGCGCTAATCTCCGAAACTACTGATTCTAATTGAATAATTCTTCTTGTGTTGGTCAGCCCATTTATCAAGGAAGGCTATAGGCTATAAAACATCTCGCTGCGACCAATAGAAGCCGAGCAAAGCGGGTGAAACCGCGCGCAAATAGCTAGTAATAAATAATTTCCGAAAGGTACTCAAAATTATTTTCCTATTTGACAGTCGCTCTTTCAACGACTTGAATAATGAAACAGAGACAAGAATAAAAAAGCAATGGTATATTATTACGTATTGATCCGAAAAAAGTGGGTACAAAGATTCGTCATGTCAGCAAGCAATAAAAAGCATCTCCGTTCCATATGAACTCATCTTTACAAGAGTTGGTAGCTTATAATAAAACTGATGCACGCATTGCTTTTCATTTACGATCATCGTAAAGTTGAAAGCAATTTCCTAAGTATTACATCTCGACGTAAAAATTCAAGAACTCTGCCAACTTTGTTGTTTAAAACGACTGGTTAATAATTTTGTTATAACTGTTTTAAGGAGATATTGTGCTTATTATTTTGATTATACATTATTTACGCCTTGTGGTGCATGGGGCTGCAGTAAACCTTGTGAGTTACCACAGCCCTGGCTCAGTGCAGGAGTTTAAACGAGGTGGTTTTTAGTAGAGTCTGACACCTATCGCCTTGCCAAAGGTGCGAGGAATCATTAGATGATCATTTTTTTCTTCTCCTCTATCAATATCGTCTGGTTTATTTTGTTGTGGGATCCAATACAGTTATTCATGTCTCTGGGATTCGTTGGACTTCAGTATTTTCATGGTTGTATCTAATGTAGATCCTGGCTTACAGGCCTTGTAGCGGTTTTGCGAGGTGGTGGCGAGATTTTCCTAAAAAAATCATGGGATGATTTACCCCTTAAAAAAAGGCTTGTGGTGTAACAACAGAGTTGAATACATTCCAAATCAAGCCTACTCTTTTTGTCGGTGTTTTTTAGTCCAACTAAAGGGCCTTTGGACAGAAACCGTTGGCAACAGTGCGTTCTGATATAGGTACCTGAACCTTATCAACGACTATAATACAGTTATGGATTGAGACTATCTGTTGATTTATAAATCAAAGAACTCAATAACGCTTTACCCAACTCAATACCAAGTTTACCACTTGCATTTAGGTACAACACGCAGCAAAATAAACTAGACATAAGATCGTTACAACTATCACAAGTGAAGACCTCACTCCCGACCATAAATGTTTCGGTTTACGACCGCTACTAAAACTCAAAATATTTACAAAATGCTGAGCTGACGTGGTCCGACATTGACTCAACATTGTATCGAACTATGAATATTGATATTCTGTTTGGCAAACTAGAAATTGATTGACAGAACTTGGAGATAGGAGTATTTAGTTTCAAGTCTTGCTTTCCAATCTCTTTGTTGTTCTAAGTCAAAGACGTCGAAAAATTGGCGGACACAGTCTCTTGAGACAACGACTGTGGTACCTGGTGACTATAGACTTACACGTAGAACATACACACATTAGCACGAAGGACATCTGTCATTTTCTTAAGTCTGGTAACGTGGTAACCACAACACATAAATAACCCACTGACATATTGATGTTGCAATCATTTCTAAGTAACAATAGGTACTTTTTTCAATTTCAACAATCAAAATTTTAAAATTATTAAAATTTTTACAGTGAAATGCATGTGATAAATAATGTAAAATTTAATTATAAATATCTTAATATTGTATTTAGATAGAATGTTTAAAACTGTTACCGGAAGTTGTAATATTTTTGTCATTTAATTATTTTCATTAAAAACAATTCATCTTAATATTATTTCTTATGTAAATTAATATTTAAAACAGTGTTTGCGGATGTCTTAATATGTTTGGTTCAACTTTATAATTTAATTAGTAATTAATTGATAAACTGACTTATGTGGGTAGAAAGTATAAAACGAAAGTACAAGTGACTTTCGAGTTAGTTCTCGTCTGTTTCGAAGGAGAATACACCAATACTAAGTTAAGTACCAATATTGTTCTTGAAGTTGCTATTTTTGCTATAAAGTTTTTTACAGTAAAGGTAATAAAGCATTTTTGTTATCTTATAATAATGTAATGTGTATGATGTGTAATTGTGATTAAATACATGTTTTAGTGTTAATAGTTTGTGTTTAATAATACTTATGATATGATATACAGAACCCATTTTCTTAAATATGAAATATAATTAGTAAAACGTTATTTGTAGTTTGACTTATTAATTTACAATACTTTCTTATTTAGTTAACTTCTAATTAATGAATTATATTGCTTATTTCTCTCAGTTTATAACACATGCAAGTTTTATTGAATTAATTGAACAAATATTAGGTAAATGGTAATACTAACTAAAATAAATTACCAGATGACGATAAAGAAGTGGGAACAGTATCACACTCATAATGTTCCCATACTCTAAAACTAACAGAGACTACGGTCTCTAATCAGCTTGAGTGTGGAGATTACGGCAAACACCTTTTATATAGAGGAGACCTGTAGTTTAGCAGTGAACTGTCAGAACCGCAGAATACTTAACGGGTTGCCGGGGCTTTGACTCAATGCAGGAGTAAGAACAGGGTGGTTTTTAGTCGGTAAGAGTCTGACACTCCTTCTCGCTTCACCCGGGCGGGAGAAGACATTGGATAACAGTCCCCCTTAAAGGAGAGACGGTTAATGATGACAAATATTAATTATTATGTTTTCGGCTACTCACGTAATTATTGTCTGACGAGGAACTCAACTAGTTTCAAGCCATGCTGGAGGCTCATATTTATGAGCAACATTTCGTGACAGTCGCCGTGTCGCGTGCCGCGGAGCGTCCTTAGTACGTCTCACAAAAGGTCTAATATAAGCATGACGAATTTAAATATTTTTTTTTAAACTTTAGAAAACAAGGTTTACGGTTTTTACAGAAAGGAATATTCAGTAACGAATTTCCTTTTGCAATCCTTTTGTAGTTCGCTCTGAGTTTGGAAACAAATCTTTGAATATATTCTGTTGCCATTTGAAGTCCGCACTAGCTTTTGTTTTCTATGTTGCTTCAGACATGCAACGGACATGCATGTTGCAGAGATGTTCTGCATCATTCATTGAGAGGCGGCAAGCGATTTTTAAAAAGTTGTCGCAACTATTATGAGAAGTATATTTCGAAATTCTTGATAAAGTATGACTAATCAAGAAAGGAGATATTCCAATAGAGATGATGACGGGGTACGAAAATTAAACATGTAATTAATCCGTCAATGAAAAATAAAACACATGTATTTTTTTAATTTTGTTACCTCTATACAAGAAACACAACAGTTAAATAAAACGAATCAAAGTTTAGGAGTGGGAGCGAAAACGTCATGTCTACTTAATTAACGTCACTAGAAGTGACGTCACGCGATATTTCAAATCAATGTATCGTCGAAAGTATTTGCGTCCGTAAGAAAATAAAAATACGTCTCTAACGTTTTTAAATAATCTACCAGACGGACATTCAAATTAAAATTAGTCATCTACCCTTATAGTTGGAATCGGCGTTGAATCTGAAATGGCATCCCAGTATTTTGCTTTACATGGAGCGAATGTCATCAATTCTCCATTGAAAATAATTACCTGCGAAGAGTAACAAGAACTAATTAACATTATGTCAAGTTATTGCCCGTTGACATTGTCGAAAATGTTAACTTGAAGTAAACAGGTAACTTGAACTATAAAGAACGGTAACCAATACACGAAACAACCTCAACCGAAGTACCTCAATTTATTCTGCCATTAAGCCTTTTATAAAATTAAACATGAACTGCAAGTCAGTAGACATTATCCTAACAACTATGAAAGTTAAGAAGGCGCCTGCTATTTATAAACTGTATTGCAAAGACAACAAACTTTGTATAATTAGAAAACATAAATAATTAGCTTAACGGACGAAAGGGGCGTGGTTCAAAAACATAATATAAAGCGAGGTAATTATATTTTCTAAGTATCTTGACAAGTTCACGGAATTTTCACCCCTAGTACGAAGGAAAAGTTACCCAATGCGTATAAAGATTCGGTGTAGATGATGAACTTTGTCACCATCCCTGCTCTTCTATGGGACACGTATGAAGTAACAAAGACTAGTCGTTGTCAAATGTGTAGTTATTTTGCAGCCGTGCTATTCAAAAAACTTGGACATCACTACATAGTATAAAACAAAGTCAATATCCGCTGTCTGTCTGTCCCTATGTATACTTAGATCTTTAAAACTACGCAACGGATTTTGATTCGTTTTTTTTTAATAGATAAAGTGATTCTTAAGGAAGGTTTATATTATTATGTATAATACATGTAGAGGTATATTGCACCCGTGCGAAGTCGGGGCGGGTCACTAGTTTTAAACTATAGTTATAACCTGGTGGCCTATATGGAGTTTGTGGCATAATGTCTTATATTGCGAGGACCAAAATTTACCTGTGGACTCATTATTAAAAGGCTTTTCTTAATTCCTAATTTCCTTTAGAGTTGCAGGTGTACCTACATAAGCGGCGCTGATCGCTTACCACCAGGTGATGTACCTGCTCGTTAGCCCCCTAATTCATTAAAAGTGCTGAACTGTAAACTGTACTAACCTTTTACATTTATTGAAAATCGTTTCACCCATTAACTTGGACCATCGCAAAACCAACTATCCAGAAGGGATAGCCTTTGTTTGCGCCTGTCTTCATATCCCCACCCCCCACTACCCTCCATAGCTCTAATATTTACTGTTACTAAGAATATTCATTAACTGCAAGGTCCACAGTTCGAGTTCCAAGTTATTAAGTTTCAGACGCGTTTAGCTTGCGATGGCTTCCAAGAAAATTTGATGAGATAGCTCGCTAGATGGATTTATAGTTTAGTTCGGTTGAATTGATTTTTGGATTCAGAGTCGAATAGGTATTTTTTTGTATTATCTCGCCTGATGGTAAGCGATGATGTGGTATACGATGGAGCACGTCGTCCCATAAGCAACCTAGTCACTCGGGCCTTGAAGTCACCCAAGTTTTTCACTTCAGGAAACACACTTTAACCCAGATAAGCCTGAAACTAAAATTTTCTGAAAATTTTGAAAAAAGTTACATTATTTAGTTTATTAGATCTTATGCAACATAAAAAAAATTATGAAAAAAAAATTAAGTATAAGGCTTTCAGGGAAACAGCCATCCTATATGTAGGACAGTAGGATAATAAGAGGAAATAAAAGACCATTTATGACAAAACAGAATGTAATCAAAAAGTGTAGTTTATTAGATAACTATTGATTATATTACCCATTGTTATATATAATTTACTAGATTAACACTATTTATGAATGATATGTTTCAAAACACTTGACACACACTCCAACATCACATTTCTTGCAACGTGTCAAACATTTTTTGTGACATTGACGACAGCGTGTTTGCTTCGATTGAGGAATAACCAGATGATTCATTTGGTCTTTACGACTATCAGCATGTTCATGATGGGAGGGTCGGCTAGGCCCTCTTTTGGCATTTTTTCTGTTTGATTCAATCAAAGCAATTGCTACCCTTCTGCGAAAGCCAAGATGATCCAGTTTTCCATGATTTATTTTATATAACTGCCATGCATTATGTTCGGCAAGATCAATCATGTGTGTGAGCAACGGCATGTACCATTTCTTACCTCGTATACCAATTCGGTAATGTGAAATATTTTCATCAGACCGATCCACTCCTCCCATATATTTGTTATAGATGGACACCATATGTGGTTCTTCTATGACAATGTTTCTCTTTTCACTTTGTGAGAAGCGTTTGGCAGATTGTTTAGGATTTATTCCTACAGCATTAGAAGCAATACTGAATATATTATTGTCATGCCATTTAGCAATAATGAACGTGTTGTCATGTGTCGTTCTATAATCGACAGCACCACGTTCCTTTTTTTTCAGTAACTTCGATGTAATCAGAGGACAACTAGATGTCCTGTTTTCTCGAACTGTCCCAGTGCAACGAAGGCCTTTCTTTGTTATTTCTTCCAGCAAGGGCGTCCCAGTAAAAAAATTATCAAAAACTACGTGGTAAGGAAGGTCGAAGCCACGTGAAATCAGCACATCACAAAAAGTGAGAACAACGCTTGCACCCAGCCCCAATTCTTTATATATTGGATTGCACATAGTTGTAGCACCTTGGTATGGTTCCATCCATAAAACATACCCTAATCGTGTAGCACCAACCCAAGCTTTGAACCCGTACCTAATAGGTTTACCTTTTATGTGCTGTTTGCAGCCATGTCTACCGTAGTAGGGGATCATGGCCTCATCTACACTGTAATGCTCTTCAAGAGGAGAAAACTCTAAGAACTTTTTATTTAGAAGTGTAACTAGGGGGCGTACTTTTGTGTATTTGTCTTGCAAATCCAGATTATCATTGACATGAAGGTGGCGAAAAATAAAGTCAAATCTATCCCTTGTCATAGCCGAGCTGATCAATTCATTCTTTGTATCAGGGGAGTTTTCCCAATACATTCTTCTACGGGGGAGCCATGAATAACCACTAACCAACAATATGCCGATGAAACATTTCATATCTTCAGTGGTTATGTCTCCAGGCAAATTCTTTTTGACAGCATATTTATTGCTCTCTGACACCAACAACGAAATAACATCTTCATCTAAGAAGTTTTCAAACCATTCAATTGGGCGCTTATCTTGGCAAGCGCCTTGAACATCTGGCCAATTCACGGCATTTTTTGCCAAGTCCCGTTTTCTCCATGCGTAGGTACGCCTACGTTTAGTTCGACCTGTAGAATCAGAAGGTTCTTCTTCTGTATCACTCACCATAATCTGCCCTTGAATCATTACTTCAGCCGGTTGAAGCAGAATGTTTCGTGGCAAATTATTCAAAGTTACATTATCTTCTTCACCCGAATCTTCGTCAGTGAGACAGTCAGGATCAACAGGAGGAGGTAGAATACATATCAGTCGTTCTCTATAATCTTCTTCATTATCAGAAACATTTTCTAAAGCATCTAAAATTTCATGCGCAGCTAACGGTCTGTAAAGAAAAAGTTGTATTATTGTACTAAAATCATGTATATTATCCTACTGTCCTATATATAGTACGCTAGTATTTGTAACAAGTTACACGTAATTTATTTATATCGTTTTGCTAGAATATTTATTTAGTACAAAAGTTAAGGTTATCAACTAGATATTAACACAGAAAAAAACAACTCACGAGTAAAATATAACTTTTTATACATACCTGTCATTTGCCATGTCTGCAACGCACTTTTATCACACACTTATAAGGTAAAATATTAGGTAAAAACTGTTAAAATAACTGTCTTCTTATTTTTTCTAATGAAGCTGACACGTTTCTTACTGCAAATCATAGCACTAAATAATCTTAGATATAGAGGGTATTCTGATATTTTTTTTTATTTCTACTGTCCTAAATATAGGACAGTAGGCTTATCTGGGTTAATTTTGTTGAGGATACCATCCTGCTAGTTTAATAGAATGCACAAATGATTTATCAACATGAAAAAGGTAGTTTATAAAGTAATCATCATCAACAGTCGAAAGACGTCCACTGCTGGACAAAGGCCTCCCCCTTAGTCCTCCACGTTGAACGACAACTCGCCACTTGCATCCATTGGCTCCCCGTAACTCTGGCGGTGTCGTCGGTCCACCTGGCGAGAGGCCTGCCCACGCTTCGTCTTTCGGTCCGCGGTCCACTTTAGTCTGCAAAATTTACGAGCTATGTTGCTAACGCTAGTTCTTTGGCGAATTTCCACATTGTGGATTTTATAGTGCAAAGAAACTCCGAGCATAGCCCTCTACATCGCGCACTGAAACAAAAAAAAAAACCTTCTCGTTTATAAAGTTATGACATCTCCAAAATATTTGTGATCATACGAATATCATGATATTATATTGAGCTCTTTTAGTTTTCAAACTATTTGTAGCCAAAGTGAAATACGTATTATTAATTTACATGGTTTAGACACAAAGCGAATATGTAAATAATAATAATTAATTATTTTGAAGCTTAGCATAAAGCTATTAAACTGTGTCTGTAACAATTTAGTTTAGTTATTTTATGATTATTCTATTTCTAAATATTTACGTTTAAATTGAAATTCAATAATAATGTCGTTACTGACTGCCTCGTTGGCCGAATAGTCGCAAGTGCGACTGTCGGGCAAGGGGTCTCGGGTGCGATTCGGTCGGGCAAAGTATTACAGGGTTTTTCAACAATTCTCAATAGTAACATGGGCTCTAGGCTAGGCTCACCCCCTATTACATGGGACTCATAACATAAATAGTGAAAAGTGGGTGTTACATTGTACAGTGGCATTCAGTGCCTTAATGTGCACCTCTGCCCACCCCTTCGGGGAAAAAGGCGTGGGGATATGCTAATAATGTAGTTAATAGATATATTCCACTGCTAGACTATTTACCTCTTCTACCTACTTAAAAGGGTTTGCCTCAATCTCTTCAAACGGTTTGGACATCAAAAGGTTCAGGGTCCTTAGACAAAGTAACATCGCTTAATAGCGAAACGTAAAGTAAATTCGCCATCGTCTCTGAGATAACGATAAACATTTCCTAGCCAATGTAACACTATGGTCGTGATCGTTGTGTCGAATTCTTTATTCGGCAAAAAACAAAAATATTGGTTATGGTATCGAAAATCCAGCTGTCAGTGACAGTCAAAAAGTTCAAATCGGATCATACTCGCGAGATATTGTTGTTTTAAAATTTTATTAATAAGAAAGTGAGTGTTGCGAATAATTGTTTTTAAGTCAAATATAAACGATAATTTTACAGTCGTAAGTGAATAGAGTATTACTTTTACATTGTTTCCAAAACTTAATGATAATCAAAATAGACTCATTTTTATAAGTGACTGGTGTTCAAACGATGATGGATCTCTCTCTATTTCTTATCTATTTTAATAATTAGTGATAAAACATGGAATCAAGAGTGCGAGCAAGTCCTGAACAATTGGCAACGCTGCTCGAGTACCTATATAGAAACGTAAGTAAATCTAAGTATTATTCATGAGTATGTAATGTAAACAATGACGCGATCTTAACAATCAAGTACCTATATTGAACCGTCGCTGTCTTAACCGTTTTTGTCGCCTCTCCCAGGCGGTCTCATTGTGTGCAGCCCACAATAAACGCAGAGAATGCATATTTTAATCTATTTGATCTGTATTAGTGTATTGCCTCTAACACAAAATAAATACTAACAGGATCAATCAATGTCAAAAATCTGCTGCCGAATGAAATTCGGCCATATTGTTTCAATAACTACAACCTTTTAGCATTCGTTTCGTTATCTTTTTTGGCGATCACGATCGAGGCGTTGGCGAACACTGAAAGGTCTGCTTGTCTACGCATTTATATGGAATAAACACGATAACGATTCGTTACTTTATAGTTTCTTTATGAAATATAACATTGTCTACCAAATTGCGATAACGATGTCGATTGACCACGTGACTTAACGCGGCCTATGGCAATCCCATACATTTTAGTCTTAACTAACTTCGTTATCGTTTTTAAATGGTTACTTTGTCTAAGCCCCAAGGTTCAGATTTGTCTGAAAGCACTGCTGTCCGGCTAACCATCCTTTTTTTTTTCAAAAAGAACGTTGCCGACACTAGAACTTTCTCCTGTGTCGTGGGTGCGTTTACAAACATACAAGTTCACATATACATGACACCCAGACCCGGAACAACAATTTGTGGATCACACAAAGAGTTTTTCCGTGCGGGAATCGAAGCCGCTACACGTTACACGGCAGACAGTTGCCTAGCCACCACGCCAACTTTACAGTCTTATATTAGCCATGGAACGTCCACTGCTGAACATAGGCGTCCCCCAATGACTTCCAGGTAGGCCAGTTGGAAGCGACCTGCATCCAGCGGCTACTATCTGGAGCTACTGTCAAATATTGTATACTATCGACCCGCCCCGGCTTCGCACGGCTTCGTGCAATATGCATGTATTATAAATACCACCCATAAACTGTCAATCACCAAGCGGTCACCGGTGACCGCAACCTATTGTTCTATAATTGTGTCTACAAAGACGGTACTCAACGAGTTAAGAGTCACTGTATCTATTAAAAAGAACCAAATCAAAATCCGCAGCGTAGTTTTAAATATCTAAGCATACATAGGGCAGACAGATGGCGGATAGCGACTTTGTTTTATACTATGTAGTGATAGTGATACTATGGAAGGGGTGGTGCCAAAATGGTGGTGGTATAAAACTACTCGTATTACATTTAATAATTGCAATATAAAGTAATAATTGCAATACTTTGTATTAATTAATAAAAGACATATTAATTTCAGGTTTGCGGTTTATGAAATAATAGATAAATGTACAAAATCGTATTAATTTTCAGGATTATAATTATATACTTAATGTGTTCTACGAAAATATGAATTATCAACGGCAGCTGTACACCGTAATATTTTATTGTTCTATCGTACAAAAATTGTTACTCAGTGGTACCCAAGAGAAGGTCATAGATTGAGAGGAAGACCTAATAAAAGGTGGGATGAGGACATTCGCCAAGTAGCTGGAAATACATGGCACAGAGTGGCAAATGAAAGGTCAGAATGGAAAAGGTTGGAGGAGGCCTATGCCAACTGGCAAACGGATCTGAAAAAAATTAGTAAAAACCAAATTCATGAGTTATCACTCATGAATTTATTTTTTTGTAACTTATTTTTGTTTTTTGTAAATCTGAATAAAAGGCTTTATTATTATCGTACAAAAATTGTGGACGAATTTTTTTGTCAGTACACTATTTTTTTTAATGTCTCCATCTTAAATATAGTCAATTCATCTGAAATATGTACAATAATTATAGGTAATTACATCATGATACCGAGACAGACAAACAGAGAGTCAAAAAAACATGACGGAGGCCTTAGTACGAGTTTCTTTTATGTTTAAAGTAAACGTAACGAGTACGCGTCCGGCGCTGTGATTGGCCGGCTCCAATGAACAAACCAATCAGAGCACAGAACGCCGTCTCGTTTCGATTACTTTGAACGAAAAAGAAACTCGTACTAAGCCCTCTGATTATTCAACGTCACCACATCTGAATGACCCAACCCTTGCAATCAGACCAACACTGAAATCGACTCGGCACCTCATTTGGTTTTTAATGAGGGCACAAAAAATGGAATATTTTCCTCTTCTTACAAAATTGCTGACTGAAGAGGTTATTATTATAACATCTGATTTTTAACCGACTTCAAAAAGGAGGTACTCAGTTTGACCTGTATGTATACGTATGTATGTATGTTTATGCGCAATTATCTCGAGATTGGCTTAACTGATTTTGATGCGTTTTCAGAAAACTGTTATATTTAGGAGAAGATTTTAGTATATTAATAAACCGACTTCAAAAAAGACGGGGTTGAAGTCGGTTTTTTTAAACGTAGTCTATGAAAAAATTGGGAGATATAAGAATGAAAGTGTCATGTTTCGGCACGAATGGACCGGCTCGACCGGAGTGATACCCACATAAAATCGGCGTGAAACAACACCTCTGCGTTGTGTGTCGTCGTTCGAGTGAGGTTACCGGAGGCCTAATTAACCACCTCACTATCTCTCCAATCCCTATCAATCCACGAATTCCTAGCCTCTAAAAGGCCGACACCCCACTTGTAACGCCTCTGGTATTGCGGGTGTCTATGACCGGCGCCGAGTGGTTACCATCACGTGATCCCTCTGCTCGTTTACCGGTTTACCCCATAAAATACTTTGTTTTTTACATAAAATATAAAAGATATAAAGAAAAAGTGTGGGAGAGCCATGCTTCGGCACGAATGGGCCGGCTCGACCGGAGTGATACCACGGCATCACAAACAACCGACATGAAACAACGCTTGCGTTGTGTTTCGTCGTGTGAGTGAGGTTACCGGAGGCCCAATTACCCTCCCCTTCCCCAATCTCCCCAATCCTGAATTCCCAACGATCCTCAAACTCCTAATCCCCAAAAGGCTAGTAACCCACTTGTAACACCTCTGGTATTGCGGGTGTCCATGACCGGCGCCGATTGGTTACCATCACGTGATCCCTCTGCTCGTTTACCGGCTTACCCCATAAAAGACTTTTCTTTCGAATAATAAGCCCTCTACTCATTAAAAAGTTACCCTAAGTAGGATTTACAAGTAGTCACAATAGGCGTGTCGACAGGGTAAAAAAATCAAAAAAGTAATTAGTCCGTCATTAAGATCGCACGAAAATATCAGACACGTATTTTTTGTTTTATCAAATTAACAGAAGAATACGTAGTTATTCCGCATTAAAGTTAGGGAGTGGGGGGTGTTGACGTCACACTTACGGAGAAATCGTACCTAATTGTGACGTCACGCGTCATTTTAATTCAAAATATCTACATGTTTTTTTTGGATACGAGAAAAAAGAAAAAATACGTATCGAAGATTTTTAAAATATCTAAAAGACGGACAAAAAATGAAAAAATAGTCGCCATAACTATTATACATATGTACTTATACACCTACAGACATTTCCAATAGTCCGTGACAAGACAAAGTCTACTCCTCCAGTCTACCTGGGACAAAATACGCCTCAACAATTGTTACCTTAACTCGTAACGGACCTAAACACTTTCCAAAACTTCACCTTCAAAGTGTTTCAGTTAAAATTTCTAAACTTTTGGGTCTGACTAAGAGCCGAAATAATGTCTAGATCAAATTATGAGGACTTTTTTTTTTAAGGGGGGAATATCATCGAATGACTGCTCCCGCCTGGGTGAGGCGGGAGGGAGTGTCAGACTCTTACTGACTAAAAACCACCCCGTTCCTTCTCCTGCACGTCGAGCCGGAGCCCCGGTTACCCGTTAGGTTCGCCGCGACTCCGAATCGGCATCGGCCGTATTGGGCCCCATCTGTGGTGGTCTGATGGCTCTTTGAGGCGCGCGCGGAACGCGACGCGCCGTACGCTCGGGCCTGTTTCTGGTCGGACGGGGAGCCACCCATGCTCACCGTCCGCAGGCCCGCGCTTACGGTGGCCGGAGATCGTCCCGCGAAATTATGAGGTCTAAAGTAAAATGAGAGTGGAACAATGAGTTTAGTTTAGTTGGTAGTTTTAAATGTTGTTATTGTAACTGTTATGGTCCTATTCTATTGTCCTATTTCCATTAGTACCATAAAGTCTTGTGAATATAAACACTAACTACTATTTATATTATTTCAAAACGTGGTTAAAACTATGTTTAATTCAGTAGAAATACAGAAAATGACTTTGACTTTGACTTGACTTTGACTTTAAAATTGAATAATAAATTCTCATAAAATGTATACCTATAAAATATGATTTTAATACCTTGAACATCTCGACTTTTTTCTTTTTTTTTAAACGTTGCCCCACATTAGGGTTTTCTCCTGTGTCGTGGGTGCGTTTACAAACATACAAGTTCACATACACATCACACCCAGACCCGAAACAACAATTTGTGGACACAAAGTGTTGTTCCGTGCGGGAATCGAACCCGCGACACGTTGCACGGCAGCCGGTTGCCCAGCCACCGCACCAACCGTGCAGTCAAAATTATTAATAAGCTATTCTTGGGAAACATTTTTACAATGATGAATGATGCTTGAGACTACATCTTGAAAACCGTCCAGCAATTAATGAGTTTATCACAGACATACAATAATGGACATTGTTTAACAATATTCTATAATAATAGGTTGACTGCCTCATTGGCCGAGTGGTCGCAAGTGCGACTGCCAGGCAAGGGGTCTCGGGTTCGATTCCCGGGTCGGGCAAAGTATTACTGGGTAGTAAAGAGTAGTAGTATTACTGGGTAGTAGCAAAGAGTCTGGAATTGTACCCGGTATATGGCAATAGGCTCACCCCCTATTACATGGGACTCATAACATGAATAGTGAAAAGTGGGTGTTACATTGTACAGTGGTATAATTTGCACCTCTGCCTACCCCTTAGGGGATAAAAGGCGCGATGTTACATTATGTTATAATAATAGGTATTTTGTCAAATATCAACTATTTTCGATAAACTGTCGAGTATGGCATTAGATAATTAATAATATTATTAAATTGTATATAATATCTAATTGTCGCTAGCAAATCTCTGAGATCTCAACTTGGACCGGATTCAAAATATTTGATTAGTCGGATTTCAGATGAATGAGGCATGATTCATACATCTTGGCACCGTTTGAGGGGTAGGTAGAGATATAAAGAGTATAGTTATAGTTCATTTTACTAGTTACAATGACATTTTTAACGTGTAAGATAACCTTGACAAAATTTGTAAGTACATCCTCATATTACAATTAAATAAAATCCAAACTCTATGCTATATAAAGGGGGAAAATCATCCAATGACTTTTAACGCTTTGGGTGAGGCGAGAGGGAGTGTCAGACTCTTATTGACTAAAAACCAACGCGTTCTACTACTACTGCTACTGCTCTTCGAGCCGAAGCCCCGTCAACCCGTTGAATGATCCTCAGTTTAGCATCGTGCATCAAACCTTTTTTTTTTGAATGGGGAAAATGATCCGATGACTTCTCCGGCCCGGGTGAGGCGCGAGAGAGTGTCAGACTTTTACCGAATAATAACCACCCCGTTCCTACTCCTGCACTTCGAGCCGGAGCCCCAGCAACCCGTTAAGTCTTCCGCGGCTCCGTATATGCATCAGCCCTATTGGGCCCCATCTGTGGTGGTCTGATGGCTCTTTGAGGGGCGTGCAGAACGCGGCCCGCCGTACGTTCGGTTTTCATCGGGCGGTGAAGAACGACGAGCAAGAGTACCTCGCCGGCACGGCACATGTGGCGTAAGCACTGGCTTACGGTGGCCAGAGATCATCTCGATAAGATTGGATTTGCTGAGTTAGATTTTCTTAGATAAGATTTTCTGACAGACTTTGTACCGATCAAATAGTTATTAACACGACTGCCAAGCATATTTATTACTTTCAGGTTTCATTCCAGCAAAATGTCATAGATACCTATTACTTATATGTATACTTATTTTCTTCCTTTTCGTTTATTGTTTTAACATGTGTCTTTTGTATTTATATTATTTTCCTTTAAATAACCCCTATACTTATTATACTCTTTGCATTAAATAATTTTTCGTTGCTTCCGTCCGTGCGTCACTGCAGGGGTGCCAACTGAAAATCAGTGTTGGGTACTTACTGTGCCCAGCTTAGACTGAGTTGGCGAGCCCTTTCGTCGTGGACATGCTGCCACCCTGTTTCTTTTATTTAGTTTTTTTTTTATAATGTTTTTTTTTTGCCTTCATTGTTGTTTTTTTTTTTTGTTATTTTATGTTTTTTATTTTTGTTTTCTATTTATTTTTGTGTTTTAATGTATATGTATATGTTTTAATGTATATGTGTTAATTTTCGGTGGTCCATGTATATGTCCATGGCGAATAAATTATTTTTCTTTCTTTCTTCTTTCTTTCTTTCTATTATTATTAAACAGTGTTTTCAGAATTCTCACTAGTAGCACGGACATCTAGCTTAGACGAGTGGTCAAAAGGGTGACTGCTGAGGAGTTAGAATCCCGGGTTGAGAATTACTGATTGTTCTTTTCTTTTCCGCAAAATATTATACTAATAGCACGGGATCTATATAATTATGTTTCGTATATGAAAATCGGCTCACGCCTAACAAGGCGTGAAATAGTGAGTTATTTACACTTCTGCCTACCCCCTCAAAAAACAAAAAACACAATATTACATTACACACCCAACAAAAGAGATACTATAATCTTTTTCAAGGTGCGACATCCATTACAAGTCGAGCGATTAATCTTTAGCATCGCATGTCAGTGGCACGCGTCGTTTGATGTATAGTTGTCCTTATTTCTGTGTTGCGAACTAAAATGGGGTAAGTAGAATTCGTGTATAATTGGTTATTAGTTGCTGGGGGAAGTGTTATTATACATGTAATAGTTATTCGAATATTTTTTTTTGTTGTGTTTATATTATTATTATTGTGGTGTGTGTTTAGTGAAAATTGCTATAGAGGTATGTTTATTGTTGTCTGATTGATGACTTGTTCGTCAGCGAGTCACCTAAGGGGCCAGTAGAATACCAGCGCAAGGCCCTGTCTTGCACATACTGAACTGGTCCCATTACACCGCAGACTTGGGACATTAGTAGATGTATATAAACATATGTGTAAAATCTGTATGGGCCACCTGTTCTTAGCGTGTGAAATAAAGTTTTTCTTTCTTTCTTTCTTAGATTTGATTCTCGGGTCGTATAATGTACTGATGGACTAATAATAGAGGCTAGGAAATTATTGTTATCTTTTTAGATAATAATAATTTTATTTATTTTTATTTTTATTGATCCAGTTCTTTCAGTCTTTGTTTATATTAAAACTTTCGTGAGACTTACTAAATTAATTATTATGTTTTTGACTAACTTACGTCACTGTTTGACGAGAATCGACTAGTTTTAAGCCATGCTAGAGGATCATATTCATAGGGTCATAGTCGGTAGCAGCGCGACGGTAGACGCGTCGCGGGTCGCGGATAAAACTAGATGTTGCAATGAAAAGGTATCTTTATTAGAATTAAGTTTCTTAAACTAGAGGTAGTAAATGCTGCATATAAACATGAGCTAGTTTGTCACAAAAATGAGTTTTAATATGTAATAATATGTCCACTTTTTGCTCTTAAATAATAACCATTGAACACAATAATAGGTATAATATAATAATATACACAATAATACATCAATAATATACCGAAATACCCAGAATTTATTCCGCCATTACCAACCAATTAACGAAGACCCCCGTTTTTCCGGATCTCCCCGAAAAAACGTTAAGGAAGAATTAAAATTCTCTCGTGGCAAGAGTTCTTTGTAAATTGGCCGTGTTATATAAAAAGTGGCCTAAGGCAGGTTTACACGACGTAAGTTTTGGATGAGAGTAAAATTTGAAGTAGTTACTGATATCGTTATTATACAAGGTGTAGTTTTGAAGCCGTGTCATTTCTCGGGGGCATTTCACAGAAGTCATAAAGGTTCAATGTAAGAGAAAGTTTCGGGCCAATAGTTAAAAATACGGCTATGATAAATCGTTTAAGTTCGACAGTATTTCAGAATAAGCGACAGCAATGTTTCTTATTGGAGTTTTATGGAATTAAGAATAGTATCAATTACGTGTTTGAGTTTGTGTGTGTTAAGCCGCGTTATAAAAACCAGTTATAAGACCACTTACGGATTTCCGTAATTTACAGAAAAATGAAAAATATTTACCTACAATTTTTTTTATTGATTCAGACTCAGAATCGATAGCCGAGTTACCTCCTAGAAAATGACGCGGTTTTAAAACAACACCTTGTATACAGGCAACATTGTCAAGTGAGGAGTTTTGAGTTAGATTCCGGATCTATATTTTTCAACACTACAAACAGTGCTATTGCACGGAGTCTAGAATTGTGTCTGGTGTACGGCAATGAGCTCACCCCTATTACTTGGGTAGCACTTCGAAAAACGATTTTCAGCTAAAAATTGTGATTAATGTAATTTGATGTATGTATATAGGCAGATATGTACCTGTCGCGGAGAACCTAATGGGCTACCGGGGCTCCGGTACCGGGGGAGAAGGAACGGGGTGGTTTTAGTCAGTAAGAGTCTAACAGTCCCGCCTGACCCAGGCGGGAGCAGTAATTCGATGATTTTCCCCCCTTAAATAAAAGACAGATATGTACCTAGGTGTGTATATTATGCAGTGTACATCCCTGACGAACCATTCAGGGGGTAATACGAAACAAGGCAATAACTTCCAGTTTGCTATCCAATCTCATTAAAAAACCGATCCAAGTTTATGTCTAACATATTTCAGCAGAAGAATTCTACACACGATTTAGATTTACCAAAAGAGAATGAAATCAACTAAAAACTACTAAATTTTTATGCACCTTTTAACACACGAAGTGATTTACGAGTTTCAAAGTTCCGGATTCTCCCGTTGCTCGAAAATCACGTAAAGCCGTTGGCTCTGTACGAACTACTCAAAATAGATAGACTGCATAATTGACGCAGTGGGTGGATGACCAACATTAAGAGATATATTTCACCGAGACACCATGGCGACGAAACCAGTCGCGCCACCATGGCGGCCGGACTGGTAACTAAGTGAGTAACACCATACCGCGATATAGTAATTTTATTAGTCGTAGCGCGACCAGCGTGGACGAGCGACCAGTTAAGTAATATTCTGTGCTGGTGTCCTGGTTGGTCCTGGTTGTGCCACCGAATTGGTTGGTGGAGACCAGGTGAGTAACTCTCTATGGAGCTACATATATACGATTTAAAGTTCATATTTAAATGATAAGTCAATTTCTGAGTTGGAGACGTGCCGAAACCGTGCTTTTTAGAGACCCAGGCCAGGCCCAATTACTCTCCCCTTCCCCAATCTCCCCAATCCTTGAATCCCCGACGATCCTCAAACTCTTAATTTCCAAAAGACCAGTAACGCACTTGTAACTCTGGTGTTTCATGTGTCCATGGGCAACGCCGATTGCTTTCCATCAGGTGAACCGTCTGCTGGTTTACCGGCTTATGCCATAAAAAAATAAAGCTACTACAAGCAAATTGGCAGTTTCAAACTTACCTCTATAATAAGAAATTTTACTTACTTGTCATGAACAGACATTTTTACCAACATTCCTGTACAAAATATTCTATATCGTATATTTACTTATTCCATAAGAACAAGTCTTTAGTCCCTCCGATATATTTCCGATGTTATGATAATCTTGATTATTACGCTCAGACGAGATTTGTGTCTGTAATAACATTCTTTTTTAGAAATAACGAGTACCTATTTTATGCGAATCCAAATCAATATTATGATGGCTTTGATAACAGTTTGGGCTTATTTCGGTTCTCTAATTAGGTGCTTTGATAAATGGATACCTATGTATTAGATTGCTATACATAATATATTTTGAGATAGTTGCTACATCTATTGACTATTCAGTAGCTTAAAGGATCTGACAATGATTTATTACAAATTAGTACTTTTCTATGGAATCTAGTCAAGATTTGAGTCTGGATTTGTGCCCGATGTATGGTAATAGGCTCACTCGCTATTACATGGGACTTGTACGAGCGCCTGATGGATATGCCAAGGCAACGACGTGTGCTTAGTATAATGTTGACAATTCAATAGTTGTATTTATTTTGTATGTACCGACGCTAATTTCTTCACTTGCTGTGCTGTACTCGTTGAGTCAACACTTTATTAAATTTCTTCTTGCTGAGTATTTTTTGAGTATTTTCCTGCGAAGCCCTGGCCAATACAGGACTCATAACATAAATAGTGAAAAGTGGGTGTTACGTACAAATTACAGTGGCATTAAGTGCCATTAGTTGTACCTCTGCCAATCCCTTCGGGGACAAAAGGTGTGATGTAATGAAATGTCAAGAATAATGATAATATGAATATGAAAAAACTATGTAACTAGTAAATTGTATTGTGAACCTGGTTGAAAAAGAGTAACCTATGGAGTTTCTTGCTCGTTCTTCTCCATAGGAATCTACGCCTTGGAATGAGCAAATAGCTTCACTTTCAATTTTTTTTTGTTGACGTTCAAAAGTGCCATTCTGGACTAATTGAAATAAATGATTTTGACTTTGACTAATAGTCTGTCAGTTTGTCCGTCGGTGAAGCTAGGTGCTCGTTTCAAAATAAAGATTCGAATGAGGAACAAGAAACTCCATCCGTTACTCTTTTTTTGCTAAGAATCTGACAATGGGTTTATCTCAAATTAGTATCATTCTGTTGGTTGAAACTAGTCAAGATTTCCACTAGTTTGGCTGAATTGGCACGCAATTAAAGGGAACTACTTATTTTTTTATAATTCCTAATCTACTTAAAAAGTAAGAACTTATCATGAGATATATATTTAATACGATCAACGTGAGATTTGACTATATTTTAGTAGGTACAATTTAATTAAACACGTTTTTTCTTTATTTTCAGGTAAATATCTTTAATACAGTGGAATAAAACTATAAACAATTATAAAGGTAAAGATTTTTATTTAATCGAACGGTAAGTAAATTACTTGAACGGGCGAACGGCGAGCATGGATAGCTCGCCGCCCGACCAGAACCAGACCCGAGCGTGCTGTGCGTAGCGCGCCTCAAAGAGCCTTGAGACCACCACGGATGGGGCCCAATAGGGCTGACGCCGATACGGAGCCGCAGAGAACTTAACGGGTTGCCGGAGCTCCGGCTCAAAGTGCAGGAGTAGGAACGGGGTGGTTTTTATCATCGAATTGCTTCTCCCGCTAAATTACTTGAAGCACATTTAGATTTCAAAATATATTCAACCCATAAATAATATCATTGATTTAATACTTAGGTAACCCATGAATTATCATTGATTATGGGTAGAGATATGATTGAGACAGCTGTGCGGAGGGTTCTAAGTTCCATTTCCTGATTGAATGCAATAATTCAAATATCAAATTAACCCGGCGTCTGTATGGTAGAAAATTGTTACACCGACTGTCAAGTGGGTCAAAATTACCCTGAAATGTAGAAGCCTTTATTTTGTTGAACTTTAAATATATAATAAATATATGAGTATATTTTAGTTAGAACACTAATTTTAAGGTTATGCAGCAGAAATAAAAGGCAATTTAACTAATCGTAGCATCTTTGTTTGAGTTATGAAAAAACATACAAAAATAATCAACAAAAATAGACATCCTCAGTCTCGTTACTATAAAATAACATAAATGTTCACTTATAATCTTACAATTATCGTTTTGGTGTAGTTGAAAACGAGATCTTTCAAACTTAAATCAAAATAAAAATAAAACAGTCCTAAGTTAGTCTCATTCTTGCAACATATCACAGCACTCTTTGCAGTACGGAACAATATGTTCGGGACAAATAAACTTGTGACAGTTTGTGCATGTATGCGTCGTTTTGCGATCTTTTTTGGCAAACTTGACACCTTTTCCGTACACCTTGTACTTTTGCAGGTGGCTCCTCAGATGGTTCTCCAAGAAAATCTCTGATTCTCTTTCGCGTTTCTCTCGGCAACTGCACGACGTCTTGGCGAGTATTCAAGTGGTTATTTACGAGAGCAAGGCCTAACTTTTTGAGGAATTGGCGCCGTTTTACAATTTGATTAGTATTTTTATTATGTATTATATATGCATTTATTGCAGACATATTCAGCACAGCATAAAATATTGTTTTAGGCCATTTCTTTGTGTTACGGCTAACGTTGTATGTGGAACAAAGTTCGTCAGCAACATCAACCCCGCCTTTAGTCATATTGTAAAAGGTGTTAATTTCAGGTTTACGGTCATGGTGAAGACTGGACATAAGTAATACCACTTTGTTTTTTTAGGGATATGAGATACAATCGTATCGACTTTGAACACTGACACGATCCTGATCTTCCTCGCTTTCTGACGAAATTCCACTTTTCTCTGAATCAGATTGCTCTAAAATTGCTAAAATACGCTGCCGCTCACATTCATCACGATCCATTTTAAATTATAACCTACAAATAACAGAATACGGAAATTATAATCTTTTTACACTAACTACTAAAATGGCGCATAATTGTTACATTGACTGTATAGTTGGGTCATATTTACCTTTTTGACGTTTGCGCACGTGTAACTCCCGGTGCAGTCGCACGACAACTAAACTGTGGCATAAAACAAGAAAGGTGATGTCTTAACTCCAGCTACTGAGAAGTACGGCAACGTCGCGTTCGATTCTTAAAAGATACAAACAATTGAAAATTGCGCGGGTCATATTGACCCAACCATACAGACGCCGGGTTAATTCGGATTCATTGATTTTTGCCTTGAATTATTTGACTTGTCTTCTTTGAAGACTGATGATAGTAGGTCGGTACATATTAGAAAGAAGTTGATAATATGTATCCAGCTTACTCACGTAGCTGTTTGACGAGGAGCTCGACTATTTTCAAGCCATGCTAAACGCTCATATTTATTAGCACTATGAGCAGCATGATGCTCTTAAATATGAGCTTCGAGTATCAAATTCCTCGTCTCTCACAGAAAACCGGTGTGAAACAACGCTTGCGTTGCGTTTCGTCGTATGAGTGAGGTTATCGGAGGCCCAATTAACCCCCTCCCCTCAGTCTTCCTAATCCCCGAATCCTCCACAATCCTCAAATTCCAAATTCCCAAAAGGCCGGTAACGCACTTGTAACTCTGGTGTTTCAAGTGTCCATGGGCCGATTGCTTACCATCAGTTGATCCGTCTGCTCGTTTACCGGCTTATGCTATAAAAAAAAAACTAATGTAGTATGTCTGACGAAACTTTTATTATATACATTACAAACACTCATTCCTACAGTTGGGTAATTACACTCCCAATCAGTATATAAAGTTGTGCGAAATACTTAATTAAACCTAAGTTTAGAGATCCATTGTAACACCACTTTTAAAAATATTCTATAAATAGCGACCCGCCCCGACTTCGCACGGGTGTAATATGCATATAAATCTTCCTAAAGAATCACTCTATCTAGAGGTATTAAAAAAACCGCATCAAAATCATCCAATGTCATCCATGGGTCCTTAGGATGTTATCAACCCCCAACCTCGGATACAAGTCGCATTTTTCAAGATTATCCGGATTTAGCCGGATCAAACTGGATATAACCGGCAAAGGGTCTGTTTTATGATTTTATTTCACCCGCTATTTGGTTTGTTTGTTCGAGATGAATAAGTTGTATGAATGAATGAATGAATTTCTATTGTTTGCAGTTGATGTTATTTTGCAATTGTTTGAAATAAATGTGGTGTTTTGTTTGGTGGTGCAGTGTAGTTGGGGATGGTTTTGAGTTAGAAATGTTTGTGTGATGTTATTCAGTATTAACGTAACATAATGTTAATTCATGAATGGGTGAGTAGGGGCGTTTATAGTAAATATTAAGAGTTTTGTGAAGTTATCTGAGAATATAAAACATGTTTGAGCTTAGTATTGAATCCTGACTTCACGGTGGCTGGGCAACTAAATATTTAATAGATAAATGATATTACACTCTTAAAGACTTTTTTGATGACATAGTACTTATTAAGGGTTTTGTGAAGTTATCTGAGAATATAAAACATGTTTGAGCTTAGTATTGAATCCTGACTTCACGGTGGCCGGGCAACTAAATATTTAATAGATAAATGCTATTACACTCTTAAAGACTTTTTTGATGACATAGTACTTATTAAGGGTTTTGTGAAGTTATCTGAGAATATAAAACATGTTTGAGCTTAGTATTGAATCCTGACTTCACGGTGGCCGGGCAACTAAATATTTAATAGATAAATGCTATTACACTCTTAAAGACTTTTTTGATGACATAGTACTTATTAAGGGTTTTGTGAAGTTATCTGAGAATATAAAACATGTTTGAGCTTAGTATTGAATCCTGGCTTCACGGTGGCCGGGCAACTAAATATTTAATAGATAAATGCTATTACACTCTTAAAGACTTTTTTGATGACATAGTACTTATTAAGGGTTTTGTGAAGTTATCTGAGAATATAAAACATGTTTGAGCTTAGTATTGAATCCTGACTTCACGGTGGCCGGGCAACTAAATATTTAATAGATAAATGCTATTACATTCTTAAAGACTTTTTTGATGACATAGTACTTATTAAGGGTTTTGTGAAGTTATCTGAGAATATAAAACATGTTTGAGCTTAGTATTGAATCCTGACTTCACGGTGGCTGGGCAACTAAATATTTAATAGATAAATGCTATTACACTCTTAAAGACTTTTTTGATGACAGTATAATTTCTAAACAATAATTCTCAATGTTAATACAAATTTTGTTAATTGTACTGTAATTTTAATATTATGTATAATTTGTTAATTAATAATAATAGTTTTTTTGTAT
Source organism: Spodoptera picta (assembly GCA_038387885.1). Classification (NCBI taxonomy): domain Eukaryota; kingdom Metazoa; phylum Arthropoda; class Insecta; order Lepidoptera; family Noctuidae; genus Spodoptera; species Spodoptera picta. Next base: position 325,389 of record JAZHFQ010000073.1, read on the forward strand.
TAAAATTATATCTTTCCTAGCTGCGCCCGACAGGGTCCACAATGAACTGTATTATCCTATGTTTTTTTTTTTAATATTATAGATTATTTCTCCACGGACTCTAGGTCCGTGCCCTTGTCATACAGTTTTTTAATTATAATACATCTAGTCAATTTTTATAAAGTAAAGAGGGAACCTAGTTACACACTACAATTAACTACATCTATAATTATTACCAAAAGTATAGGTTACATAATAATTAGGCACTATTTATTTATTTCTATTTCAAAGGCTTTATGAAACCAGCCCACCAACAAGATGGGAGAGCCGACCTGACCCAGCAGAAGGCACCCGTTTACGAGTATGACGTGTGTGTCAGCAATTGGTCCGGTCAACCTTTTTATTGGGAACGGAACAACCCAACACACCGCGCCACCGACTGTAGGACATTTATGTGTGCATGATGCCTCAACCCTTGCCACGTGGGCCGATTCCAATAAAGTGTACAATAGTCCAAAGTCAATTGGTTATATTCTATTTCTAGAGGTACATGTTTCTGCACACACATTTCCTCATGTTGCATTCGTTTCATCACAAGCAACACTCCCCGCCCAAGAGAGCACCCATGACTGCCGCGTCCCTGTGTTTGATAGCCATTTTCAGGTTGTAGTCCTTAATACCTTGCTCACCCTCATCAGCCGCCTTCCTGATTAGTTTATTTTATTATTATCCTATGTTACCACCTAAGTAAAACATTGTGGAACGCAATAAAGAATTTGAATTTGAATTTGGCTGCCGCGCAACGTGTAGCGGGTTCGATTCCCGTACGAAGCAACTCTTTGTGTGATCCACAAATTGTTGTTTCGGGGTTTGTGTATCATGTGTATGTAAAATTGTATGTTTATAAATGCACCCACGATACAGGAGAAAATCCTAATGTGAGGGAAACTTTAAAAAAAAATACAAGAAACCTACAAGCATGTACTATTAACATAATATTAATTAGTTGGTTTTAAGCAGGTATATAGAATTCGACGTAAAATATGGTTAATTTGTACCTACTAAAAAATATGAAACTCCAAATAGCTCTATGATAAAGCTACGATATTTTTCTAAAATGGGCTTCAATATGAAAATAATGAAGGCTATTTTTCAGCGACAATAATCTTCAGTAACAAATCGTACCTCGTGAAAATAAAAAGATAATATTCAGTACACAGATTCAGTGAATTGTAAATAATCTGTAGAACTAGGCATTATAAATTTCAGGCGTCCAACTTATCGATGAAACCTAATTTTTCTGGAGACAAGAGGCCATTTTTCTTTGCCTTTTTTATGTAGATTTAGGGCTTGTACACAAAGATAAAAAGCCTAAGAATTTTTTTCAATAACACCAATCAGTCTCCTAATGCTAATAATAAAAATGTAAAACATAATCACGCCTTTTATCCCAGGAGTAGGCAGAGGTGCACATTTTACCACTTTACGTTTATGTTATTTACTTTTCACTGTTTATGTTATGAGTCCCATGTAATAGGGGGTGAGCCTATTGCCATATACCGGGCACAATTCCAGACTCCGTGCTACTACTGAGAATTTTGTAAAAACTCAGTGATCCTTTGCCCGACCCGGGAATCGAACCTGAGACCCCTTGCCCGGCAGACGCACTTGCGACCACTCGGCCAACGAGGCAGTCTGAAATGTAAAAGTATATGACTTTTTATAATAACTATCGTGAGACTACTTACTATACCTACTGAAAAAAGCTCTACCAGAGGCGGCGACAGTAGGCTGCGCCGCGACTGCGCACGCTGCTCATGAGGAAGAACCCCTCTGTGGTTCGAAACTAGTAGAGCTTTTCTCAGTATATTCACGTGAGTAACCCGCGATTTTTAGTTAATTAAGTATATGACTGTCTGTCACGCTGTAATTTAGCGTAACCATGTTGCTCGTTCCAAATTGAGGTTTTTGTCGATAATGTAGGCTTTCAGTCCGTAAATTATGTTATAGAACTTATGAACCGTTAAGATATTTGATTCAGAGTTGAATCCAAGACTCAATTCTTAGCAGTGCTGGTAAATGACATGCTCCGTCACGAATGGGCCGGCTCGACCGGAGTGATGCCACGCTCTCACAGAAAACCGACGTGAAACAACGGTTGCGTTGTGTTTTGTTGTGTAAGTGAGGTTACCGGAAGCCCAATTACCCTTCCTCAATCTCCCCAATCCCTGAATTCCTAATCCCCAAAATACCGGTAACGCACTTGTAACGCCTTTGGTGTTCCAAGTGTCCATGGGCGACGCCGATTGCTTGCTAGGTGATCCGTCTACTCGTTTACCGGCTTAAACTGTCAAACACCAAGCGGTCACCGGTGACCGCAATCTATTGTTCTATAATTGTGTCTACAAAACCGGTACTCGACGAGTTAAGGCAATTAAAAAAACACAAAAATTTACTTTACATTCTCACCTCACGAAAAACATCATCAACATCAAGCACTTTAACAAAGGACACTCAAAAATAGCCATAAAACAATGATATCTATGTGAAATTATAAAATAAAAAAAAAAAAACAGAAAATTTTACATCCGGCGCAGTTTCACAATCACCCCGTTGGGGGCTGTTTAGACCCACTGCACTGTTAGGGGGAGTTATGATTACCCCATGTTCGCTCAAGGGGTGGTTTGATCCGCAATTTTTCTTGGAGTAAGGGTGAGGTTATAGTGGCAAAAACTTATGTGAAAAAGATTGTCTTTTATTTTTATATTTATTTATTTATCTACATCCTTTTCATTATAGATGTTGTCATAAGTAAAACTATCCGGTATAAGATCTAAAGTTCAATTCCTGGTTTAAATATAATATTGGTGTTAAAAATTATTTTTCGGGCCCTATTACAATAACACGATTAACAGAGTCACGAAAAATGTTGTGTCATTTCTAAATCCTGGTTTTCTCACTTTAAAATTAAATTCTTTATTCTTTATTTCCAAAAATCTAAAATGCATAACTTAAAACTTTTACTAACCCAACTTAATAGATATATCTTTTTAATGAAAGCCCTAAAAAATGTAACTTTTGTTTTTTTAATCGCCCTTCCACGACATTTAAGTCATACCCTTATGTGACCCCAGCCTAAGGGACAGATAAATAATGTAAGGGACATAGTGATGACAATGGGAAAGTCTCGTAAGTCATCTGTGACTCTTATCTAAGAGTCTCCTAGTCGCTAAGTGATATTAATAGGAGTACGAGGGTGTGGAGTCGTCAACTACCATAATTATTGTGGTGATTTATTGAGCTATTTTCGAGGATATTTTTCTAGGTTATTTGTTTGCTGATAGTTTTTATTCTTGTTATAATTTGTTGAGTTGAGTGGTCACAAGTACCTATGATTTTTGGGTTGAGCAACTGTAATGTTTTTTTTTTTTGTTAAGGGGGGTAAATCATCGAATGCCTTCTCTTGCTTGGGTGAGGCGGGAGGCAGTGCCAGACTGTACTGACCAAAAACTACCCCGTTCGTACTCCTGCACTTCGATCCGGAGCCCCGGTAACCCGTTAAGTTCACCGCGACTCCATATTATCGACATCAGCCCTATTGGGCACATCAGTGGTGGTCTGATGGCTCTTTGAGGCCCGCGCGGGGCTCGACGCGCCACCCGCTCAGATCTGGTTCTGATCGGGCGGCGAGCTACCCATGCTCGCCATCGTATACTACTTACGGCACTTAAGTGCCACAATACCAACGAAGCAAATATGAGAAAATTTTTGTAATGTAAACAATGGCATAGAATCTGAAATAATGTCAGTTATAAGGTAATAGACTCGTCTCGTGTTGTATGCGACTCAACATAAACCATAGAAAAATAATTTGAAGAATCTATTTCATTTTACTCGATTCATTTTATTTTTATTTTGATGTTTATTGTTACATGTATGAACATCACTAATTAGTAAGTAGTCGCCCCCTCACTATAATGTGTTATATAAGGTAGAACACTATTCATTAACGCGGCTGTCTACCTGTCATAGTCTAAGTGTGTGTACACGTCGTGCGCCCTGCACATTATTATAATAAATCCAAGTATAATAAATCCGTCTACAACTCATTAATCCTGTGAAGTCATTCCTGTGAAGTCAAGAACTTGGGGATTTACATTGATAGTACTCTGTCCTGGTCTAAACAGGTGCAGGAGGTCAGCCGCAGGGTTTTTGCCTCGGCGGGCGCCCTGAGGCGTCTACGGAATTTCTTACCCACTACTACTAAAATTGCATTAGCACAATCCCTACTTCTACCAATTCTCGACTATGCTGATGCCAGCTATCTTGATCTCACCCAAGAACAATTAGACAAGCTTGAGCGACTTCAAAATCTTTCCATTAGGTTCATATTTGGATTGCGCAAGTATGACCACGTCTCTGAGTTCCGCAACAAGCTCAAATGGCTGCCTATTCGCCTTCGCCGGAATACTCATATTCTTTCACTTCTTTACAATATTGTTTTTAATCCCACTACCCCTACTTATCTAAAAGAACGTTTTACGTACCTTGGCGATACACATTCGAAGTTTTTGAGATCATCGAAGAGTCTGAAATTGAGTATTTGTTTGCATTCCACTTCCTTTTTAGACAAATCTTTTACAGTGCAAGCAGCTCGGTTGTGGAATGCTTTACCGATTGCAGCGAGGCGAGCTCAATCCATATCGCAATTTAAAAAACTTGTTAGAGAGCATTTCCTCTCTTTATAATTTTATATCCTATCTTAACCACACACACACATACACACACATACACACACATACAAACACATGCACAAATACACACCATTATGTATCATATTGTATATTGTATATTATTTTATTTTTATTTTTTTTTATTTTTATTTTTTTGAGTTGTAGTTGTATTTTTGTATTATATGTATAGTACTTTATAATTAATTATTGTACACTTGACGACCCATATCAGACTCCTATTACTGCTCCATCCAAAGGTTGTCTGTAAGAAATCGCCTTGTGCGATAAGACCGCCCATTGTACACTATTTTTGTTAATATTTTTCCTATAATGTGATTGTGTGGTGTACAATAAAGCATATATTATTATTATTATTAATCCTCCAACGTAACATTTATATTATTGTATGTAAGTATTGACTAATATTAGATACCTTTAACACGCTTATTTCTACTGACCCCTTCAAGGAATAAAACTAACACTCAATTCACCCCTTACTGAAACAATATCCTTTTGAAGTTTCCTGTACAACGAGCCTCTTAACCTACCTACATTTTGGAACCGAAGCCATTATAAGGCTTTCGGTACAAAATTAAATAATGTTACTGATAAAGTGAGAGGCACATTAACGCTTCTAAATTACCTCCCATTTTGAACCCCTCCCCCTTTTTCATCTCAAAGTCTAAAGGTCAACATAATTTAGTGAGATATGGGCCTTGAATTGGAAACTGATAAAAAAAATTTTTAGGACAAAAATATTCGCGAGACGACCTCTGGCCATCGTAAGCACGGGCTTGCGGACGGCGAACACGGGTAACTGACCACCCGACCATAATCAGACTAGAGCGTACGACGCGTCGCGTTTCGTGGGTGTCTCAAAGAGCCACCAGAACATCACAAATTAAGTCCAATAGGGCTGATGCCGATACGGAGCCGCGGTTTCGGCTAGAAGTGCAGGAGTAGGAACGGGGTGTTTATTTTTGCTATTATTAAAAAAATACAGTTGAATTGAGAACCTCCTCCTTTTTTTTGAAGACGGCAAAAAAGAAAAGCAAACTATGAAGAGCGGCAACATTATGTAGATTCCAGCCGGCCTGTCGACTACTAACTTGAATATTTTTATACTAAGTTGGGAAAACTTGGGCAATCGATCACTGGCTGTCATTACACACTCGAGAGATTGTTGTCCGAGTAACAACACACAGCTACTTTGTTAGTTGCTGGAATATCAAATTGACAAGGAAAACTAATAATATTATGTTGCGGGCTGTTACTCGGATGTAGGTGGAAATTTGGGGTAGCCATTTCTTCATAACATCACGCCTTTTATCCAGAGGTGCACATTAGGGCACTTAATGCCATTGTACAATGTAACATCCACTTTTCACTATTTATGTTATGAGTCCCATGTAGAGGGTGAGCCTATTGCCATATTTCGGGCACAATTCCAGACTCCGTACTACCACTGTCATATTTTTAACACTCGGCCAACGAGGCAGTATTTTTCTAAAACCCATTGCATAATAATTTAATTCATAATTATATTTCATATTCTTTTCACATAAAACAGCATACAGGTACATACCTTTGAACAAGCGCCTGCAATTTTCCCGGGACTTAAGCCACAGAGCTTCATAATGAAATTATCTAGCAGAGCCACACTAAAAAACTGTTTTAAGTAGTTTATTTTTCTTTCAGTAATTAAATCCTATTTAGTTCCAAATGGGTAAACTTTAGCTTCTTTTTAATATTGTTTGCAGCAGTTTAAGTCAAGGACGTTGAAAAAAGGCGGAAATAGTATCTAAAAACAACGACTATGGCATCTGTCTATATAGGTACTATAGACTAACACACGAACAATTTTTTGTTTTATTTAATCTGATGTACCTCTAAGTATATGTAAGCTACATTTATGAGCTTTTTTTGGTTTAGTTTTATGATTTTAATCTAGGTAGAATTTTGTCTGTTTAATAATTTATACACCCTAAATTGATATTTACTTATGGATTTATTGCAAAATTAATTAATATTTGTACACCAGTCAGGGTTAAGCATGTTGATACCAACAGTGCTGTACATCTATAGTAAACATTAATTTTTGCATGTATTATTGTAACCTACACATGTTTTGGCAAATAAAACGATCTTTATCTTTATCCTAATTTTTAGTATCATTTGGTCACCCCTGTTTAATTCCTTTACAAATTGTTGGTAATGGATAATTTCCTATCTTCACTACTCATAAAATCTCTGAGTCTCTGACAGTATCGGAACAATAATTAATCGGGCTTAAAAGTTCATAAAATAAGACTGCCTCGTTGGCCGAGTGGTCGCAAGTGCGACAGCCGGGCAAGTGCTGGGATTTTTAAAATTCTCACTAGTAGAATGGGCTCTGGAATTGAGCCGGTATAATGCAATAGTGAGCCCCCGGCCCCTATTACATGAAACTCATAATTATAAGTGCCGTAATGTGTACCTCTGTCTATCCCTTTTGGAGATAAAAAGCGTGATGTTATGTTATGTCTTAAATAAATAAATAATGTGCCCTCCTCTTTAAAATCCGTAAAGCTAGGGAAACACCGACTCAGAAAAGTAACAAATTTACATCGAAATCTAAAACTGAAAATGATATTTTATGAAAGATTTTCTGTACCAACAAATTCCTTTTGATGTCTAAATTTTAGTGAGAAACTTTTACCCCTACTAAAGTGCTGAAATTGTCTTTATTACTGACACACGAGTATTCCGTTTGACCGGAGCCAGGAGGATTCCGATGGACTACTGTTGGTCAGTTGATCTGGGACCATTACAAAGCCTTGTTCACACTACGCCAGTATTTAGTCGAGTCACGAATAATTTTGTAGTTAATGCAGGATATATATACACTTTCAATTTTAACTGTACAATTGAACTGTACAGCTATATTAATAACTATGTAAAACAAACATTTGATCTATACTGTCTAACTGCATCTAATCAAAGTATGATTCATATACCTGTACAGAAACAACTGTACAGTTATAACTGAGAATGTGTAGTTTTGTCAGCAGCAGATCAAAATATGAATAGATATCTGTACAGAAACAACAGTACAGTTATATCTGAGAGTGGGTAGTTGAAGCTGTTCAAAAACCATCTATAGATGCCATGATAATGAAAACTATACCCTTTCTACAATCGAGTAAAATCTGAAAGATCGCACAGATTTACGTGTGTAGTCTGTAAGGACCTTCGATTAAACTGTACAGTTCAACTGTACTACCTCTATATAAAAATAAAACATCTACAATTCTCGTCATCATCTCGAATCATGAATGACAATAAAAATTGGTCACTCAATAACAATTATGATTCGAGTATTTATGTTAACTCAATTCAGTTTCAATATCGAAATAATTGTGTGAATACCACACAAGCTAAACTGGCGCATACTGATAATTGATTTACCAGATGTGCAGTTCCAAAATAGACCAAAAATGTGAAATAACTTCGACATAAAAGCCACAGGTGACTCTGCTCATTCGTCGAAAATGTTTATTTCTATGAACTACAAACAGTCCAATACTATTTATTCTTCAAATACTTTAAAAACTGATGAATGGTTTCCGTTGAAAATTTATTTTGTTAAACCAAAGGTATTTGTTTCAATTAGTCGGTATTTTTAGATCAAATATCTCTCTTATGTTCATTAATTGGTTATTTTTGAAGCACTTCTTTTTATTTCTATTTTCTATCTTCACATCTAGCATAAAAGAGTACATTTAAAAAAAAGAATAAAAGTACCTACTTATTTGGTAACTGATAAAATATATATTGATTAAATTATAAATAAAAAAATCTAAAAATAGAAATATTGCTCCCTCAGAATAAGCAAAATGTTGAGTTAATAAAAAACCCTAACATTTTGTTTAATGTCGTATTCTCATTTTACCTGTGCCATTCATTTATTATTAAATCAAATACGATTAATACGCAACAAGCTAACTTCTAAACAAAGCCACAAGATTACCTCTTCCAACAAACTTCTTTTTCATTTTACTAAATAAACTACAACTCAACAATCCCTAAAGTAAAATACAAACAAAAAACCGATGTTTTTTCAACAAAATCCTCCATTTTACAAGTCCGTATGTCACAAATTGCCATTTAGGGTTTCCGCGTACCTCTAAATTGCACCGGAAAGTTATTTTTTAAACTTTCAAAAGCCTCTTTGCCAGTAAACAGTTATTTTAAGCTCGAAATGAAATGAAACGCGTACTCGCGTCAAACAAAACGCCGTTTCGGGTTGGACTACGCTGTTTCAGATCGAACTACGCCTAAAGTTTGGAAATGCGGTTTCGATTGCGTAGTTTTTGGTGTGATTGCGCTTTGAACTCTGACGGTACGAGACCTGGTGCTGTTGGAATTGTTTGCAGTAACGATTCTATGAATGATTTCGCTTTGGTTTTTCCTTTTTATAGGTATTGTAAAGTTATCAAGTAGTATAGATTTTTAACTTGATTTTTTTATTTTATTTCTTCGAGTAGCAGTTGATTTAATGCGACTTAGGTGGTTGTATTTAGGTTTAGTTTGCAATTTAGGCCGTTATAAGTAGATTTTTTTAATAGCCTACTTAGCCGAACTTGATACAGGACCCGACTGATTTTCTAATCGAGTATGGCGATACCAGAAAAAAAAATATTTTTTTAATGATATTAGCCGGTAAACTAGAGGACGGATCACCTGATGGTAAACAATCGGCGCCGCCCATAGACACCTGAAACACCGAGGCGTTTCAAGAGCGTTACCGGCCTTTTAGGAATTGTGGAGGATTCGGGAATTGGGGAGACTGGGGAGGCGGGGCGTAATTCGGCCTCCGGTAACCTCACTCACATGACGAAACACAATGTAAGCGTTGTTTCACGTCGGTTTTCTGTGAGGCCGTGGTATCACTCTGGTCGAGCCGGCCCATGCGTATTGAAGCATGGCTCTCTCAAACTTTATTAACGTAATACTTAGTACTATAGTTTTGTGCCCTGTGTTCCTAACTATACTACATATTACACAGACACAACCTCTTAAAAACCAGCATAAGCTACTTAGGTAATATTATACCCAAAATCAACCAACGAATTGCCGAACCGAAACCATTGTTAGAAAATAATAAACCACGTACCCGAGTGAGCGTTTTACAGCCACTTTAGTAGATATTGGAACGAATCCAGACTTTAAAAAGAAAACAACTTTGTTTATGTATTGGCTTAGAAGTAATGCTGGACATTTGCTTATGGATATAAGTGGGTGGCTCAATGACCTGTTTGAAATAATGGTTTTAAGTTATTACTAAGTTATAGTATTATTATACTATATTATATTAACTGACTGCCACGTTGGCCAAGTGGTCGCAAGTGCGACTGCCGGGCAAGGGGCTCGGCTTAAATTCCTGGTTCGGGCGAAGATTTACTGGGCTTTTAAAAAAATCTCAGTAGTAGCACGGAGTCTGAAATTGTGCCTGATATATAGCAATAGGCTCACCCCCTATTATATGGGACTCATAACATTAAACAGTGAAAAGTAGGGGTAACATGTACAGTGGCATTAAGTGCCGTAATGTGCACCTGAACCATTACAAAAATTCGCTAATAAATTAGTAAATTTTTTGACACAGATCGGGTTTGAATCGAAGTATAATAGGATCTATTCTATCCCCATATACCAGACAAACAGCACACACAATTACCCAACAACCACAACACGACCTTAAACTTAAACAATTGCCTTTCTTTATCTCCAACAATCCGATTTTACACCAGAACAGTAAAACTTCGAGTCACAGTACAGCGGTAACAGTAGGCCAACGTTTTATAGTGCCACTATTTATTTTATTACCTTTGTTTTATTGGCCTTTTTGTTTACTAGGTAACTGTAATGGTGGGACAAGATGTAGGTACTGTGTAATATTGTAAAGAGACACAACTGTTTATTTTGAAGATATACATGTTTTTATAATAACTATCGTGAGACATAGTAAATTAAATAAAAATCGCGGATTAATCACGCGAATATACTGAGAAAAGCTCTACTAGTTTCGAACCACAGAGGGTTCTTCCTCACGAGCAGCGTGCGTGGTCACGGCGATGTCGCGCAGCCTACTGGCTAGCGTTGGCGCTCGCATCGGTGTTACTACTTGCGCATCTAGCCCAACGCGCCCTCTGCCGGACACCACGAGCGTCCGGCGGCAGCGCGCTGGACGATGTTGAAGTGCACGGTACATTCAACAGCGAAGCGGGTAGTGGGTTCGATTCCGGGTTCGACACAAAGTCAGTGTTACATACTATATTATAACGCTTACTATACACGTGTTTGTTCCTTCAGATATTTGACCAATTTGACTGCAGTAGGCATAGAATCATATTATCTATTGTTATATATATAATAATATGTTTATATTATCTGTGTGGCAAGTTGGCCACTTACAAGAGTGGAAACCTATTTATGTTCTTCTTTTGTTTTTTATAAAATATATGCAGTTTACTTCTGACTAGTTTGTTTAATTATTATTGCATAATATATTGAAAATTTATACCTAACAGCGCCGATGAGAATATTCAAAATAACATTAAAATGTCTGCAGTACCTACGGCGGTCTATCCACCTTTCTTGATTATTAAGGAAAAAAAACAACTTTCAACACCAACCAAACTTATCCTACTGCAATCATCACGACTTGCATCTAAGGCCATCTCCACACGGACGTTAAGTCGCGATCGACGGCTGTAAATCTCGCTCCCAACAGATAAAGTAGATACGTGAGTAGCAAGCCTAATGCCGCCATCTTTATTTCTGGGTTTACGAGACAACTCCACTGGTATTTTTTATGTTCTGACCTTTTTTTAATATCTATGAATCTATTAAGTAATAAGATTTTGAAATATTGGCATGTTTTGGTAACAGGGTTTTTATTTTTTGAGCCAGACAGAGGTTTATGTAGTACTAGCTATTGCCCGCGACTTCGTCTGACGTAGAATACGAGTCCTGTTTTATTTCATGGGAGCATTTAATCGTGATAATAAGTCAGCTAAGTAAGCCCATACCCTGTCTGTATACTAGATTTCATCGAAATCTATTCAATAGTTTCAGCGTGATTGACGGACAAACAGCCAAACAAAAAAAAACTTTCACATCTATAATAATAGTGTGATATAAGTATATTTTTTATAATAACTATTGTGAGACATACGAAATGAACTAAAAATCGCGGGTTACTCACGTGAATATATAAGAGTAGGCTGCGCGATATCGCATCATCCATGAGGAAGAGCCCCTCTGTGGCTCAAAACAAGTAGAGCTTTTCTTAGTATAATTACATGAGTCACCAGCTATTTTTAACACGTTAAACGCCATGGCAGTCACCGGTGACCGACATCAGCGGAGGATTTGCCTTCAACAATTATTTGTTGGCAGCCAAAGCCTTAATTAATTTAATATATTTATATTTTTTTTATGGAATAGGATTCAAACGAACAGATGGATCACCTGATGGTAAGCGATCAGCTCCGCCCATGGACACCCACAACACCAGAGAAGTCACATGTGCGTTGCCGGCCTTTTAAAAAGGAATACGCTCTTTTCTTGAAGGTTTGAAGGTCGTGTCGGTTCGGAAATACCGCCGACGACAGATCATTTCACTGATTTTGAATTTGCCAAACGAATAGCTACATATACAATCTTTGAAGGTTTTTAAAAATAGAATAAAAAGGTTTTTAATCTCTAAGGCATATTATAGTGTTACTGAGTACTTAGACGACAAAATATGATGTATTTTTATTGTATTTTTATTTTATTTTGTTTAATAATTTTTTCTTGTTTTTATTTAACTATTGACATTCTGATTGTTTAATATTGTGACATTTAAATTTTTAATCCTATGTGACCTAATAATTAATAATTCTAATGACATTAAGTAATAATAATCAATCCAAATATTTGTTTCTAACTATTTTCTAATTTTGTATGCTGAAAAAGCCAACATAGCGTTTAAAATTGTTATTTAAGACCCTAATGTTACCTATGTTCATAATTGAATAAATGAATTTGAATTTGAATTTGAATTTTTTTTTGCTGTATTTTTCTCACGAAAGTTATTATAAGGATATAATTTGTCAACTCCTTGAAAATAATTTCGTTACCAAATATTCTGTTCTTTTACCTCGATTTAGGAAAGATATTAAAGTACTTACATAATTATTATCTCTCTATATGGACAGGTCCGCTCAAACTGTTGTGGTTCTTTCCTCAAAAGGCCACTACAGAAAAAACTTGCACGGTTCTCACACATCATCTATTATACACATTTGTCTGGACTTTAAAAGAGACAGACCTCTGAGTTTGTTACGGCATTTCTTCTCAGAGTAGTCAGTTAGGAAATGTCGACCTCATCATTCGCTTGATAAAATTGACGTGTAAAAGTGCTGCTTTGTAGCCTATTTGCAGAAATAAATTCACTTGTTTCACTTACACATTAATTACGCTTAATTGTATAACACGTATCAGCTCAAGTATATAATTAAGTTAGTTTACCTCAGTAGATTTGCAAAGGACGTACCTAATAACAAAATCTGTTAGCTGAAGGTTAAGTGTTAATTTTTAGACTTGGGCTCTTTGGACAGTCAGACTCAAAGATATTATTTATGGGATAAACCAGTAAACGAGCTGACGGATCACCTTATGGTAAGCAATCGGCGTCGCCCATGGACACACCAGAAGCGTTACAAGTGCGTTACTGGCCTTTTAGGAATTGGGGATTTGAGGATCGTGGGGTATTTGGGGATTGAGACGAGAGGGGAAGTAATCAATCAATTTATTTACCCCCCCCCTCCTACCCAGTCTAATTGGGCCTCTGGTAACCCCAAATGACATTGAGTTTGGCTTTATATTTCGTACTCTGAATGCTATTTTCAGCTACGGTTGAAGTTGTATAGTTCTGACCCCTTGAACAAATATTGAGATTTTATTGGATTGAAATTGAATTGAGATTGGTCTATGAAGACCCTAATAGAATTTTCAACTTTCATCACATTCATACACCTACGTCACACGAGCCCCCACCAATACTACCAATAGACAGTACTCCACACCTGACATTTTCAGAATTTTCAGTATCCCCGAGCCATGCAATAAATCATAATTAAAACCACTCCTGATGATCGCATAACGATAAATTAAAAATTACTGATTCCCGACCGTAAATGACGAGACAGTATCGACAGTAATAAATTACAGAGAAACATAAAATTTGTTATTATAAGTATTAAAAATTTATAAAAATTTACGATCGTGCCAGGCAATAACGAAATTGTACGCAGATTCAGAGTTAATGGAAGTGCCTAGACTGGATTACATTTTATCGAGGCATAGAGAATGTTTGGAGATGTCTCTGTTAATATTAACAGGCTGAGACTCATGGCCGTCCTCAATATAAATATTTGCTATAATCTTTATTTTTTTTAAACGTTGTCCCACACTAATTTTTATTTTCTCCTGTGTTGTGGGTGCGTTTACGTTTGTAAACGTATGTTTATATAAATGTGAACTTGTATGTTTATACAAGTTCACATTTATATGACACCCAGACCCGGAAACAACAACCTGTGATCACACAAAGGGTTGTTCCATCCGAGAATCGAATCCGTGACACGTTGCGCGGCAGCCAGTTGCACAGCTGCCGCACCAACCGTGCAGTCATTACCCCAAGCAAAGATATAGGTTCGAGATCGCATTTTAAAACGTTCATATTTATTAGATTGCTAGTTGATTATTAATTAGGTGCTATCAGGTGTCTATGAAATCTAGGTATAGTTTCTCTGCGTTTACGACACCTGTTTGAAAGGAAAGGTCTGTCTGTCGTCATCAGAAATTTGATTTAACAAAGTGTTTCGTCGTGTGAGTGAGGTTACCGAAGGCCTATTAACCCCTCCTTCCCCAATCTCCCCAATTCTCGAATCTCCTACAATCCTCAAATTCCAAGTCCGAAAAGGCCGGTGTTTCAGGTATCCATAGGCAGCGCTGATGGTTAGTATATCATCAGTTGATCCGCCAAATCGTTTATAGGCATACCCAAAAAAAAAATTAATAGTAGGTCTATTCTCCAAAAACAATAATTAAATATAGTGCTGCCTTTTCTAGATGCAAGTCGACATCTTTGTAAATATATAATTTTTTATGTTCATTATGTAAAAACATACTATATTCTTCATAGTGGTGTGCTCGAAATATTATTTTGTCAAGATTTTCTTTTTTGTTTAGTATAAAATATTAAATTTAGTATAGGAGCTGACCCTGCGAACTTTGTGTCGCCCCAGAATAAATAAAAGTTGTGGTATATCATACAAAATGTATGGAGTATAAGTGACTGTATTCTCATGTTGAGTGGTCACAAGTAAGTACAACTGCTGAACAAGGCATCTCGGTTCCAGGGTCCAGTAACTGTTGCTACTTTTTAAACTTTTTAGTTATGCAAACTCAATATTTAACGCGCAAAATGTTACTATGTTTTTCAGTGTACTCACGTCATTATTTCACGAGGAAGTCGACTAGTTTTAAGCCATGCTAGAGACTTATATTCATGAGCAACAGTACCTGCGGAGCTTTATAATTAACTAGCCTCTTTCGCGCGGTACTCGGCTCCTATTGGTCGTAGCGAGATGTTTTATAGCCCACAGCCTTCCTTGATAAATGGACTATCCAACACAAAAATAATTATTCAATTCGAATCATTAGTTTCAGAGATTAGCGCGTTCAAACAAACAAACAAAAAAACAAACCCTTCAGCTTTATAATATTAGTATAGATTAAGTATGCACGAAAGTTATATCTAATATAAATAGACCAGTATATTATTAGAAAAAATTAAAACTCAAATTTACCTGTTCTCTATTTAAAGAAAAATGGTTTAACTTTATATATCAATACAGACGTAAAATATATTTCGAAACACATTGTTTTTCGCTTCTAAAACATTTAAAAAGCCGTTACGTATAATCTGTGGACGTCATATACTCGTTGCTATGAAGAATTTTCCCGCGTTCTTATTTCAAACACAAAAGAGGCGATGAAGTGTGTCTGGTGGTTTACGATTATTTATTTTTTTGTTTGCCGCTTCAAAACACCAGCATAAGTCTTTAGAATAAATGCTTATTTCAAGAGAGCTATTTGTCAAAGAAAAAGGAAATAATGTGGAGAATTTTACTCCCCGGGGTAATAGGCAGAGATGTATATAGGTATTTAGGTATAGGTTATTAGTTAGGCTTAGGCTGCCCCGTTGGCTGAGTGGTCGCAAGTGCGACTGTCGGGCAAGGGGTCTCGGGTTCGATTTCCGGGTCGGTCAAAGTATTACTGGGTTTTTAAAAATCTCAGTTGTAGCACGGAATCTAGCAACGTGCCCGGTATATGGCAATAGGCTCACCCCCTATTACATGGGACTCATAACATAAATAGTGAAAAGTGGGTGTTACATTGTACAGTGGTATTAAGTGCCGAAATGTGCACCTCTGCCAACCCCCTCGGAGAGAAAAAGGTGTGATGTTATGTTATTCTATGTCCTTAGTTAGATATACCCGTTTTGCGAATGCAACGTTAAAGTTACAATAAATGAGAAGCCTCTCAGCAATGGAGAATGTTACTGTAAAGTTAAAATAAGAAAATACCTACGCATTTGTATTTAAAATAGCTCAACTAATAATGTGTTCATAATAGTTAAAAATATAATGTACGGGTCTTTGTGCTATGACGTCAAAATACAACGTAAGTTTTGTATGAAAACTGCAAGTCATTAAAACTTACATGCATATATTTCGGCCAATTTTAATTGTACGACAAAACTAAGTATACCTGCAGATCAATTCGGAACATCGAGTTTCACATACCTATTTCTAAAAACGTTGACATTTTCCATTCTAGAATCAGTGTTACGTAGGCACTTCCTAGTCTAGACTTAGTATAGGCTTTCCATTCTATAAAAAATCTATAAATCCAAAACCTAGACCCATTTTCTAACTAGCTGTAGGTTAACTTAACCCCCACAGATGTTCTTCAAACAACGAAACAATTTAACAAACACGAAAAGACTATTAACCCTCCCTACACACGAAAATAACACTCTATTTACACGAGAAAACTGACCAAATCATATTTTTTTTCAGTCAATGACGTAACCGGTAAATGTGCGGAGTGGTGAAAAAGTTTAAAAGTGAACTAATATGGCGGGATGCCAAGTGACAGCATTCCTCGCTGTCTAGACGGCGCGCGGCGGCCATCTTGGATTAACTGTCACTTCACATGACATGTTTGGATAGGTTATGATTTACGAAAAAAAAGATGAAACAAGGTTTCGTTAATGAGGTCATTAGTTTTGAGTAGTTGTTTGGATTTTGTTATTGTATTGACCTATTTTTTTAGAAGGTTGCAGTGTGAAGGTGTTGCGTTTTAAATGATGATCATCATTATCATCGACAGCTCATGATAGTTCACAGCTGGGTCTCCTCTATTATAAAGGGGCTTGCTTATGTCAATGCTTGGCAAGTGGGTTGTAGGTCGTAATTTAACAAGTTAAACGCCATGGGAGTCACCGGTGACCAACGTTAACGGAGGAATTGCTATCAACCGTTTTCTATTGGCAGTCGAAACTTTAAAAGGTTCAGGTTTGTCAGAGGGCGCTGATTTTCTGTCTTACGCTATATATTCCCTTAATCGACTTACGATACCTACTGAAAACGTGCTTGGTAATAATGTACTATGCTGCCCTGCCGCCATGCTATCGGAAGCCATGTTCAACCAAAGAACACACACAAATCGTCCAGCCTTCTTTA
Organism: Spodoptera picta; assembly: GCA_038387885.1. Classification (NCBI taxonomy): domain Eukaryota; kingdom Metazoa; phylum Arthropoda; class Insecta; order Lepidoptera; family Noctuidae; genus Spodoptera; species Spodoptera picta. Next base: position 342,946 of record JAZHFQ010000073.1, read on the forward strand.
CATTAAGTAGGTATTTTCTATAATAAATAGGCTAAACGGTTTCCAAAACTCGACTGCTTCAGGCAAACATATTTCTCTGACAGTTAATTATATATATTTTTTACATTATTTGCCGATTCCCCTTCATTTTGTATACAAAACAGAATAAAATATATTCATTGCTAAGAAATCTCATTCATCAGTCATTTACAAGTAAATAAAATGTTTAAAAGGAAATCTATATTTTGACGATGAAGGAGAAAAGAATTTATTAAGTACATTATTAGTTTCTGCCCGCGACTTTACCCGCATTCCTCTAGGATAAAAAGTAACCCATGTAATATTCCAGACCGCAACCTATCCCTGTTTCAATTTTATCCCGATCCCTTGAGCCGTTTTGAGGCATTTGAGTAACATACCTACACACAAACTCACTAGCTTTCGCATACATAATTTACTAGCTTTTACCCGCGGCTTCACTCGCGTTACAAAAGGATAAAAGTAACCTACGTGACATATGTATATCAATACATACACAGCGCCATCTATACCAGTACTTTTCTTTTCCCTCGGGAATATCAATTTCCGGGATAAAAAGTCCCTATTATTTAATCGGGACTTCTAACTTTACTTCTGCAAAAAATCAAAGCAATCGGTTTAGTATTTACGGCGTGAGAGTGGAACAAACAAAAAAACTCACTTACCGCTTTATAATATTAGTAAGGATGTAGTAAGGAATAAGAAAATGTCACGACTTTTTCTCCCTAAAGTGAAGGGGTAGACAAAACACCTATATATGTGATAACCGCTTTTCGGCAGTTATTTTAGGAGTTTTTTGTTATTGGTGCAGATTTTAAACACTGGTCACGATTCGGTATTCGAAAACTAGTCAAATTCAATACTCTTTTTGAGCTGTAAAAAACGACAGTTTTATATGAATTTTGTACGAGATTGTTTATTGTGACGTCACGTTTTTTTAGCGTCAAACAGCATACTCATTTCTTTAAAAAAATCTAGAGGTATAAAAATACTAAAATTAAGTTGGTAATAAAATCAAATAATGAAAGTGTGATTATTTTTTTAATATTTGTATTGAACGGTCGAAATAATTTACTTTTGATTAAGTCAAATACTCAATTCAAGACAGTAGGTTTTTCTAAAAATAAATCTCAGTAATTGTGTACCTACCTATGTGCTGTAGACGTCTTAACCCGGACATAAAACACGGGTAGACAAAATACATGCGTTTTTTTTTTTATTGGTGCAGATTTTAATGACTGCCTCGTTGGCCGAGTGGTCGCAAGTGCGACTGCCGGGCAAGGGGTCTCGGGTTCGATTCCCGGGTCGGGCAAAGTATTACTGGGTTTTTAAAACATTCTCAGTAGTAGCACGGAGTCTGGAAATGTGCCCGGGATATGGCAATAGGCTCACCCCCTATTACATGGGACTCGTAACATAAATAGTGAAAAGTGGGTGTTACATTGTACAGTGGCATTAAGTGCCGTAATGTGCACCTCTGCCTACCCCTTCGGGGATAAAAAGGCGTGATGTTATGTTATGTTACACCGGTCATAATTGGGTATTTGACAACTAGTCAAATTCAAAACTTTTTTCGAACTATCAAGAATGACAGTTGTACATGATTGTGTATTGTTACGTCACGTTTTTTAGCGCCATACAGCATACTTATTTATGTGATTGCCACAATGTGATAAAGAAAGCAATATTTTATCAAAAATCATTCTGAAACATTTCAGTAAATAGATCAGAATTTTTATTAAACCATCTGTTTTGAACGTAACAACCCTTTGGAAAACAATTTCATTCGACGAAAAATGTTCGCAACACAATTTGTGACATCAAAACGAACGGGTACGGAATAATAAATATTTAATTACGAAAAAAAACGAAATTAATTAACGGACTAAGGAGATTTCACTTCGAAAATTGTCGCTTGAATAATGCCCTCTAGTACCTCCTCGTTAATTTCCTCTGAAACATTAATATTTCGATTCTTTTCAAATATTTTCCGTACCTATTAATTTTTTTTTTGTTTGTACCGTAACTTTTACAGGAACACACTTGTAAAGCTCTTTATTTCGTTTCTTTATTAAAATAACATTATTTTTGCTTTTCAGTTTAAATTACGAATTATTTTGCTAATGTTTTATTTTATGTTTATTTATACTTATTGTATACTACCTGACTCAACAAACTTCGTGCCGTCTCAATTTTTTTTCCACCTTTTAAACCTTCGCTGGTCACATTTCAAGACCAAAATTAGCCAAATCGGTCCAGCCGTTTTCAGGCTTTAGTGAAACAAACGAACGGAAACTCAGTTCTATTTATATAGATTTCAACTACCTCTAGTATAAATGTATAAATGCGAAAGTTTGTATCAATGTTTGTAAATTTATTTATGGTATAAAATTTGGAACATTATGTTTTTATAATAACTATCGTGAGACATATTAAATTAACTAAAAGTCGCGGGTTACTCAAGTGAATATACTGAAAAAAGCTCTACTAGTTTCGAACCACAGACGGTTTATTCCTCATGAGCAAATTATGATCTGGAAAAACATATAGGCTACTTTTTATCGCATGACGCGAGCGAAGCCGATGGCATAAGCTGATATTATATAAATAAAATCTCCTTTTCTTCAACCTCGATCTCGCACCTTCACTACACACTTTTTTATACTTATTAGGATGAAATATCTCGCCTGGTGGTAAGCGATGATGTGGCTGACGACGGAGCACTCCTACCTATGAACAACCTGTTCACTCTGAACTTCAAGACACCAAAATTATATTTGTCGGGAAACACAGATTGCGGTAAGGAATACTATTGCTTCGCACAAGGAACTCATGACTCATGACATTCTCTGGTTTTGCAGGTGTCCATGGATGTTACTTGATTACCTAAATATGATCCACATATGATCCATCTACTCCTTTGCTCCTCTCATCATCATAAACCTAAAAGATCATGAACTGACACAGAACAAAGTTCAAATACACATCAAAAGCCTATCTTTTTTATTAAAGTGTGCGAGAGCCATGCTTCGGCACGAATGGGCCGGTTCGACCGGAGTGATACCACGGCCGAGCAGAAAACCGGCGTGAAGCAACGCTGGCGTTATGTTTCGTCGTGTGAGTGAGGTTACCGGAAGCCCAATTACCCCTCCCCTCTTCTCCAATCTCCCTAATCCCCAACAATCCTCAAACTCCCAATTCCCAAAAGGCCGGTAACGTACTTGTAGCGCCTCTGGTGTCTATGGGCGGCGCCGATTGCGTACCATCAGGTGATCAGTCACCTCGTTCACCAGCTTATCCCATAAAAACAAATATAAATCCAATTTTTTTATTAAAGCCATCTTGTTAAACGTCCTTACAAGTTGTCCAACGAACTAAGTTTCTATCGCTAATAAAATTTCAATTCAATTTCAATAGAAATCTTCGAGTACCTTTGGAGTCTGAATAAAATACTCGTCGATTAAAAGAACGATTGTTCATAGCAATACAAATTAAATTAACTCCATTATTTTGTTCTCCGATCTTTTCAGTTGAAATCTATTCATTCAGACCTCTAACGTTGTTTATTTGACCATAATATTTATGCAAATAAAAAATTATAATTGAGATTTTGTTTTTAAGTTTTACAGAGAAACTGGTTTGTTATTTGAGTGGTGGTGCAAGTGTTATTACCGAGCATGAGGAGTAGGATTCGATTCCCGGGTCGGTTAATGTATTTTTGGTAAATTTTCAATTAAGTATAACCCGAAGTATGGATTTATGTCATTTATGACTTTTCTTTTATTGATTATAATTAACTAAAACATACGAGTTATGTCGGAATACTGAAACGTTACTTAATTTTAAGTCGTGCTCAAATATCGTGCCATCTCTGTCATTTTACAAAGAATTTGTAGAGACAGAACTATACTTAAGCACGACTTAAAATTGAGGAGCGTTTCAGTATTCCGACATTAGTCATGTAAATATTCTGACATCTTTTATTATAATACAATTATTAGGTACTTATGTATCATGATTATTTAAAAAATGTATAGATGTACTTTCAAGGAATAAAAAGTTTAAGATTTTTACTGGTAGTCGACTAAATACCCCCAATCTCCCCAATCCATGAATCCCCAACAATCCTCAAATTCCTAATCCCCAAAAGGCCGATAACGCACTTGTAACGCCTCAAGTGTCCATGGGCGACGCCGATTGCTTACTTCTAATCCGTCTTCTCGTTTCTTGCCATAAAAAAAAACAACAACAATAGATTAACAAACACAGACAAGAAACATCGTACCTACATACATAGATGCACACTTTAAAGTATAAAGCTTCATACACACTAGCCGTTTCCTTTTAAATCGTTCCCTCCAGTACTCAACTCACACACAAAAACACATGAAACTCTACAAATCCAGTGTATAATGGTCTCACGTTATAAGATCCTTGCACAGATTCGACGTTCAAGTTATACTGGTGTTTCATAGCTTGATGTGTATTAACAGCCAGTTTACCATGAACTCCCATTCTTTGATACTTTCACGCGTTTGGCGGTCAGTTTATACTGGATGGTTATAGCTTGATGTATAGTAGAACCATTTTATCATGATCTCGCGTTCTATCAGCCTTCCGTACATTCAGAGGTCAGTTTATACTGGTTGGTCATAGCTTGATGTGGATACAAATCCAAATTGTCATGGTCTCGATTTTGTAAGATTCTTCTACGCTTTTGAAGGTCAGGTTATATTGGTTTTGTGTAGTCCTCACGTGGTACTTCTGACACTCGCACGTTACGCCCTAGTGTGAAGTGGCCATTACGCTTGAAGATATAGCTGTATTGTTTTATATATGAGAATATTTTGAACGATATATGAATTTAGTAGCGTTGTTAGGTTGGTGGGTGGATTTTAAATTATGGTAAGTTGGATTGGTTAGTATGAGTGTCGAGTCAAGATGCTGAGTTCGATTCCCGGGCTGAGGAAAGTATTAATTATTAGATTTTTTTATAATTATGGCTCTATACAAGGATATTCTATAGTGTCGTAGTATTTGTGAAGTCGTTTACAAACATACTCTACAAACGTATCACACTCAAGAATCGAACCCACGACACGTTGCACAGTAGCTGAATCACACAATTTTTTTTCCGTTCGGCTAGGTTATTCTGCAACTGTCAATTTGATCTTTCAATTTATTTCAAAGAGAGCTTGATTGCATTCTCACCCACCACAGGTTGAGAATATACTGAAATCAATGACATTTGATTGAAATAGAGTTCCATAAATTTTTCGAATTCACAGTTATATATAGAAACCCCTAGCAGGAATCAAACCCAAAACAGATTAAACAGCAACCGATAGCCAAGCTGCGCCAACCAAGCATAACATAACTTCACGCCTTTAATCCCCAAAGAGGAAGGCACAAGTTCTTTATTAAAAAAAAACAGTAATACTTTGCCCGACCTCGGAATTGAACCCAAAACCTCTTGCCCGGCAGTCGCAATTGCGACCACTCGGCCAACGAGGCAGTCAATATTAATTCAAGTTTTCATGAGAAGAGCCATCAAAAATGACCACTAACATAAACAAACATTCACAAATAGATGACCATTCGATTCCCATAAAAACAAAGTTGCACTAACATGTTTGCCCATTTTGCCCCTAGTTCTGGGCAACTCATCAGTAAATGAGGCAACTTACTTCATGTTTTGGTCAATAATAACTTTTTTTCAAGCCGGTAAACGAGCGGCAAATCACCTTGGTGGTAAGCAATCGACGTCGCTCATGGAAATCTAGAACACAGGCGGCGTTACAAGTGCAAGTGCAAGGGATTAGGAATTTGAGGATTGTTTGTTCAGGGATTGGGGAGATTGGGATAATTGGGCTTCCGGTAACTTCACTCACACGACGAAACACATTTTTTTAAACGTTGCCCCACATTAGGATTTTGTCCTGTATCGTGGGTGCGTTTACAAATATACAAGTTCACATATACATGACACCCAGACCCGGAACAACAATCTGTGGATCACACAAACAGTTGTTCCGTGCGGGAATCGAAACCACGACACGTTGCGCGGCAGAAGCGTTGTTTCACGTCAGTTTACTGTGAGTGAAAGTTTTCATCACCACCATCAAAAAGACCACAATCCATGTGTAACTCCAGAAATAAAACTCACTAATAAATAAAGGCCGAAATACATTACCGTAGAAATGTATCAGTTTCAGACATTTAGGTACTACGGTTAGACACACTTTTACATGTCGTGTCGTATTGTCGGTCGCCAAATGCTTGCAGTTAATTGGTGACCACGGTACCATGACGCGCTATGCCACTGAAATATATTTCTACCTTTACGTATCCATTCGATTCTTATAAAAACAAAGTTATACCAACGTTCCCCTGTTTGCCCATTTTGCTCCTAGTTCCGGGCAACTCATAAATAAATTAGGCAACTTCATATTTCTGGTAGAGGGCACACTTATGAAAGTTATTACGTAATCTTATTATACAAGTATTGGTTAATTGGCTCGGCTCTGGCTGGCTGTAAGTAGATTATTTATTTCTTATTTTGTATGGGATAGACGTAGCAATATTATAACGTCTATTAGTTGTTTTATATGTTTTTTCTAATGAGGTAACCAGTTAGAAGTAGAAATAGTCTGAAGTTAGAAGACAGCTGTATTAATACCTTGATTTAAGCTCAGCTTTTGACACAGTAGATCACAAAATACTAATTGAAAAATTTGAACACTATGGTGTGAGGGGTAAAGCGTTAGAACTCCTAAAGTCATATTTGACGAACAGGAAGATGTTTGTAGAAATGAACGTAGTAGTTAACAGACAAGATCCATTGAATAATAGTGACACTAGTTCATTAGAACAGACGTACAGATCTAAACTGGTTCCAGTTCGAATTGGTGTACCTCAAGGCTCCATTTTGGGGCCAATATTTTTCATTATTTTTATTAACGATCTTATAAAACACATGAATGAAACAGTTACAGGATCTATCCAGCTAGTAGTTTTTGCTGACGATACAAATGCAGTTGTATCAGCAAATAATATAAATAATTTAAATGTAATTGTGAATCAAACGTTGAGTAACTTTCACAACTGGTTCTCAGTGAACAATCTTAAAGTTAATACCAGTAAAACGAATGTCATACTTTTCAGTCCAACCACAAGAAAAAATGATAGAATAAACTGCGTGATGAATGGAGAAGTAGTAAATCTGGCCCCAATGGTAAAATTTTTAGGAGTTTATATAGACTGCAATTTTAACTGGAAACAAGAACTTATGCATATAGAAAAGACAATCGGCTCGGCATGCTATGTTTTAAGAAGTCTTAGGAATGAAGTCAACATTAAACATCTTAAAATGGTCTATTACGCACTAGTCGAATCAAAATTAAGATACAGCATACTATGCTGGGGTGGTAGTTATGCATATAACATTCAAAAAGCTTTTGTTCTCCAGAAAAGAGCGATTAGGACTATAGTCAGGATCCGACAGGAGGTATCGTGTAGACCACATTTCACAGAATTGAAAATATTAACGGTCCCAAGTTTATATATTTTAGTACTACTAACGCACTTACGAAAATATATACACGAGTTTGAAACAGAAGAAGAAAGACAAAAAAGGGAAAATACAAGAAGGAAAGACTTGCAGACTAAACACGCACCTCATCTTAATATTTTCGAGCACGGTTTCTATTACAAGTCAGTTAAAATATTTAATAAATTACCTACTGAATTAAAAATCTTAGTTTATAACCGAGAATTTATAAAACAACTCAAGCAGTTCTTGTTAGACAAGTGTTTGTATTCTTTGGATGAATTATAGATAAACAATGTTTCTACAAAATTTGACCTATTAGATATTATTTCATAATATATTAAGTATTATTTAGTTTTATACCTACTACTACCTTTCTAACAAATAATAATGACATTTATCGGGACATTTTAAATTTATTATAATGCGTTTTTTTTATTATTATTAATTATGATGACTTTTGTTTTTTTTTTTCTTGATTGATTATGGTGTTTTTTTTTTTTTTTCTTATTGATTATTGATTATATATGACATACCAATGGATTAATTTGTAACTACTTTATAATTATAATATTATGAAAACTTCAAACACAATGTATATTGTTCATGAATAAATAAAAAAAAAAAAAAAAAAATATACTTTTTTTAAGCGGGGAATATCATGGAATGACTTCTCCCGCCTGGGTGAGGCGGGAGGGAGTATCAGACTGACTAAAAACTTCTCCGTTCCTACTCTTGCACTTCGAGCCGGAGCGGAGACCCGGCAACCAGTTAAGTCCCCCGTGGCTCGTTTTTAAGATACTACGATGGAATCTGCCTTCTGATCTAAGGTCTTTAAGTGGTAACACTAGCGACCATTCAACGCATTACCAATTTTAAAAAACACTTAACCAAAAATGTTCAGTACTAGCATGGAGTCTGGAATTGTGCCCAGTTGTGACTAGGGGTCCCTTTTCGTGGTATTGTAGGACACGTTACATATACTGCTTCGTTGGCCGAGTGGTCGCAAGCCTGCCGGGCAAGGGGTCTCGGGTACAATTCCCGGGTCGGGCAAAGTATTACTGGGTTTTTAAAAATCTCAGTAGTAGCACGAGGTCTAGAAATGTGCCCGGTATATGGCAATAGACTCACTCCCTATTACATGGGATTCTAAACATAAGTAGTGAAAAGTGGGTGTTACATTGTACAGTGGCATTAAGTGCCGAAATGTGCACCTCTGCCTACTCCTTCGGGGATAAAAAGGCGTGATGTTATGTTATGTTGTTGTCACATATAACTAGTGATAATTGTATATTACGTTATTGCATGTATTTTCGTTTTACACCTCTGCTCACACTCAAAGAACGTGTTTGTATAATCAACCTAAAATAAAAATATTCAAGTGCAAAATTCGAATGACCATTATAGTATGGTTTTCTAAACTAACCGTCACAATTTTATTCCATTTTCCTAAAATACAAGACACTAGAAACACTCAAGTGTTTAATTTAAGTCTATAAAAATGTCCATTAATTATAATTAGCAGTAAATTCAGTGCTGCCTGAAAAAACATCTAAATTACGAGACATCGTGAGAGCTTGAGTAATTCAGCAATTTTCTTTGTTTCAGGTGACCTACCGCCGAGTGTCGCTAGTTAAGATTTTATAAAGTGACGCAAAATAATTAGCTCAAGACAGAAATTAATGAAACAATTAATTCTAGAGAAACATATCTCGGATCCTTCTCTAAGAAAATTAAGTGGAAAATCTGTGGTGAAAAATATTCTTACGAAATAGTGATTCCAAAAAGTAACTAATACAAAATAACGTTACGAAAACAGTGCTATAAAATATTAGTGTTACTAAAAGTATCTGTTAAAAATATTAGTGTTATAAACTGTCAAAGTGTCAGTGAACTTGTGCAAAATAGTGTTGAATAGTGTACAGATAGTGAATAAGAGTAGCAATGCTTTGCTAGAGTGGTGATATTGATGATTTTGCTACCGTCATCACGAATGCGGGCGGGCGGCCCCTCCGGCCGGCAGGTCAATGACATCGCCGGCACTTCTTGTGCTTTCCTTGGCCCTTGGTAAGTTTTAATACTTATTCTTTTACTTAGTATTTTTTGTAGTTTAATAATGAAGTATGTTATGTATTAACGTAATATTACAACTTATAGTTGGACATTAACCATGTTATAAGGATATTTTGAAAAATATTTTCATCTAAACATGAAAATAATTTATTTGCAATTAAATGTCACGTAACTCGTAGTTCCGAATGAATCTCAAAATAATCTTACGTGAGAATTTCACCTGTCGTGCTTTCCAACAAAAATGAAGAAGATCAATGGACCAAAAGAACTTTAAATATCAAATAACAACACCATTCTTACAAAACATCGAATGGAATGTCATGTCCACTTAAAATAACACCTCTTTTCATAACGATAAATATGAAAGCGTTCCCTGCACTGATTATATTAATAATGCCAACAATTTTACACGTCCAATGTGAAATAATTTCACTTCGCTCCTGTAAGAGCAGCGTTGGAAGCTGAATTCAATTTAATTTACTGATTTAAACTCGCCTCGGCTTTCATGGATACGTAATTGACTTTGACTTTTTTTATGTACTTTTTTACATTTATTTTTTGGCGTCTTATCTGCAGCTGTAGCCAAATGCCATTTAGTGCTTGTCTACATGTAGAATAGAAAACCATATTACATGGAATTGACGTAAATTTTGACACTTGTCAGTGTCATCCCCATACATTTAGTTTTCTACTCTCTCGGTAAACAAGCGCTAAAGTGGCGTTTGGCTAAAGGCACTGGTATGTTAATGAATTTTGTATGTGGATATATAACTATTTTCCAAGTACCTAATAAATGCTTCTATTGCTGCCTGTTGACGGCGAGGGATCTCGGGGTCGATTGCCGGGTCGGGCAAAGTATTACTGGGTTTTTTCAAAATATCTCAGTAGTAGCACGGAGTCTGAAAATGTGCCCGGTATATGGCAATAAGCTCACCCCCTATTACATGGGACTCATAACAAAAAATAGTGAAAAGTGAGTGGTACATTGCACAATTTTTTTTAAACCCCAGTAATACTTTGCCCGACCAAGAAAAAAAAATCGAACCAGCAAAAATAGTAATATTTTTTAAAATACTAGGAACGTACAAGTCTGGTGTTGCAAATTTTACAGTGGCGTTGCTTGCTTATTTATCATCAAGTGATCCCCTCTCTCTCTCTGAGACAAAAAAATGACGATACAAAATACTGAAAATGTAATCGAACCTAGTTAATACCCAATACCGACTATAATTTAGTTTGTAAGGGACTAGAGAACCCTTCAAGGACGTCCTACGACTTATTGAAAGGTTAGGTCTATTTTCAGCTTTTAATGTAAGCACTTTAGTGCCTCGTTCGTTTTCAAATGTACATGTATGTACGAATATTCAGTGAGAGTGCTTATTTTCCAAAGCTGTCTATGTATTTTTGATAATAGGGTTTCTTTATCAGTAGCTTTGTTGTGTATTCAACCTCGGTGTTACAAAATAGAACAAATAGATCTGAATCGTTTACATACCCACCTTAACAAATCTTTTTTGTATAACTAATAAATTTTAACTCTATTTCTATTAGTTGTAACAATTGTGTAAGATCAGAGTGTTAATTTTACATGAATAAAATACAACAATATTTTTATGCAAATTTCATTATAATTCTATTTAGAATATTGTTATAATTTAACCAAATAATGTAGCCAAACTTAAAAATACTAGCATGATTATCTGATTTTTAAAAAATAATTCAGAATTTGTGATCAGTGACCAGACATTCTTGAACAGAATAAGAATGAGCCTTATTCTCGAATTCTTATTTTGATAATGTTACTTCGTTCATTCTTTATTCTTTAAAAAATGTCTACAATTCGCATTGAATATTTGAACAGAGCTACAGCTCATTTCTCTTGAAGCGGTATTAACAAGATCATGTTTCACAACAAAGCTGAATAAATCTAAATAATTCCAACAACACAACCCAACAACCTGACCATAAAACTCAACTTTATTACAAAGATTCAAGGTCGTTTTTTACATGCAGACCAGATTTTTGCTTACCAAACTTAGGAATTTTAATTGTAAATGTTACAGTTCAATGATAATTATGTAATTTGCATATTTTACTTTGGTTTTATGTTAAGCATCAGTTTTAGTGCTATCGTAAAAAACAAGAAATGATTAAAGTCAGTAAAAATTACACTTTTTAGGATTCCTACCTAACATAAAGTGAAACCTTTTTATTATCGTCTGAATTGAATTTTAGGTACTAGGTATAAAAACATAACATCACGCCTTTTATCCCGAAGGGGTAGGCAGAGGTGCACATTATGCCACTGTACAATGTAACACCCACTTTTCACTATTTATGTTACGAGTCCCATGTAATAGGGGGTGAGCCTATTGCCATATACCGGCACAATTTCAGACTCCGTGCTACTACTGAGTTTTTTTTTTAAAACCCAGTAATACTTTGCCCGACCCGGGAATCGAACCCGAGACCCCTTGCTCGGCAGTCGCACTTGCGACCACTCGGCCAACGAGGTATAAAAACCTTGTAAATTATTAGTGCTATCTCCATTATAATAAAAAAGCAGCTAGGTCATACTAATAAATCTCTCTCTACTACTCCTTGCGACTTCTAAAATCAAAGTCATACTAATAATAAAAATGCAAAAGTTTATTTTCCTTACATGTCGCCTTCATGGAGCATTTTCATTACAATATTTTTTTGTCTAATAGGACCTGAGTCAAGGAAACCTTATCGGAATGACCAAAGACTCAAATCAACATGGCAAGACTAAGCTAATCGTCAAGAAAGTAAAGTGTGGGAGAGCCATGCTTCGGCACGAATGGGCCGCCTCGACCGGATTGATACCACGGCCTTACAGAAAACCGACGTAAAATAACGCTTGCATTGTATTTCGTCGTGTGAATCTGAATCTCAAACAATCCTTAAATTTGCAATCCCCAAAAGGCCGGTAACGCACTTGTAATGTCTCCGGTATTCTGGGTGTCCTTGCTGCTCGTTTCCCGGCTTATACCAGAAAAAAAAATCACAGCTTTTATCATGAAGATACCAGGGATTTAACTCGGATTAAATCCCTAACTGCACCCGAAGATTTCAGTTAAATACATTGCGCAGTAAACACTAGATAGTAGATAACAGTCTGTGTACTAAACACTCTCATTAACCCTTGACTGTAGTGGTTTTGTAGCTAGCCGTGTGAGATAGCAGATTAGAATACATTTCTAGGGAACAGAAAATAAAGTTCCCTAAGATCGGAAAAGGAGGATCCTCCGACCAGGCGACCAGTGTTTGTGCCTGGGCGTTCTGCCCAACGGTGGTTTGTTGAGATTTTCTATCCGCGTTAATTCGCACGTTAACTTCACATGTGCGATGTAGGATTTTGTGACGTCATCCGTTGATTTGCTTTTCATTGATAGTATGTGAGCTGTCATTTACCATGTGTCATGTGACTGCACGGTTGGCTCGGTGGGTGGGCAACTAGCTGCCGCCCAACGTGTCGCGGGTAAGATTCCCGCACAGAATAACTCTTTGTCTGATCCACAGATTGTTGTTCCGGGTCTGGGTGTCATGTGTGAACTTGTATGTTTGTATACGCATCCACGACACAGGAGAAAATCCTAGTGTGGGGCTATGTTTTAAAAAAATGTGTCGCCACATAATTGTCGGCACCCATGGCTTTTCCGTCGGTATCGTAAAAATCGACTACACATTTTGTAGAGAATTGATTAGATTTAGGGAAAGAGTAGCATAGAAATAAAATCATATCAGAAGTTAAGAAATATATACAAGAAGTGCAGAAACATAAAATTTTTAACCGACTTTAAAAACAAGAAGGAGGTTCTCAGTTTAAGTCATATATTTGTGTTTGTGGGTGATTATTTTGCGAATGGCTCAACCAACTGCCTCGATGGTCAAATGGTCGCAAGTGCGACTGCCGGGCAAGAGGTCTCGGGTTCTATTCCCGGGTCGGGTAAGGTATTAATGGGTTTTTTAAAAAAAAATCTCAGATGTAGCACGGAGTCTGGAATTGTGCCCGGTATACGGCAATAGGCCCATTAGATGGGACTCATAACATAAATAGTGAAAAGTAGGTGTTACTTCTGTGTGCTCTTCTGCCTACCCCTTCGGGGATAAAAGGCGTGATGTTATGTTATGTTATGGCACAACCAATTTTGATGCGATTTCATAAAAGTATTTGTTACACTTGGAAGAAAGCTTTAATATAGTTACTAACCGACTCCAAAAAAAAGTGGTCAAGTCTATGTTTTTGAACAAAGTTTATGAAAGTTTTATTACAATTAACTATATATACATCTGGCAACGTACTTATGATACCTTTTGTGTTTCGGGTACCCATTTTTGACTTTTGAAACTTTGATCTACCTTTGATTCGCATGTGTATTATGCTATATTATGCTTTAGAAAAAAATATTGTTAGGTTGGCAAGTAACAAAATATTTTGTAAGGTTGGTAATATGACTTTTTATGTATGTTGTCACCTTGTGTTGTAAAAACAAAAAAATAAAAGGTAGTTGTTCTGAGAAAAGTCGTGTTAATAAATATATCAACAAAAATTTATCTCTACCCCTTCTGGAAAAAGTAATATACAAAACATCACGTCACCCTTCCAATTCTAATTTGTCAGAGCATTTTCAAGCTCTAAGCTGACAATACGGGACACAGACGCACGATGGCGGCCATCTGTATACAGAAGAAGGAGAAACATTCAATTCCTATTACTTACGGTACGTACTGAGGGGACGGAATTTACATGCTAATATAAATTTGGTTTGTCTTTTAGGAAATTAATATTGATTTTGAATATATAGTCGAATGACCGTAAATGTAACCGTAGAACAAGGAGTCTCAGGTCCCATGCAATAGGCAAATGTGTTTAATTGTATTCATAATTATTATTTCATTTGATATCTATTTGACTGCCTAACTGCCTCGATGACCCAGTGGTCGCATATGTCACTGCTGGCCAAGGGGTTTCAGGTTCGATTCCCGGATCAGTCAAAGTATTACTGGGTTAATACCAGTAATAGGACGGTGTCTGAAATTGTGTCCGGTATATGGCAATAGGCTCACCTCCTATCACATGGGGCGCATAAATAATAAAAAGTGTGTGTTACATTGCACAGTGGCAGTATGTGCCGTAACGTTCACCTCTGCGTACCCCTTCGAGGATAAAAGGCGTGATGTTATGTTATGTTGATATCTATTTAGAGGTACATAAACAGTATTCAAAATTGTCTGTTTTGCTATTTAGTATAACGAACAACAGTTAATAGTTCTGAACTAAGCGATAGACTTTAAGTTGAGTTCCAGAACCAGGCAAAACATTAATCGCTTATTCAATTTTGAAATCTATATTTGTAGCCACTAAGAACTGTTTTTGTATTAACAGTTACTTAGCTTCCTACAAGCAACTTTGCTTGCATTGAATTTATCAGTATAAGTAGTAGATTATATATGTAACACTTGATAATCCAGCTTTGTGCTAATTTCCATTCAGTTCCAAACAACAACTGAATGTAGACATAATAACACAAAAGAACCAAGTACAAACAGTATTATAATTTATCTAAAAAAAAAATATTCCAATCAACAACGAATACTCAAAAAATATCATCATTACTAAAAAATATCGCTTCTAATAACAAAAAAATAACAGTTCACACGAAAAATAACGTAACAATAAAAATCAGCGCCAGTATTATGGCTTTCATTTTTATATTATGCTCCGTAGCTCCCCTAATGATAATATATCTCCTAATACTTGCCAGGGTATTGTAACATAAGTATGTATAACGCAGATTTTTATTACTATCATAATATTCCGAGGAACTGTTATTTGTCACTGTTATTTTTGCCCCATCCCTATTTTCTTATGATATATTGTGTTGTAATATGTAATAAGTAAAATAAAAGGACTGTCTACAGGGTTAGATGAATTACAATAGAATAAGAGGTTTCGGGTTTGATTCTCGGGTCAAGAAGAGAATTGTATTGTAAACCTGATTGAAAAAGAGTAACCTATGGAGTTTCTTGCTCGTTCTTCTCCATAGGAATCTACGCCTTGGAATGAGCAACTAGCTTCACTTATAAATTTTTGTTGTTTGACGTTCAAAAGTGCCATCCTGGTCTAATTGAAATAAATGATTTTGACTTTGACTTTGACTTTGAAAACAAAGAATATTTAGGGTATTTCAATATTGATATATTCTTAAATTCATTTGCGATTTTAAAATATAAAGGAATTTGTTTGAATATCAATCTCCAGGTGTGTTGCTGGTGGTCTTGAATAATAAAAGACTTCGGTATGATGAGAAGACTGTATTTAAATAGGTACTGATTGTAAGGGTCAACCGATATGTGCGCACGGCGTCGTGTCGGGCAAGCGAGTGAATGAATGACCGCCGATCGCAGCAGTCGCGGGCCACGTATGGTGGTGAGCCCGATGTGACGTCAGGAACAGAATTTAATTCATATTTTCCATAAACCACGTTTAAAAAAACCAACTTCGCCCCCCATTTTTTTTTTGAAATCGACTAATTAATATACCTATAAATAATTAAACCTTTTCCTAGGTGTAATAAACACTTTTCTAAAAACCACATTAAATTCGATTTTTCTAATTGCGATATAATCGCACACAAATATAGAGGTATACATGTAGGTCAAACAAAAACCTCCGTTTTGAAGTCGGTTAAAGATACTATACACAGTAATCACAGAATAGAAATCTAATTATACAATATCTAATAACTCACAAAAATACTACACGACTCTAAACAAAAGCATAATACGGATAATGACAGGGTATGAAAATTAAAAATCTAATTAGTCCGTCAGTTAGCCCTTAATCGGGCCGAACAAAAAAAAATTCTTAAAATAAGTGTAAGGTCTTGTATTATGTTAGATAGCAGTGTACATAAAAAATAATATAAATTATAGTTAGAGAGATGACGACCAAAATTTTTGCCTCAAATCGATAGATGCGATATCCTGAACTCGAAAATACGACATTTTCCGCGTAGCGTTTGATCTGACCACATAAACACCAGACAAAAAAAATGTCTCATAGCAATACGTCTGAAAACCTTTTTTATTAATAAATTTTGGTTATTTGATGCGAACAAAACAATTTTCAAACGGAAATGTGAACGCATTAAATATTGAGACCGTTTTGAAAATGTTAACAAATTTTACCGATCGGTATCATGACAATATGTCTGAAAATTGTTGGACATGATAAAATAAGTTGTCCACATGTGCAAAAAATGTATATCAGACAAAATAAGTGTAGCACCTTCTCTATCAGACAACTTTTCGATACTCAGATATTTTTGACACAGCAGAAATGGCCTCCAACGCAGTTGCTACACTTTCGACCGTTACTACACACCTAGTGGTTCAGAATGGCTCACCTGCAGAGGCGGTAGGAGAGAGCCCAAGGGGCTCTGGCGCCCGTGGGGAGACGCTGGAGTTGTCCAGCGAGCCCCACACACGGGCATCAGTTCAGACGGGGTCGGACTCCGAGTCCGACACGTCATTAGCGGAGCGGTTGAGCGTGAGCTCGAAAGGCTCACGCCGCCGCGCGACGGGGACGTTTAAGCGTCCCAGGCTGGAGGAGGACACTTTGTCCCCGTCCTCCGGCGCGCAGGAGGCGCCTCCCCCTAAAGTCCCCACGGCGGCGCGGGGTAGGGGCGGCAGGGGCAGAGGTCGCCGAAAAGCGGGGACCGCTGCCTGCGCGGAGCCAGCCGGACAACTGGCTGCGGAGGGCAGGGCCCTTTCGAGCGCTGCCCGTTCAGAGTCCTCTGCAGCAGAGATGTCCGGCGTTGAGGTGTCGGAGGGCGAGCACGGCTCCGAGAGTGAGCGCGGCTCCGAAGGCCTTCGCCAGACCGTTCAGGAGGAGCTTCGCAGGGTGGCTGGGAAGAAGTCCCAGCAGGCCAGGCAAGCCCTCATGAAAAAAGCGGGGGCCAGCATCTTGTCGGCGGCCTTGGAGCAGTGCACGCTGCCCACCGCTGGCGGGGTACACGAGGAGCTGACTGAGATGCGGCGGGAGTTGGCGCGCTTGACGGCCTCCAACGCCGCTCTGGAGGCTGAACTGCGGTCGGCCAGGGCCGAGCTCGCCGCGGCCCGGAGTAGTCATCCCCAGCCCCAGCCCTCAGTGGATACCGACGTAGTCGGGATGTTGCGAAGGGAGATGGCCGCCTTCCAGCGACGTTTTGACGTGCTGGAGGGCAGGCTTTTGCGCCCCCGCTTGCATCGAGCCGGGCCTCCCCGCCCGCGACGTCGGGCTCATACGCGGCTGCTGCGGCCAAGCCGCCGACCTCCACTGGTCAGGCTGGCCGCGGCCCCCAATCGCCGGCAAAAGTACGAGCGCCTCCTTCCGCGAGGCCCTCGGTGCCCCCGCCGGCGCAGACCCCGGCTGCGGCGACAGCGCCTGCGCCCGCGAGGTGCAAAAGAGGAGGGGCACTCCAGCCCAGCAAGCTGGAGTTGCAACAGCGGCGGCGGAATCCGCCCCGCGAGTGGAGGACGGCGGCGGTTGGCAGATCGCCGGCGAGGCGAGGAGAGTCGCCAGGGAGGGCCGAAAGCGCCGCAAAAGGCGCAGCGGCAGCGACGGCAGCAGCAGCGCAGAGAGAAACGCGCTGCTGCCCTGCTCCTCGCCCCTAAGACCGCGGCTGTGGTCATCACCCTACAGCCTGAAGCGGTCAATAGGGGCGTAACATATGGCGACGTCCTCGCCAAACTGAAGGGGGCGGTAACTCCTGCGGAGTTCGGGGCGCCAAACGGGTTCGCGGTCAAGGTGACCGCTACCGGAGCCCGTCTTTTGGAGGTCCCCGGCGCGGCCAGTGGCCCATCGGCCGACGCCCTGGCCGAGAGGCTTAGGGCGTGCCTCGGTGCGGACGAGGCCCGCGTGTCCAGGCCCACCAAATGCCTGGATGTCAGGATCTTGGGCCTGGACGACTCCGTAACGGAGAGTGAGGTGGTGGCCGCTGTGGCCAGGACGGGAGGGTGCCCTGCTGACCAGGTCAGGGTGGGCGCCATCCGTCCGGATAACTCGGGGCTGCGCACGGTGGTGGTCAGCTGCCCCGTCACAGCGGCCAAAAAGCTAAAGGAGGGCAAAAGGCTCTTGGTGGGATGGGTCTC
This sequence comes from Spodoptera picta, assembly GCA_038387885.1. NCBI lineage: Eukaryota > Metazoa > Arthropoda > Insecta > Lepidoptera > Noctuidae > Spodoptera > Spodoptera picta. The sequence goes on from JAZHFQ010000073.1 coordinate 361,745, forward strand.
GGCGCAGATAAAGCTGCTCGAGGCCCGGCCTCTGAGGTGCTACCGTTGTCACGTGGGGGAGCACGTGAGCGCCAAATGCACCTCGGAGGTGGACCGCAGCGACTGTTGCTTCCGCTGCGGTCGGCCCGGTCACAGGGCCGGCTCCTGCAATGCCCCGCTGCACTGCAACGCATGTGCGGCGGCTGGCAAGCCGGCCAATCACCGGGTCGGGAGCAAGGGCTGCTCCCCTCCTGCCAAACCCAAGGGCAAAGGTAGGCCCTCCGCCGCCCCTGCCGTTTCCGCCGCCGCCGCCACTGCCACCGCAGTCGCCGCTGCCGCCTCTGAGGAGATCGGAATGGACTGCCAATAATAGCTCCATTCCGCCTCCTCCAGGCGAATATCAACCACTGCGCCGCTGCTCAGGATCTCCTGCTCCAGAGCATGGCGCAGTGGTCGATCAATGTCGCCGTGGTCTCCGAGCCGTATTTTGTCCCGCCCAGGGATCACTGGGTGGCGGACCTGGACGGCTCGGTGACCATCATCTCGTCGGCCGCCGCCGGTACCCCGACTCTTGAGGCTGCTCAAAGAGGCCGGGGTTGTGTCGCAGCACGGTTCGGAGAGCTCGCTGTGGTGGGCGTGTACTTCTCTCCGAACCGAACTCTCGCCGAGTTCCACAACTCCTTGAGGGAGTTGGTCACAGTCGTCGTCGGGTTTCGTTCCCTCCCCGTGCTCGTCCTCGGGGACTTCAATGCCAAAAACTTGGCTTGGGGTTCCCGGTTCACCGACGTCCGGGGTAGGATGGTGGAAGATTGGGCCCTTGAGACAGGCCTAGTCGTCCTGAACCGGGGTTCTGTCCCCACGTGCGTGCGGATGCAGGGCGAGTCGGTGGTGGACATTTCGTTCGCCAGCCCTGCTCTGGCACCACGTATAGTTGGCTGGCGCGTCATGGAGGAGGTGGAGACGTACTCCGACCACCGGTATATCCGGTTCGACGTCTCCGCCGAGTCCGCGGACCCGCCGGTCAGACAGGCCCCATGTGGCCCGCGTTGGGCGCTGAAACAGCTGGACCGGGAGCTGCTCCTGGAAGCCGCCATCGTGCAGGCCTGGGTGTTACCACCGGTCAGGCCTGCCGACATAGACGAGGAGGCTAAGTGGCTCCAGGACGCCATGTCCAGGATTTGTGACGTGGCGATGCCCCGGATCCGGTCGAGCCAACAAAAGCGCCAGGTGTACTGGTGGTCGCAGGAGCTGGCAGCTCTGCGCAAGGCGTGCACTACTGCGCGACGCCAGTACACTAGGTACCGCAGGCGCCGTATCCGTCCTCCGAATGCGGATGCGAGAGAGGCGGAGTTGTATGAGGGATACAGGGCGGCGAAAGCCGTCCTCAAGGCGGAAATCCTGCGGGCCAAGGAGGAGGCCCGCCGAGAGATGCTGGGGACTCTGGACAGAGATCCGTGGGGACGCCCGTACCGCATGGTACGCGACAAGCTCCGCGCTTGGGCTCCCCCGCTCACCCAGAGTCTCCGGCCAGAGGTCTTAGAGGAGGTGATTGGCGCCCTGTTCCCCCGACTGTAGAGGGGCTTCACCCCTCCGTATATGACTCCGCCCCCTGCGGTGCCCGACGCGGGCTACAGCGACGACGACGACGACATCGTCCCAGAGGTGACCGAGGCAGAACTGAGAGCGGCGGTGCGCCGGATGGGCGCCAAGAACACCGCCCCAGGACCCGACGGCTTGCATGGCAAAGCATGGGTCCTGGCCTCAGAGGCTCTCGGGCCTCGATTAATCGGTCTCTACAGCGCATGCTTGGAGAGAGGCCAGTTCCCGCTTCTCTGGAAAGCGGGCAAACTGGTCCTCGTGCGGAAGACGGGGCGCCCTGCGGACTCTCCGTCCGCATACCGGCCCATAGTGCTGCTCGACGAGGTGGGGAAAGTCTTCGAAAGAATCATTTCGAACCGCCTCGTCGCGCACTTGACGGACATTGGGCCGGACCTATCGGACGGCCAGTTCGGCTTCCGCAGAGGGCGCTCCACGGTGGACGCCATCATGCGCGTTAGGGACCGGACGACGGGGACTGCAGTGTCCAGGGGTAAGGTCGTAGTGGCGGTGTCTCTGGACATCGCCAACGCCTTCAACTCCCTGCCCTGGAGCTGCATCTTGGAGGCACTCCGATATCATCGGGTGCCTACCTACCTCCGTCGTGTAATCGAGGCATACCTGACGGACAGGTCCGTCATTTACCCCGGTCATCGGGGCGAGTGGAATCGGCGAGAGATGTCACGCGGTGTTCCGCAGGGTTCGGTTCTGGGGCCGCTCCTGTGGAACATCGGTTATGACTGGGTGCTGCGCACCGACCTCCCGAACGGCGTTAGCACAATATGCTACGCCGACGATACGCTGGTGCTAGCGCACGGGAGGTCGCACCAGGCGGCGGCCGATCTAATGCCGACAGCGGTTGCGACAGTCGTTGAGAGAATCCGGCAGTTGGGACTCGAGGTGGCGCTCCACAAGTCCGAGGCCATGTGTTTTCATGGCCGCGGGAACGCGCCACCTCCGGGTGGGTCCCAAATAACGGCGGGAGGAGTTACCATCGGCGTCGAGACGACGATGAAGTACCTAGGACTCGTCCTCGACAGTCGGTGGAACTTCATTGAGCACTTCCGACGTTTGGCTCCAAAGTTGGAGAGGACGGGGGCTGCGTTTAAACGCATCCTCCCCAACCTCGGGGGCCAAACGCCTCCTGCCGGAGGTTATACGCCGGGGTCGTGCGGTCCATGGCCCTCTACGGCGCCCCTGTTTGGGCGCCAAACCTGTTGCGGCGTCCCGCTCGGACGCTGCTCATGGCACAGAGGGTCATGGCGATCCGAATGATCCGCGGATACCGCACGATCTCCGGGGAGTCGGCGAACCTCCTTGCCGGGTTACCGCCGTGGGATCTGGAGGCGAAGGTGCTCGCGCGCGTGCACAGCATGCGCGCGGAGGCACGTCGCCGGGGCAAAACTCCGCTGCCGCGCCAAATAAGTGCGTGGCGGGATGAGCTCCGGCGCGATCTCATGGCGGAATGGCAGCAACGACTGTCGCAACCGAGGGCTGGGCTCGCTGCCATCGCAGCGGTAAGTCCCCTCTTTGAGGAGTGGCTTGAGAGACGCTACGGCGTCCTCACCTACCGCCTGACGCAGGTCCTCACCGGACATGGGAGTTTCGGGAGGTACCTGTGTCTGATGGGGCGGGAGGAAACGCCCGGGTGTCATCACTGCGAGGACCGCCCTGAGGACACGGTGGAACACACGGTGGGAGAATGCCCTGCGTGGGCTGAGCACCGCCGTGTCCTCAGGGAAGTGATCGGCGATGGCGACCTCTCGCGTCCGGGCTTAGTGCAGGCCATGATGCGGAGCGAGGGGGATTGGGATGCCGTCTCCTCCTTTTGCGAAGCAGTCATGCTAGCTAAGGAGGAGGCGGGACGCGTGAGGCAGCGAAGCGCTGCCTCCTCGCAACCCAGCCATCGCGAAGGACACACCGGGCGTCGGGGATCGCGGGACGATCTCCGGCCACCGTAAGCGCGGGCCTGCGGACGGCGAGCATGGGTGGCTCCCCGTCCGACCAGAAACAGACCCGAGCGTACGGCGCGTCGCGTTCCGCGCGCGCCTCAAAGAGCCATCAGACCACCACAGATGGGGCCCAATACGGCCGATGCCGATTCGGAGTCGCGGAGAACCTAACGGGTAACCGGGGCTCCGGCTCGACGTGCAGGAGAAGGAACGGGGTGGTTTTTAGTCAGTAAGAGTCTGACACTCCCTCCCGCCTCACCCAGGCGGGAGAAGTCATTCGATGATTTTCCCCCCTTAAAAAAAAAAAAAAAAAAAAGTGGTTCAGAATCATACAATCTAACGATTTTATAGGGTTTTCGCCGTATTGCTATGAGACATGGTTTTGGTCGTCATCTCTCGTACAATTACTGAAACTGAAAGAAAAGGATTTTTCGTGTGGGAAATTATTTCCCTTTGCCCGATTACGTCAGTACATTTTAATAGACTTGAACATGGTGGGAAATAATTCCCTGAGCCCGATTAAGGGTTAGGTAATGAAAAAATATTAGACACGTATTTTTTTATTTTGTCGTATACGAAAACAATACTTAGATAAAACGAATCAAAGTTTAGGAGTAGGAGCTGCGTCAATTTAGAGTATAAATCGTACTCAAAAGTGACGTCATGCGATATTTAAGCAAATAAAAAATACATGTCTAATGTTTTTAAATAATCTACCAGACGGACATTAAAGTAATAGTTAGTAATCTACTCTATTATGCGATTCTAGCCCAAATTTACACCTTCACAGATTACATTTAAACGTCTTTTCCCCTGGCACTTCAAAGCTGCCTTCATAAAAATCTAAATGTATAGCGCTTAGCAAACTTTACCGGCCCCAAAACTTTGTAAGTCGTGAACTTACAAAAGTGTCCACTCTTTGAACTTTAGGCCAACTGTAGTTACAAATAGAGGTAGGTGATCAAATATAAGTTTTATTCTTGTGAGAATATGGTATGAATTTTAATGAAGATTGGTTCTGTAGAACTAGTTTGGGAAAATAATAATAATGTCTAATGGTCATCTCCTTAGTTCAATAATTGTAATTGCTACCGTCAGGCGTGAGGTTTCGTGTACCATCCTGGAAAATAGAAAATAATAATCAGTTTCAAATATGCACTTTTGAATGCAAACAAAACTGCACTCAATGGCAAATGAACTACGTACTATAATAATACAATGTAGGTGAAAGTTTTTAATTTAATAAATATTTTACTTTATTAAGTAACTAAATCATAATAATAATAATTTAGCATTCATTTTTAATTTCATATAAGACACGAAACTTAATTTTACGACGAGTGAAATGGAGTGAAAGTGAAACGAATGGTCGCAAGTGGAACTGCCGAGCGAGGGGTCTCGGGTTCGAATCCCAGGTCGAGCAAAGTATTACTGGGTTTTTAAAAAATCACAGTAGTAACACAGAGTCTGGAATTGTGCCCGGTATATGGCAATAGGCTCATCCCCTATTACATGGGACTCATAACATAAATAGTGAAAAGTGGGTGTTACATGGTACAGTAGCATTAAGTGCCGTAATGAGCACCTCTCTCTACTCCTACGGGGATAAAATGTGATGTTATGTTATAAACATGGACTCATATGAACGAAGCAAAAGAAACAAAACGATTGTTTTCTAAATGAGTTTAAAATGAAATATATGGAACTCGCACACCTGGCTTAGTTAAAAGTTTTCATATAGGAAAACTACAGACGAAATGAAAACTTCAAGTTTAAATATTCAAGCCAACCTCACAAGGAAGGCTTGAATATATTATACATAGAAAACTTATACATCTATGTTATGTCACAGGTTTAATAAAATGTCTCCGGATCTGGTCTCTTCACACCCGGTGCCTCTTACAGGTGCTGAATGTGGCCACCGGGGTGGTTTAATGAGAAACTAACCGCTCACTCCCTAGTCTTTCTCCCCGAAAAGCTATTATTTTTTTCCAGATCCAGATGCTACCGACCGACCAGAGACAGACCCGAGAATCGAATCCAAGACCCCTTGTCTGGTAGTCGCACTTGCGACCACTCGGCCAACAAGGCAGTATTTTTGTAGTTACTACAAAAACACATCGCCTCCTATAACCATAATACAATAAATAAAGTGACCATAGGAAATACTCCCATCTGAATTGTTCTAAGTCTACATTATATTTAAAAAGGTACTATTATCAGAATGGATGGTAGCTGGCCACGCCCCAAACCGATAGGATTTTGTCATCGATAACTGGTGAACATCCAGTGTCTAGCAAACTGCTGATTTGTAGGACAACGCCCTCTTTGGAGAAAGTTAGAAGTAGATACCTACTTATAGCACTTAAACGCTTTTATTATTCCCTAAAGGGATTCGTTGTCAAGTAACTTTGAAAAGGAATAGAGTACCATTAAGAAACCTATTTTGAAACGATAAGACAAACGCTCCACTTACCTATGTATTATATATATTTTTAAACATTGCCCCACACTAGGATTTTCTCCTGTGTCGTGGGTGCATTTACACACATACAAGTTGACAAACACATGACACCCAGACCCAGAACAATAATTTGTGGATCACACAAAGATTTGTTCCGTGCGGGAATCGAACCCGCGACACGTTCTGAGGCAGTCGGTTGCCCAACCACCGCACGACCCGTGCCATGAACAATTTCGAGTCAGTTGTCCTAATATTATTTTGTAATAAGTGATATAGACAAACTTTGAGTAAAATTCTAACCCGTGTGCAATGCATACCTACATTAATAGACTTTAGTTTTTCTTTCATACACTGTGATTTTGTCCTTTAATGTGGGTCCATTTATAATTGGGTAGTTTCCAGGGTTTACATTAAAAATCTAATTAGTCTGTCAGTTAGTTAATGAAAAATATTAGACACGTATTTTTTTCTTTTCTCGTATTAAGTTGCAATACTTAGATAAAATGGCGCTAAGTTTAGGAGTGGGAGGTCGTTACGTCATAACGTGCTACAAAATGTAGCACGCTGTGACGTCACATGATATTTCAAATTAATATATCGTCGAAAGTATTTAATTTTTTGATAAATAAAAGGAATACGTGTCTAAAGTTTTAAATTAATGTACCAGACGGACATTAAAATAAGAATTAGGAAACTACCCTACACCTAGATGCGAAACAACAATTTGTAGGGCACGTAAAGAATAATCAACATATAGAGGTAGTTATTAAAATTATTTTACTCAAAAACATAATCAGCTTGAAATCAAATAAAATCCAAATAAAATTCATTGTTCGTACGTAATAAATAGAGGCCAAGACTTCAAAAAAAGACGCTCGTCTTTGAACTACGAAATAGTCTGAAAGAACTTTCATGTATTGTCCTGAAACGCTAGTCAGGTTCTTGATAACTTATTTAGTCACATTTGTACTGAAGTTTGTTTGAAGACTACTCTAGCATTGTTACAAAAGGTACTTATAAGTTTGGAGACACTAACACGTTGAAACTACTGAATGGATTCTTAGGAAACTACTAAGGAGAAGGGAATGGCTCCATACATTCCTGGGCCCAGGTGTTAACTAAATGAAATTAGCCTTCTATGTAAGAGGATATAATATCAAGGCTTAACTGAGAATTTGGTGAAATTTGGCTTCCTAGAAACCAATTTATCTGAATTATAGTAAAAGTTAGGTTATAGTATAACATTGTGATTTTTTGTGTAATTTCTGAAATACTTTTGAATCACTCACTTCGCCACTGACGTTAAAATCGCCTCATTCTCCAAGACTTTTCTCCCAATAGGATTACTGCGACCAATCGCAATCGTACAATTTATACAGCGATCCATGTCGTCGATATCCAATTGATAGGTGTAACAGCTGTCCAAAATAGAGAGTCAGGTAATTCAGAGTAGCAAGATCCGTCGAATAGTCCGTTATAATATGCAAAGCCGAGGTCGTGGTTTGAAACAATAAAACAAGGAAAATACGTGCGCACTCAGAATGAAAGTAAACAAACAAGTACATCTGTCAGTCATTGTTAATCAAACGCAAGCCAACAAGCCAACAAGGGTTGTCAGAAAAAAAATACACTAATATCGATTAAATCGATTTCACGAAACCTTAATGAATTGATATTCATATACATATTAGCTTCTACCCGCAACTTCGTACGCGCAATCAAGAGAGCAAGCGCTCTTGACAATAACAAACACAACAAAAAAAGATCAGCCAAATATTCTCAGATTTTAGCGATTTATCAATAACCGATTACTTTGGCTTATTTAATCGATTATACCTCTATGTCTAATTATCTTAATTTAAGTTTTCTCGCTTTCTAGGTAGAATCCTGGTACCATATTTTGTAATTTTCTTTAGAAAAATGTACCGGTTTTTTGAGACATATTTCACGTAGTTAACTGCTGGGCCCAGAAGTCCCCCTCTCCTTTGGATTAAAGAAACATGATAACCTTTGATAGGTCAAAAGGTTTTACTTATTAAATACTTATTGCACTACATTATTATGTTTTCTGCTTAGGGGCCGTCCATAAATTACGTCACACGTTAAGGGGTAGGGAAGGGGTAGAAAAGGGGGGCAGGGGGAGCGAGGGATCTTAAACTTTGTAATGTCACATTTCAAAAATTATTATAAAGCACGAAACTTAATGGGGTAGACGACAAATTTTTATTTTAATGTCCGTCTGGTAGATTATTTAAAAATATTAGACACGTATTTTTTATTTTCTCACGGAAACGAATAGTTTTGAAGATATATTGAGTCGCGTGACGTCACTTCTCAGTACATTTTATACTAAGAAATGACGTTTTACCCCCCACTCCTAAAGTTTAACTCGTTTTATCTAAGTATTGTTTTATTATACGACAAAATAAAAAAATGTGTCTAATATTTTTTTATTACCTAACTTACGGACTAATTATATTTTTAATTTTTATACCCTGTCAACATCCCCATTGTATTAATGTTTTTTATTTTGTTTGATTTGGTATTAATATTTTTTTTAAGTAATTAAAATAGAAATAAAACTGATTTCGAAACCGCTGTTTTCAATCAATAATTTTTATTTATACGTAATTCTTCAAGATGTGACGTCGCACTATGTGTGTGGGGATCTCACATATGTGACTAGCTGAGACAAGGACGGGGGGAGGGGCAAATTATCATGAAATTCGTGAGACGTAATTTCAGGCTCCTACTCAGGTAACTTGTTTGACGAGAAACTCAATAGTTTCAAGCCATGCCATAGGCTCCGTTCACAAGCCATGGCAGAGGCGTATTCATGACCAGCATTCCGCGACACATGACGCAGCGACTGTAGCGCTACCACTGAATATGAATATGACCCCCTAGCATGGGTTGAAACTAGCCAAGTTCCTCGTCAAACAGTTACGTGTGTAAACAGAAACCATAATAACTAATTTGATATGTCTTTTAGGGAACTGAGTGTATAGTTCCCTAAGATCGTGATCGTGGCTGGTGGGTTTTCTGCCAAACATTTGTTCGTTGGGAATTTCTATCCGTGTTAATTTGCATGTAAACTTTGCGTGTGCGATGTAGGATTCTTGTGACGTCATCCGTTGATTTGTTTACTTCTTTGTGCGCGAGTTGTCATTTGACATGTGTCGCTACAGTCTCACGAAAGTTTTACACAAAAACTTTTCGTACTATTTCAAGGTAGAAACTACAATTGGATTTCTTTTATAGGCCAGCAAAAAACAAAAGAATTGTGACGGGAATAGAAGAAGACGGGCTTTACTTTCTACCTCCTTGATTCCATAGATGTGTTTCCACGTTCGAGCAGAGTACAACCTGGTGTATCAAGTCCTGAATAAATAAGTTGTTTGTAGGGCGTATCATAATGGACGATTTCGTTACGATATGAATAATAACTATTAATCATACTTTGACTATATGATACTTACTTACCTCTGGTGTCCATGGGCGACGCCGATTGCTTACCATCAAGTGGATGTTATGTTGGTGGATTAATTAATTATTAGTCGGATTTATTTTACTTGCATTTATTACAATAATGTGCAGGGCGCATGACGTGTACGCACACACTAGAGTATGACGGGTAGACAGCGGCGTTAATGACGAGTGTCCTACCTTATAAAACACATAGTGAGGGGGCCACTACTTACTAATTAGTGATATACATACATGTAATAATCCATCTGCGCGTTTATCAGCTTATCCTATAAAAAAACGTATACGAATAATAAAGTAAATTATGTAACAAACATTTTTCTGAAAATGGCATCAAAATTAGTTCAGCCAGTTGCGAGATATTCGCGCATAAACATACAGGTGAAACTAAGAACCTCCTCCTTATTTTTAAAGTCTAAAAAACATAAGTTGAAAAAAAACAAAAGAACATTCGAAAAAGGAACTTCTTTAACAAGAAAAAGAATCAAATCACCATAGACATATTTCATCAGTCGACTTACAAGTAGGAGGGTGGGCAGACTACGGCAAAGTTGCAACTTAATAACTTATTACGTTCTTAAGTTACTCTCCCAAGTTCGTAGTTCGTATGGCAATAGAGTGTACTTGGGGAACTTTTATTTGGGTTTGGGGTAGGCAGGTATATTGCTAATTTTTCCAAGAAGATGTAGGTGGAGATTTGGTTGATTTTAAAGAAGGAGGTTCACAGTTTGTATGGTTGTGCGCGAATATCTCGTGATTGACTGAGTCGATTGTGGTGCGGTTTTCAGATGTTTTGAAGTTACATCTTCATCCAATTCTTCTCTTAAGTATTTGATGCACTTCACGCCTTTTACCCCCGAAAGGATAGACAAAGGGGCACATTACAGTACTTAATGCCACTGTACAATGTTTCCCACTTTTCACTATTTATGTTATGAGTCCCATGTAATATGGGGTGAGCTTATTGCCATATACCGGACACAATTCCAGACTCCGTGCTACAACTAAGATTTTGTTATAAAACCCAGTAACATTTTGCCCGACCCCGAGACCCTTGGCCGGCAGTCACACTTGCGACCACTCGGGCAACGAGTCTTGCGACGTCATTGTACCTAATAAAAAACGATTTTCCAGACTCGAATTTGAATTTCGAAATAGACGACCTTAATATTAATTCCTCTCATTACCCAATAGTTTTATACCCTGTCATTGCAGTACACACCCTTTTCCACAGCATGCAGAGTTCACTTTATAAATTCAACAAACGCCATTTTACGAGAAACCAAATGTTACCATTCAAAAACCAAAGTTCTATCTTAATCTAAATACAATACCAGTATAAAAACACGCTGTAAACATTTCGTAAGCTTCGATTCTACTTAGCTCAGGCAATATATTGGTAAACTGAATTTAATATAAGCCGCGTATGTTTGGAAGCTGTCCAGAGACAGGGAACACATGCGTCGGTACAAGATGGCAGTATCCACAATATCTACGTTTAATAAGTTAAAGATTTTTCGAAAAACATCGTTCGGTTTTCCCAAACCAATATGGCGTGTGGCAGATGCATTATATCTTGGTTGACGTTGTTGGAGTCATATGTAAATAACAATGACATGTTTGTAATAAATTTCGTATGTAATGTTGATAGATAACATAGTTGAGTCTTATCGAAATAAGGAATGATATTAGTCTGATACTTCTAGAAAGCATTTTTGAATGGCGAGTGACTATTTTCCCGTACAGTGACGATACTAAAACGAGCCACGCTGGTAACTGACGGTCAGCGCTGACGATCAGCGTAACACTAAAATCAGCCTTATGACCTTAGTGGTCAGCGCTGACCACCGTGCCCGCATATAGTTACACCTCATTCAAGTACGCTTCCTAGAAGTTCGCCATCTCGGCCGTCAGCTGACGGTACCCGCACTGTCAACATCAGATATAAAACCAGCCTATCTTTTATATTTTTAACGCGCCTAATAAATAACTCATAATTAAAAACGAGAGTCGCTTACTTTTTACCATCTTATTATTATATTCTTAAGGTTCAAAATCCTTTAGAACGTCACCCCAAAACTACAATGAAACTATGTACTGTAACCACATATTACGTACGTATATAAACTCAACAAAATTGCATGTATGAAACATTCCTAGCGATATTAGCAACTATTTGGGCTAAGGGCATGTTATTAAGGAGAAGTCTCATGTTAGTTATGAAGGGTAATATTATGTAGAAGATAGTTTATAGTTTTTGTAAGTAAATAAATCGTTATTTTATTATCTAAAGCATGTGACTACTAAGAAAGAGGTTTTGAGGTCGATTTGTGTTATTGAGTTTTTTTTTAATTTCTCAGTAGTAGCATGGAATAAGGCATAACGACTGCCGAGCTAGGGGTCTCAGGTTTGTTTCCTGAGTCGGGTTAGATGTTTTTAAGTCTTTCTAATTTCTCAGTAATATAACGGTGACCAGTATTATGCTTGGTGTATGGCAATAGGGTCACCTCCTCCTAATTTATTACATAGGACTCATAAAAGAAATAATGAAAAGGGGGTGTTACAATATACAATACAGTGACATTAAATGCCATAATAAGCACCTTTGCCTACCCCCTCCGGAATAAAAGGCGTGATGTTATAAAGTTATCTGCTTTATGTTATACAAATTCCTCTAGACATTAAAATGCTACCAACCCTTTAGAGAATCGGATGACTCCCCGTCCGACCAGAACCAGGCCCGAGCGTACGGCGCGTCGCGTTCCGCGCGCGTCTCAAGGAACCATCAGACCACAGATGAGGCCCAATAGGGCTGATACCGACACGGAGCCGTAGATGGCTTAACGGGTTGCGGGGGCTCCGGTTCGAAGTGCAGGAGTAGGAACGGGGTGGTTTTTAGTCAGTCAGAGTCTGACACTTCCTCTCGCCTCACCTAGGCGGAATCATTGGATGATTATCCCCCCTTAATTAAGAAAAACCCTTTACGTAATAAAAATGACAACATTTGATCAGAATTCACAGAAGAAAATGATACCTGTACATTCCACCTACACTATTTGTATCTACGTTGTTACCAAGTTATAATTCAAAGATAATAAGTTCGCCCACAGACTCTCCACAGTTCATGGAACCTAAGGTTGGTTGACCTTCAAATAACCTTCTATGCAGTTGACGTGAAATACCTAGGATTCTAGCAAATTGTCTGGAAAAACTTTGCAAGGAATTTTGAGGTTTTATAATTTTGCATTAACGCCGGGTGTTTTAGAGTCGAAAGGAAGAGAATTGGCAATCAATTCTAGGTATTACGAGTTTTTTCGTACATAACTTAACATCAAATGTCAATCTTTTTTCAAATTACGAGTCCCATGTAATAGGGGTGAGCCTATTGCCATATACCGGGCACATTTCCAGACTCCGTGTTACTACTGAGAATTTTTAAAAAGCCTTGAAATACTTTGCCCGATCCGGGAATCGAATCCGAGACTCCTTGCCGCCCAGTCGCACTTGCGACCACTCGGCCAACGAGGCATATTTTTTTCCTTTTTTTTCCAAAATTGTTGCACTGCAAAACAACGCATTTTTTGAGGGATGAATGTCATCCAATGACTTTTCCTGTCTTGGGCTAGGCAAGAGGGTGTGTCAGACTAAATATCTTGCTTTGTGGAAGCTTTCATTTACTCCCAGACTTCGAATCCAAAACAACAATTTGTGAATCACGCAATTTTTTTCCGTACAGGAATAGAACCGCCATACGTTGCCCAGCACTCAAAAAATCAGCCATTGCACCAACAGTGCAGTCTAAATATATATACAATTAAATAAATTCAAGTGTGGGAGAGCCATGCTTTGGCACGAATGGGCCGGGTCGACCGGAGTGATACCACGGCCTCACAGTAAACCGACGTGAAACAACGCTTACGTTGTGTTTCGTCGTGTGAGTGAGGTTACCGGAGGCCCAATTACCCACTTACCAATCCCGAATCACCGACAATCTTTAAATTCCTAATACCCAAAAGGCATGTGTTTCGGGTGTCCATGAGCGGCGCCGATTGCTTACCATCAGGTCGTCCATCTATTAATAATCTATTAATACAAACAGTTTATTCAAACAAAAACAGTTATAAATATTTGAGTTAAGAAAGCCAAACTGTTAATTTATTTCCTAACACAACCAACCACAAATCTACCTCTTCTGAAACAAAAAAAAAACCAAATGACCCCACCACGTGTCAAAAACCTCTCTCATAAGAGACCTAAACCCACTGACATTGCAACACAAAGACTGTCCAAACCTTTATATCTAGTTAAAAAGATAAATAGTTCAAAAGCTAGACTTTATCTTTATCCTAGGAAAGATAAATGATATCTCCAGACATCTCTGCCGCTAGTTTTTAAAAGATTTTCTGTAGGTCATTTTCTTTCGTCTAAAATGGGGTTAAAGTTTTTAAACTGTTGTTTCAAGTCTTCTCGGCATTTAGCTTGTTTTTTTAAATTTTGAGTGACATAATTTATGAAGAAATCTTTTTATTTCCTTACGAAATCTTTGGCAAATGGTATTTTAAGGTATAGAAAAAAAAAAATGTATGGAATTAAAACTGTTTTTTTGATGGGCCAACGTTTGACCACTACCTCGCCTGGTGGTAAGCGATCATGCAGTCTACGATGGATCACGTCGACCCATTTATTTATTTATTTATTATTTATTTATTTAATTATGTTAACACGGCTTTACACCAATTACATTAACATTTAATTATACACTTCAACACAGACTTGAGAGACTTTCACAAAAACTGAGACAAACCTTTTTAATAGCTTTAAACTCGTCCATGAATAGGTCACAGTCAGGGTAGGCTTCCACGAGGCTATTGAGCGCGGACAGGATGCGAGGAATGGGGGACGATGCCCATAAGCAACCTATTCACTCAGGCCTTGAAGACAACCAGATTATATCCTTCAGGAAATGTTATCCGGATTATTGGGATGTCGTGGTGGCCCGGAGGCCTGGACGGGCGTCCAGGCTTCCAATGTATGAGGGTGCGGGTTCGAACCAATCAAGTACCAATGTGACTTTTTCCAAGTTATATGTACTTTGTAAGATTATTTAGACACCACTGACAAACGGTGAAGGAAGATCAGAAAACCTGGACTTATAATTTTTAATTATAAGTTTGAAATCGCCAACTGCAAGCCTGGGAATTAATGCTCAAATCTTCTCCGTGTGAGAAGAGGCTTTGCTCAGCACTGGACGTGTAGGTTATTGATGTGATTGAATCTAATATGCGACAAATCAAATCAAATCTTTAGATCAAACCTATACATTAAGTTTTCTATTTACGCGTTCGACTATAGTTTAAATCCCATTTTCCTAGAATGCCAATAAGGAAGTAATTTTAAGTGTGAGAGAGCCATGCTTCGGCACGAATGGGCTGGCTCGATAAGAGTTATACCACGGCCGAGCAAAAAACCGACGTGAAGCAACGCTTGCGTTGTGGTTAGTCGAGTGAGTGAGGTTACCGGAGGTCCAATTACCCTCCCCTTCCCCAATCCTCAAAAAGCCGGTGACGCACTTGTAACGCCTCTAGTGTTCCAGGTGTCCATGGACAACGCCGATTGCTTACTATCAGGTGATCCGTCTGCTTGTTTACCGGCTTATGCCATAAAAAAGGAGGGATTTAAGCAAGCTACGCTGTCTATGGATTTTTAACCTTACAATAAAATTTTAAACCTTCTAACCAATTCTTTTAATGTTTAAAGTTTTTTAATTCCCCGAATGACTTCCTAATTGTGCGGTTAGAAGAGACTTGCATGCGACTACCTCATATTGGAGGCAATAAACATATATCATGTCTTACTTAGACCTGCATTCCGGCTTACCAGGGCTTAATATCCAGCAACCCATCCCGGCTTGACCCGGATACCATTTCTTGACTTTCCCGGTTCATATTGTTACTTTTTTCTTTTGCTGAAGCTTTGCCCTTACAATAACGAACACATCAAAAAAGGTTTTATCCAATTTGGTGCAGTAATTTGAGAGGAAAGACTGCACCGAAATGAATTAATTATATGTCCCATGTTATAAGGGGTAAGCCTATTGCCACACAATGTGGACAATTCCGTCAATGTTCCGGGTCTGGGTGCCATTGTGTATGTGAACTTGTATGTTTGTAAACGCACCCACGACACAGGAGAAATTCCCAATGTGGGGCAATGTTTTTTTTAAAAAAATCCACATGCAGACTCTGTACTATCGCTGACGATTTTCGAGTAAATGAAAAAAACTTTCTTGAACCTGGAATCAAAATCAAGACTTGCGACTACTCAGATAACGAGGTGGTCAGTTGAAAAATGGCAAAAATGACTTAGCTGCACCACAAGGCTTCACATCAAGCTATAGAAACCAACATAAACAGACATCCAGATGTACGAAAAGTTCACAGAACGCAAGACCAAAATAAACTGGTTGTGTACGTCATGTATTTCATACCTTTTCAACACAAACATCCGAGTATCTTAGCGTCTATGAAAAAGAAAGAACGAGTGAATGAATGACCGATATGAATGAACTAACGTTTCAAAGTCAAAGAATGAATGGACTATTTAATTTAGATAAAATTGGGTTGGAAATATTGATTTTGTACAGTAGGAGATATTATTTTATAAAAATATGGAAGTCATTCCTCATCATTTTCCTCACGACTGCACGGTTGGCGCGGTGTTCCGTGCAGGAATTGATTTTGTGTGATCTACAGATTATTGTTCCGGGTCTGGGTGGCATGTGTATGTGAACTTGTATGTTTGTAAACGCACCCACGACACAGGAGAAAATCCTAGTTTGGGGCAAAAAGAAAAGAAAAAGAAGAAAGTTTTTAATGACATTGTTGCGACTATTAAATATAAAATCTTTGGTTTAGTTTGACGTTTCTAAAGTGGCTAACTAAGTACTAATTGAAATAAATACTAAGACATTGACTTAATATTTATATGGTTTTTCGATTATGAACTTCTCCACAATAATTGAGCTCCACAGGTTACGCATAAGCTCATGGTTTTTACCAGTTATCTCGTTTTCGATTTTAGATAAAACGAATCAAAGTTTAGGAGTGAAAATAAAAAATACGTATCAAATGATTTAAAATAATCTACCAGACGGACATTAAAATAAAAATTAGGCATCTACCATATTCCATAACGTAAGGAATACAGAATATTTAAAATCAAACCAAAGTCTTCCATAATTACAAGCCATACTTATAGTCACTGGACAAAGGAGGACACAAATGAAACAAAATAGTTTTTGAACAAAAAATCGCAATGTAAACAAAAACAAAATTCGTGAATGAACGACAGACCGAACGAGTGAGCGATTCACACGCTTGACAGGAACGGAATGAAAGGAATGGAATGGGTATGCGGACATGCGTGTAATAGTGGTTCTATTTTTAGAGAGGGGAACGTGGCGCCACTGTAGTGGTGCTCTGATTAGAATAGCTACTTGAATGACAATTTGCAACGCGTCGTTCTGTTCCGAAATTTGACTGTTTCTAAAATTGTGTGGAGATTCATTCAACTTGTATTACATTACCTCTATTATTAATGATTACAAATTACTACTGCCGCGTTGGCCGAGTGGTTGTAAGTGCGACTGCCGCACAAGGGGTCTCGAATTCGATTCCCGGGCCGGGCAAAGTATTACTGGGTTTAAAAAAAAATCTCAGTAGTAGCACGTAATCTGGAATTGTGCCCAGTATATGACAATAGGCTCACCCCCTATTACATGGGACTCGTAACATAAATAATGAATACTCATAAAATAAATGGTATTACAGTGTACAGTGGCATAATGTGCACCTCGGCCTACCCATTCGGGGATAAAAGGCGTGATGTTATGTTATGTACAAATTACTATTTGGTAATACAAGATACAAATTAATATACATTTTCTCTGAAGTGAAGGGCACATTTAAATGTAACACTTACTTGAGAGTCCCACCGTGACTCGAAACTAGTAGAGAGTTTCTCAACATTTACGTGACTCAACAAGCATTTTTAATTAATTTATTATGTCCCACGATAACATAACATAACATAACAGCACACCTTTTATCCCCGAAGGAATAGGCAGAGGTATTGATTACGGCATTTAATACCACTGTACAATGTAATACCCACTTTTCACTATATGTTATGAGTCCCAGAAGGTAAGTCTATTGCCATATATCGGGCACAATTCCAGACTCCGTGAGAGAGTGCTTGTTTTTTTAAACCTAGTAGTACTTTGTCCGGCCCCCGGGAATCGAGATCCCTTGCATGGCATGCGGCAGTCGCACTTGCGATCACTCAGCCAACGAGGCAGTATGTCTCACGATTGTTATTATATTACACGAACATAATACGTACTTGTCGTTAGTTAAAATTTGAATAAATTAATACTTATATGTTTCATTAGGTAAATAAGCTACAAAATAACACAAATTACAATCAATGTGTTATTCATTTATTCATTTATTCAAACCATGCACTTACTGGCTTACAGTGGGTACCAAAACGCCAGTAAGCTAGTTAATTAAAATAAGATAAAAATGTCATAAAAATAGAATACAATACAAATAAGTAATGTCAAATTAATAAATGTCAAATATTTGTAGTAGATACATGTCCAAATACATAAAATCTAGGATATTGTATATTAAATCTACAAATAAAAATTTATTAATTTAACTGAATGAGGGGGCATTTATTGTTATATTGTAACTCAATTATTACTCGAATAAGTAAACTTATAGGCCATCAAATTTAATGCTAACATTTGAACAATAATTTTTCTTTAATCTTATTATCATAATAACTTCTGAATGAAAACATTAGCAGGTAACAGTAGTTGTTTTTTTTACATATCATCACGATTTTATCCCCGAAGGGGTAGGCAGACGTCCACATTATACCACTGTACAATGTAACACCCACTTTTCACTATTTATGTTATGAGTAGAGGATTCGATCCCGGGATCCCGAAGCCCGGGATCCCGGGATCCCGAAAAAATTTCGGTCCCGTAATTTTCGGGATTATTTTTTAAGTATCCCGGGATTTTCGGGATTGGAATTTATGCTCTTACCAATGCATTTTGAGATTCATTTTTGTGATGTAGAATAAAAATATGCATGAAACGAAACCAAACGCACGTTAGAAGTTTTAACGGCCATCTTGTTTACACATCTGATTTCATTTGTAATTGCTAACGGATCTTTTTGAGATCATTAAACAAGAAATGAATCTTTATGAAGCTAGTTCCACACAAGGTTATAATTTGGAGAAGACTTATAAAAAATTATTGACGATTCCTCCAACTTCCATTGAGCCTGAGCGCGCTTTTTCTGCCTCTTCATATTTGTGCAACAAATTAAGAAGCAAGCTTTCTGATGAGTTGTTGGATGCTTTACTATTTCTTCGATATTATTTTCGAAGTTGAAAGAAATAATTTATAAATTTCCTTGTATTACTGATCTCTTTAGAATTAAGTCATTTTTAATTTTTATCTAAACAAGTGTTTAGAAGTTGATTTTTTAAAGATTTTATGTGAATCAAAATAAGCAAACTATTACACTAAGTAAAGAAGTTCCTTGTTTGTTTGTTTATTATTTTATTAGAAGAAAATATTATTTTTGTTTCGTTTTTTGTAGATTGAACTGATGATTAATAGTTGATTTTGATATATAAATTACTGTCTTTCTGTTACTTCTTTCTATCCCGGGACTGTCCCGGGATCCCGGGATTGACTTTAGATAATCCCGAAATCCCGGGACTGGAAAAATGGGCCGGGATTGAATCCTCTAGTTATGAGTCCCATGTAATAGGGGGTGAGCCTATTGCCATATAACGGGCACCATACAAGACTCCGTGCTACTACTGAGATATTTTTTTAAAACCCAGTAATACTTTGCCCGACCCGGGAATCGCACTCGAGACACCTTGCTCGGCAGTCGCATTTGCGACCACTCAGCCAACGAGACAGTTGTTTTTTTATTTTCGTATATATTTATGCACAACACACAGTCAGTACACAGGAGAAAACATATATATATACATGGATTGGAGGTACATAGGTACTGCATCATCTTCCCATAGAAATCTCGTCCTGCAGCCCTTCGACAGGAAAAAACAGAAAAAATTAAGAACCCACGTGTAACACAGAAACAATTAATACAAAAATTACTAAAACTTAACACATTTGTGGATAATAAAAGCGTCTGGATTAAATGTTATTTATTTATATCTTGTTTTTATTAACATTTAATAACTGTGTTATTATTGTATTGTCACTGTAATGTTATATACTCTATCGTTTCTTTGTTTTTTTTTCTATATCTAGAGGTATATAAATATGTGTATTTATTTCTTCTTTTCTTTTTTAAACTGTCAAATACCAAGCGGTCACCGGTGACCGCAACCTATTGTTCTATAATTGTGTCTGCAAAACCGGTACTCGACGAGTTAATTTTGTATTTTTTTTTTTTGTATCTGTGTGCGTGCCTAATGTCGAATAAATTCTGTTCTTTCTTTCTAGATAGCTAAAAGTGATACGACAGTACGCCTATCAACGTATCATTTCTTACTTGCATACAATGAGTTCGCTAATTTACCAAATTCTCGTGCAATATTTCATCAGGATCGGTAGCTACAACTTCATATACATACCTAATGAAAGTGACAAAGATTGTCTAGTTATATGACATTTCTAAATGTAAACACACAAAATACAAACAGAAAAAAGACGATCAAAGCTTAGGTACTCCTAAGTACTTTGGACTCCCCAGTTGAAAATGTGGGAACGGAATAATTGGAATTCTTAACAATTTGACGAAATGTGTAAACATTTAATGTTATTTATTTAGCGCAAACATTTCGACTCTAGTTAAGTTCGAGTTTTCAGCATTCCTGCTAAATAGTTGACCCTTTGGAGAAAATATTTTATCAACGCTACTGAATTGGGGGTGAATAGAATAAGCAATTTGTATCTTTGTCTAATTTAATTGAGGTGTAACAAGTAACTAGACTTATACATATGATTTTGGGATTCATTTCTGGTTTTGGAAACTATTGATCTGAATCCCCAAGCGGTCACCGATGACTGGTCTCCACTAACTACGTTGTAGACCTTATTTCCGATGTTTTTTTTAAGGAGGGAAAATCATCGAAGGAATGCTCCCGCCTGGGTGAGGCGGGAGGGAGTGTCAGACTCTTACTGACTAAAAACCACCCCGTTCCTTCTCCTGCACGTCGAACCGGAGCCCCGGTAACCCGTTAGGTTCTCCGCGACTCCGAATCGGCTATTTCCGATGTTTAGAGACTACTTTTGTATGAATAAATTTTGGGGATTATCGGTACGATTTATTTATTTTAGAAAATGTACATATACAACACCATGTATCAAGTGATTAATTCTACATACAACATAGTTCGTGACAGCAATCGACTGCAGGAATAGAACCATTTCTATATTAGAGGGTTCATTCATAATACCCACGCTTGCCAGGTGAATCGGAGATCGCAGTTTAAAAGGTTCAGGTTTATCAGAAACCGCTGCTTGGTCTCTGTCAAATGTGTACCAAACATACAGGTCTTGCCACGTTCTTTAATCTTGTTTTTTATTTATTAGGTCACCAGCAATTGTACACACTAGGTCTAATTTTAGGTTACGTTCATAAAAATGTTGTACAAGAAAGACAAGAGTTACAGCTGTAAATTAACAAAATAACAACTTAAATTAATCCGAGATTGAAATAATAGACTATTTAAAATAATAGATCTGATACCATGTAAGAGTTTCCCGATCCGTCAACAAGGGAATTAATGAAATTAATGATGGAATATAATATTTTAGCAATGTTCTCCTTAATTTACTTAAGCTGTCAGCATGAAGGTCAATTTTATCACTATAGCTGTTTATTACTTTACAAAACCTTGCAATTGGAGAATTGGCACCCAAAATCGTTCTTCTAAGCGGTGGACACAGAAGAGTTATTGGACTCCGAGGAATTTTCTTCTAATAATATCTTCTGATTTATTTCGTTGAGGGATCCAAGACAGTTATTCATCTTCAATCAGCGTCAGACTTCTTCGTCAGGGTTTTATCTACTGTAGATCCTGGCTTACAGGAGTGGCATGGTTTTTGGGAAGTTGTGGCGGGGTTGTCCCAGCAAAAAGCACTAGCGAGTGTATTAAATATTCGCAAATGCTGTTGAAAAATTCTGTTGAAAGATTTATTTATTTATTTATTTATTTATTTCAACTCTTACAGCTAACATTACAGGTAAATTATATAACCTAATGCGTTAGTGTGGCACTTTATACGACGATATATCAAATTATCTTTCACGTAACGTAAGCTATCACAAAGTTAACCAGACCTGCTGAAAAGGGCTTTAGACAAACGAGCAAGTCAACTGTCACATTAGACTCTCAACTGAACTGTCACTAAAATCCCGCCGTTCACTTTCCGCAGTTATGCAGAATTGGGAAGACAGAGTCCAATAGGCTATATCTATACTCTGATATATTTTATACTGATATATAAAGTTGAACATGTAGTTTGTTTGAACTTCATCATTCTCATCTCCGAAACTACCAATGGTTCAAATTAGATAATTATTTTAGTGTTGAATAGTTGATTTATCGAGGCTATAAGCTATATAACATCACTCTACGATTGACAGCGAATGAAACAGCGTGAGTGTAACTAGTATTTCTTTTTTTTGTTTTATAACATTAAACTGAGATTTTTTTTTGTTTCAACGCGCTAATTCCCGAAACTACGTTTTGGGTTCAATAATTATTTTTGTGTTGGATATTTCATTTGTCGAGGAAGCCTATAGGCTATAAGACAACTAGACCCGAGCGTACGGCGCGTCGCGTTCCGTGCACGCCTCAAAGAGCCATCAGACCACCACAGATGGGCCCAATAGGGCTGATGCCGATACGGAGCCGCGGAAGACTTAACGGGTTGCCGGGGCTCCGGCTCGAAGTGCAGGAGTAGGAACGGGGTGGTTTTTAGCCAATAAGAATTTAACACTTCCTCCCGCCTTACCCAGACGGGGAAAGTCAATCGATGATTTTCCCCTCTTAAAAAAACATCACAGTAGCAGATAAAACCGCGGGAGTAGCTAGTACGATATAATAATGCCAAGTTTAACATTGTGCGGAGTCGGAAAGACAGTATTTCCGATAGTTTGAACTATAAAATTATCGTTACATGTGGCTATGGGTCCATTTTGATAGTCACTGTGGGTTTTAGGAGCAGTTTATGTGGCTTTTAAGTCAAAGATAGCGTTTTCAGTTCTTATGTGGTTACTTTTTAGAGAAATCTAAGGAGTTATGAGTTGACTATAATATTTTTTTTGTGAAATTTTCGTTGAAGTTAAGTTGTCTGCTTTTTATACATGAAGGTGAGGGTTCGAAACTTGACAAGTGAGTTTTTCCGAGTTACCTATATTTCTAAAATTATTTAGACATACGGTGAAGGAAAACGACACGAGAGGAAACCTGAACTTACAATTATTTATTATACATTTAAAACCTCCAATCTACCTTGAGCAAACGTGGTAATTAATACTCATTCCTTTTATGTGTAAGAAGAGGCTCAGCAGTAGACATACTAGTAAAGGATAATTTAGCCAAACTCATACAGCGCATTTTTATGGGATACTAGATACTTCCGCTTCTGCTCAGCTCCTATTGGTCGTAGCGTAATATTTTATAGCCTATAGCCATCCTCGATATGTATGATAATGATAATGCACTATCCAACACAAAAAGGATTATTCAAATCAGACTAGTGGTTACGGAGATTAGCGCGTTCAAACAAATCAACAAAAACAAACTCTTCCGCTTTATACCTCTATAATAGTATAAGATAAATGAACAAACTAGTAAACGAGTAGACGGATCATCGAAAGACAACGCAAGCTTTGTTTCACGTCAGTTTTCTGTGAGGATGTGGATTCAGTCAAGTCAGCCCATTCGTGCCAAATCATGGCTCTCCCACATTAAAATACTTCTAAATATACATATCGCCATTTAAACACCACAAAAAATTAAAACACCGTAACACACACCCATTAAAACAAAATCCCCTAACTAACTCCCAGAATCTTATAAAAGACACAATTTGCGTCACATTATAGTCCTTATTTCACTCGTAATAGGGTATTAAATGCCGTGAAATATGTACTCA
Source organism: Spodoptera picta (assembly GCA_038387885.1). Taxonomy (NCBI): domain Eukaryota; kingdom Metazoa; phylum Arthropoda; class Insecta; order Lepidoptera; family Noctuidae; genus Spodoptera; species Spodoptera picta. The sequence continues at coordinate 385,453 of JAZHFQ010000073.1, forward strand.
GCTGAAACCGTAAGCATTTATGAGACTGCCTATTAAAATAAATGTTATACCTCTACTGTGTTACAGCCGACATCCCGAATACCGAATATCCCGAATTTCCCGATTCGGGGTTTAATCCTTATTCCCATTTCGGGTTTCCGGAAATTCTTTGCGGGTTTCCGACTTTAAGATGAGGGATAAAGGATTATAATGAGATTAAATCATCTTTTAATTTATTTTGAAATGAGCACATTGTATTGAAATAGGGACATTTTATCTAAATTACTGTTTCGTTCATGGAGTGCCGTTTTTGGTGCACCGGGCCTCGGGTTCGATTATCAAGTCATTTTCAGTTGCATTATTATTAAACTTTTCCGTCAAAAAACTAACTGGACTGACACTAAGAAGTAAAACAAACAAATAATGATAACGCCATTTAAATATTATCTGATTCTCCAATAATATAAATTAACTATTGTTTATATAACTATTATGTATTTCTAATACATTAATGGTAACGTAGAATATTCTAAAAATAACGAAAAGACGAACATAAATATTATTCATTAATCCAATTACATGAACCGATCTTCAATTTGTAAGATTGGCGTCCATTGTAAATAGCAGAATAACATAACATCACGCCTTTAATTTCCAATGTGGTAGGCAAACTGCCTAGATAGCCGAATGGTCGCAATTACGACGGCCGGGCAAAGGGTTCGATTTCCGTGTAAATACCGCCATATACCGGGCAAAGTATTACGTGGCTTTTTTAAATAATCTCAGTAGTAGCACGGAGTCTGGAATTGTGCCCGGTATATGGCAATAGGCTCAAATGGGATTCATAACATAAATAGTGAAAAGTGGGTGTTACATTGTACAGTGGCATTAAGTGCCGTAATGTACACCTCTGCCTACCCCTTCGGAGATAAAAGGCGTGATGTTATGTTATGGTAGGTAGAGGTGCACATTACCTACGGCACTGTAGTTACATCTCGCGAGCCGCCTGCGGGTCCTGAATGATGAAATGAAATGATATTTATTTCTGCAAATAGGTTACGAAGGAACACTTTCACTTGTCAATCTTTAAATTAATAGATGAGGGCCGCCATTTTCTAATTGACTAGTACTCTGAGAAGAGTATTGTTTCAAAGACAGCATAAAATGTTATATAAATAGCCTACATTCGCTACACATTTCATCTTCACGCTATAACCATTACCCACCTTTACCCACCCTCCTCGGGTAAACGAACTCCAAACACCTTCAGTACAGAATTATCTCTAATTAATTCCATTGATATATCTCATCACAATCTCGTAAGCAATTTAGGAGAAACGTGCTAATAAACGCACATATACATTGTTATTTTATTGCTAGTTGGAGTTAAGATTAGAGATATGATTGTAAGGAGAGGGTTAAGTGGTACTTATGATACGTGACTTGGTATCCAATAAGAAATTAAGACCATGTCGTATGTAAGTAAAGGAACAATGCCCATTTTCACCAACCTGTCTTAATTTTAAGGAACCCCAAAGCCAAGATAGTTGCCACTTAACAACATTTTGGTTTTCAACAACTGATACTTGAACTTGAATTTGAAAATTGAACTTGTTAAATTCTTATTTTAATGTATAGATTATTGTTGTTATTTTTTTTTCATAATTCTCAAATTGGATTCTATTTTCAAGCCATTGTTAAGCCTATGAATTGCCAATGCTATGTACTCCATTATTGTCGCATGCATCATACCTTTATTTTGTTACTATTGTGTATTTTGTGATTTCTCGCCTTGGTGGAGGCGAGAGGGAGTGTCAGACTCTTTCTGACTAAAAACCACCCCGTTCCTACTTCTGCTCTTCGAGCCGGAGCCCCGGCAACCCGTTAAGCACTCCGCGGCTCCGTATCGGCGTCAGCCCTATTGGGTCCCATCCGTGGCGATGTAATGGCTCTTTGAGGCGCACGCGACGCGCCGTACGCTCAGGTCTGAGACTCATAGTCTAGTCTAGCAGTGGACTGTCATATTGATATTGATTGAGATCAGTTATGAATGGTTTTATATAACAACATGACTGCACGGTAGGCACGGTGCTTGGGCAACTGGCTGCCGCGGAACGTGTTGTGGTTTCGATTCCCGCATGGAACAACTCTTTGTGTAATCCACAAATTGTTCTTCCGGGTCTAGGTGTCATGTGTATGTGAACTTGTATGTTTGTAAACGCACCCACGACACAAGAAAATCCTATTCTTCATTGCAATCACAACACGTCTGAACCTATTCAACCTACCCTCTCTTTGAAGGAATATTCTTATTTAGCTAACGAGGCAATCGAACTCAAATAAATATGCCAATTTCTTCCTTCTCAGCAAGATCTTATATGCATATAAATAAGGTACATATTCATTATAAATAATTATGTGCAAAATATATCGTAAGTCGCAAATTTCTTTACACAAAACAGAACTTTATGTATTTTATATAATGTATATATTTAAGTATATAAAGTCTGGAGTGATCCACAGGGCAGGTAATGATATAAGTAGGAAGTACGATGGTTGTGTAGTGATGTGTTCCCTGAATAGCGGCGAGACGTTTGATGTTCTACCGACTAGTGATGGGAAAGGGTTGCAGTAAAATTACGGACTTTTTTACTGTAATTAATTTTATTGGATAACTGAATAAAAAATTGATACATAAATTATGGTTTAATTGAAATAAACGCTTTGACTTTTGACTTTGACTTTGGTTTAAAATAATAATAATTGTCCATTAGAAATTAATTTTCAGGTAGTATTTTTTTGTTTTTCTGTACTACAATGAGGTAACGACAGGAAACTCTTAGGTATATCTCATTTTAAACATAACATAACATCACGCCTTTTACCCTTTTATCGAAGAGGTAGGCAGAGGTGCACATTATACCACTGTACAATGTAACATCCACTTTTCACTATTTATGTAATGAGTCCCACGTAAAAGGGGGTGAGTCTATTGCCATATACCGGGCACAGTTCCAGGCCCCGTGCTGCTACTGAGAATTTTTTAAAAACCCAGTAATACTTTGCCCGACCCGGGATTCGAACCCGAGACCCGGCAGTCGCAATTGCGACCACTCGGCTAACGAGGCAGTCATCATCTCATTTTAAATTCAGCTCATTTTAAAGTATGTAAAAATACAACACTAAAGATACAGCTACTAACATTGTATTTCTTTTCATTGTAAGCACGTTGCCCCCCTCTAGGATTATCTCCTGTGTCGTGAGTGCGTTTACAAACATACAATATTTATAAAAGTAAATTGAGATTTAACTAGCCGTGTTTTTTTCCTTCCCAGTAAATCGCCATTACATTACAAACTCCTTTTCAGTCATATTATTTTCATTCCTTATACAGTCTTTTTAGCAATAAAAACTGCATATTTCTTCTACATGAAATACAAGAAACATTCTAGAGATAAAAGCACAATTTGCATTGTAGTTTAAAATTAAAAGACGCTATAATAAATGTCTGTTCATGCATAATACGCATACTAATGTAACTATAATTTTTATGTTAATATTAATGTGCACTTTCATAGGACACTGTTTAAGTTGAAACTGTTATAGCTTAATGTCACCTCTTTTAATTATCTAAGGGGTAGGCAGAGGTGTATATATATACAGACATTTTTTTTAAAAGAGTAACGAATCGAGTTTCTTGCTCATTTTTCTCCACTCGAATCGATATTTTGGAACGAGCGCCTAGCTTTACTGACGGACAGACTGACAGACTATTATTTATTTCATATTTGTTGACGTTTCTAAAGTACCAAATTATGGTTTAATTGAAATAAATGCTTTTGAGTTTGAGTATATATAAAGAAATACACTAACTTTCCAACCAGCTATGTTGTGAATCCCATGTTATAGAATAATAAGCCCTTCATTTTATAATAACTATAGTGAGACATACTGAATTAACTAATAAAAAAATACGAGTTAACATAACATCACGCCTTTTATCCCCGAAGGGGTAGGCAGAGGTGCACACAGAAGTAACACCCACTTTTCACTATTTATGTTATGAGTCCCATGTAATAGGGGGTGAGCCTATTGCCATATACCGGGCACATTTCCAGACTCCGTGCTACTACTGAGAATTTTTTTAAAAACCCAGTAATACTTTGCCCGACCCGGGAATCGAACCCGAGACCCCTTGCCCGGCAGTCGCACTTGCGACCACTCGGCCAACGAGGCAGTCGAAATACGAGTTACTTAACTAATTATGGTTAAAGTGGGGGTAAGGGGTCTCGGGTTCGATTCCCGGGTCGAGCAGAATATTACTGTGATTAAAAGAAATAGTAGCAAGGAGTCTGGAAATGTAGCAATAGACAATCCCGGTATATATGACAATAAGCTCACTCTCTATTACATGGGACTCATAATATAAATAGTGAAAAGTAGGTGTTATGATTGTACAGTGGCATCAAGCCCAGGGCCCTTTCATGCCCTCTGTCTACCTCTTCGGGGATAAAAGGCGTGATGTTATGGGATGTGTCTCGTTTTATCCTTTAAACTTCCACATACCTTATTAAAGACGTAATCTATTATAGTATCAAGTTATAATTCAGACTTTGTTTTAGATCTTATACGAAATAATTTGCCCACAAATCGAACCAGTAATTACTAACCCTATTCAACATTTCAATTCATGTAAACACACAAACAAACATTCGCTCATTTACAAAAAAAAAACAAACTTTATTTACATATTCACAAAATTACAATTCCGCGTAAAAATAAAACAAAAAATCTCGTAATTACGGCGTTTAATCCCGGCGTGTCCCATCCCTAGCGCGACTGAAACATATCCCGGGGGAGGCGCCCTGAGGTCAACACTAATTTATTCATTGCTCATTTTCAGCTAACTGTCACTGCTCTGCGCTGAAAAATTTGTAACTTCAGTATCTTAACATTCCTAGAGGATTTGAGAATTTATTGTGCCTACGATGAAAGAATATTGCTGTGAAATTTTAGCTGAAAATTATCGAATCTTCATGAAATATTTGCTCTTTAGGGATTTAATATTTTGTTCTTTAGCTTTCAATCCTGTATAACTGTATAAATAATTTATTTGTTAACGTCTATTAATGGAATTGGTTAATGAATTAACTATCATTTGATTATATTGGATCTGTTGAATAATAATAAACGAGATGAAAATTTAACAATACGTTTATTTTATCTTAATAGTTATTTATTATCTATATAATACTACTTTGCGACTATTAATATATACAACTTAAAATATAAACAAAAATAAACATAACATCACGCCTTTTATCCCCGAAGGGGTAGGCAGAGGTGCACACAGAAGTAACACCCACTTTTCACTATTTATGTTATGAGTCCCATGTAATAGGGGGTGAGCCTATTGCCATATACCGGGCACATTTCCAGACTTCGTGCTACTACTGAGGATTTTTTGAAAACCCAGTAATACTTTGCCCGACCCGGGAATCGAACCCGAGACCCCTTGCCCGGCGTCGCACTTGCGACCACTCGGCCAATGAGGCAGTAAAAAAAATAATAAAATTAAAATATTTACACCTTAAAAAATAATAAAAATAAATCATAAGGCATCAAAGAAAACATTTTCCTCATTGCTACCGTGAGGTAGGGTGCCCAAAAGACTGGCAGCATTGCCACGTGGCAATGCTTAACCTTTGCCCAAGGTAGTAGCCAGCCCTTCGATAGCACAGATACGTTTATTAGCCGGTAAAGATTACAGAGAACAGACAAAATTCACTAGCGCCACAAGTGACAACAATCGGAAACTTTAGTTATGTTCGGAAACTAGAGGTACAATAAACTAACAATATTGATTTTATGTTGACTACATCTCAACAGGATCAGATCTTTTTTTTTTATTTTACATAACAAAAACATAACATCATACCTATTAATACACACTTTCGGCGTTAGCCTTCATGAGAAATATGTTATTAACTTTTCTCTAGTCATGTTGTGAATATGAGGTCATAGAATATGTGTATATTGTATAATATACCAGCCTTAAATCCAGTAAGACAAAAAATTTAAAGAATAAACCTAATATTGAGTAATTTTCCGCGCCAGAAATAAAACCCAAGTCCCTTGTTTCATCGCAGCGGTAAGTCCCCTCTTTGAGGAGTGGCTTGAGAGAAACTACGGCGTCCTCACCTACCGCCTGACGCAGGTCCTCACCGGACATGGGAGTTTCGGGAGGTACCTGTGTCTGATGGGGCGGGAGGAAACGTCCGGGTGTTATCACTGCGAGGACCGCCCTGAGGACACGGTGGAACACACTGTCGCGGAATGCCCTGCGTGGGCTGAGCACCGCCGTGTCCTCAGGGAAGTGATCGGCGATGGCGACCTCTCGCGTCCGGGCCTAGTGCAGGCCATGATGCGGAGAGGGGGACTGGGATGCCGTCTCCTCCTTTTGCGAAGCAGTCATGCTAGCTAAGGAGGAGGCGGGACGCGTGAGGCAGCGAAGCGCTGCCTCCTCGCAACCCAGCCATCGCGAAGGCTGCGATGGCTCCGCACCGGGCGTCGGGGATCGCAGGACGATCTCCGGCCACCGTAAGCGCGGGCCTGCGGACGGCGAGCATGGGTGGCTCCCCGTCCGACCAGAAACAGACCCGAGCGTACGGCGCGTCGCGTTCCGCGCGCGCCTCAAAGAGCCATCAGACCACCACAGATGGGGCCCAATAGGGCCGATGCCGATTCGGAGCCGCGGAGAACCTAACGGGTAACCGGGGCTCCGGCTCGACGTGCAGGAGAAGGAACGGGGTGGTTTTTAGTCAGTAAGAGTCTGACACTCCCTCCCGCCTCACCCAGGCGGGAGCAGTCATTCGATGATTTTCCCCCCTTAAAAAAAAAAAAAAGTCCCTTGTTTGACATTGTCTCTAGGAAGAAGTATTTTTTTTATCTAATTATGACCTTTATTTTAACTATATCTAATACTAGCAGCCCGTCGTGGCTTCGCACGGGTTAGACAATTATTTATTTTTGGAAATTTGGTTGTAGTGACATAACTACAATAGTCGGACATATGCTAGCGCGGAGCTTTTTGTAGACATTATGATGTTCTTCAATATTGTTGTACATTATTTTGTTCTATCGCTAATAGTTTCGGCAGCACATTCGACGAAAGACATTTTAAGACTCATTTTTCTACACCTTCGGTTACATTGTTCAAATTTTACTAAGGATCCCTATTTTTTTTTCAAAATGAAATGTAGCCTATGTCAAATTGGAAGAATGTAGCATTCTATTGGTGAAAGAATTTTTTTAATCGGCCCAGTACATTTTGAGCCTATTCATTACAAACATACAAGAATAGGTACAAATCTTTCCTCTTTATAATATTAGTATAGACTAGCTTTTACCCGCGGCTTTGTCCGAGTATTCCTGTTTTATTCCATGGGAGCAATTAATCGGGATAAAAAGTCCTATCACCTAAGTCGGCCCATCACCTAACCTAATTATCACCCATCACCAGCCTACGCCCTGCCTGTATTCCAAATTTCTGCAAAATCCGTTCAGTAGTTTCAGCGAGATTGACAAACAAACATGCAAACATCCAAACAAAACAACTATCCCATTTATAATATAAGTGTGATAGTAGGATACAATCATAGAGTAGTACAGGCTTGCTGTCCACAGATAGCGTATGAATGCAATGCGGGGGAAATTCAAAAAATGAAATAAAAATGAAGCTGAATTTATTTCAATTAGACCAGGATGGCACTTTTGAACGTCAAACAACAAAAATTTATAAGTGAAGCTAGTTGCTCTTTCCAAGGCGTAGATTCCTATGGAGAAGAACGAGCAAGAAGCTCCATAGGTTACTCTTTTTCAATCAGGTTTACAATACAATTCTCTAGTTACATAGTTTTATTGGTTCGATTATGTGAGAACAATGCAACACCTAAATCCAGTCAGAAAGACTGAAAAAGAAAATAACCTTGAGGATAATAAAATAAAATGATACAGTCTGGAGCTGACCAGTTCCAATCGACGGTGCCCGTTCACGAACATTTGGCGAAACCTAGCACCGCCCAACTCAACCATTTTGTAGGGAATCGAGCGATCCAATGCACGTGCCGCCAACGAGATCTTTGAGTGAGCATGACAACTCCAAGCTGACATAAATGCAATCTACTAGTCTAATTTGATTTAATTAATTACAGGGCTCTCACATTTACAATAAATTGTGCAACGTTTTAAACTATACAAATATTTAAGCAGCATGATTATATTATTACACAAATAGAATTCATTGAACATCACTGTGTTTCATGTATTATCCTGCGGAGCCGGACCAGCCTGCCTCCAAGCACTTTTATCCTCTATATAATCATTTAGTTTGTAGTATGCTTGTGTACATAACGTTTTTTTAATATATAGTTTAAATTTTCTTTCATTTAGATGCAGTATTTCTTGGGGGATTTTGTTATAACATTTAACACCGATTCCCATGAACGACTTATATACTTTTGACAATCTAAAAAACGGCGGACTTAATCTATTCTTATGTCTAGTTTCATAATTGTGTCTGTCAGACACTTTACTAAATATATGTAGGTTTTTCAAATCTAAATAAACACACAGAGCTTCATTTACAAAGGTATATTCTACAATAGAACGCCAAACTACCATCCTGAAAAGGTCTTTCAGTTAGAGTTCAGAGGTTCCGGTTGATTTCAGACTGGATAACAGTCATTAACATTTGGGGCTTCTACGTGAGCCTGAAACATGTAGAGCCTTCATAAGACCTTATAAGGCTGTAATAATCGTTAGGATTACAGTTCTGAAAGCCTGATTACAGGTTTTCAGGTCTAATCAAGAATGTTATATCACTTATATTGAGTTTTAGATGAAATTTTGGTTTTGTTTGCGCTACTGTCAGTTGGACTGCCTTATTGAAATAATTAGCTACTTCCGTGCGGTTTCACATGCTTTGTTCAACTTCTATTGGTCGTAGCGTGATGTTTTATAGTTTATAGAGGTAGCCATCCTCGATAAATGTGCTATCTAACACAAAAATGATTATTCAAATCAGACTTGTAGTTACGGAGATTAGCGCGTTCAAACAAACAAACAAAAAACAAACTCTTCCGCTTTATATAATAGTATAAGATAAGATATAAAATAAAAGATGCCTCAGGTTCGATTAAGAAAACGGTTTTTGATTTTGTGCATACATACTGTTCTTAGTGGAGAGTGACAAGTCAAAGTCAAAGTCAAAGCGTTTATTTCAATTAAACCATAATTTGGTACTTTTGAAACGTCAACAAATATTAAATAAATAATAATCTGCCAGTCTGTTCGTCAGTGAAGCTAGGCGCTCGTTCCAAAATGTACATTAGAATGGAGATGGACGAGCAAGAAACACATTTCGTAGTTCTCTCTGTCTGAAGTACAAGGAGTGTGACGTTGTAAGTGTGGGAGAGCCATGCTTCGGCACGAATGGGCCGGCTACCGGAGCGGAGTGATACCACGGCCTCAAAGAAAACCGACGTAAAACAACGCTTGCGTTGTGTTTCGTCGTGTGAGTGAGGTTACCGGAGGCCCAATACCAGGGTCCCTAGTCTCCCGAATCCCCGAAACCCCTAATCCTACACAATCCTCAAATTCCCAATTTCCAAAAGGCCGGTAACTCACTTGTAACGCCTTGGTGTTTCGGGTGTTCATGGGCGGCGCTGATTGCTTACCATCAGGTGATCCATCTGCTCGTTTACCGGCTTATGCTATAAAAAAAAATTGTATACGGTTTATGCCTATAGGCTCCCTCTAACCATATTTTTGGGTACCAGATAGCGCAAATGTAGAAAGACAAAAATATGGTACCCAATAATATAACCAATAATATCACATTTTTTGTCCAATCATGGCAGCTGTCAAATATTGAACTTGCAATGGCGTGACACTAGCCAATTCCCTATTAGACGGAAAACGAGAGAATGACACTAGGCCCCATTACTTCCCTAGGAATATGCTGTAGCAGGCGTTGCATCGTGGGGGCTCCGGAGTAAGACTCTTCAGAGGACCCGGTGGCCCCTTACTGATTAGTGAGATACAAATCACACACTCACTAGTCTTTCTGCCCAAAAAGCTAGACGCCTTTTGAAGGTTTCCACCCGTCATCAAAAAACAAAGGACCCAAAGGGGGGAAAATCATCGAATTACTGCTCCCGTCTTTAGTGTCAGACTCTTACTGACTAAAAACCACCTCGTTCCTTCTCCTGCACGTCGAGCAGGAGCCCCGGTTACCCGTTAGGTTCTCCGCGACATTACTTAGGACTAGGGAATACAAATGTCGCGAGATTGGCAGTTTTGTATTGTAGATTTCTTCCAAATATGTATTATATGTATTGAATAAATCAGGAATAAATAATGAGAAACACACAATTTTAACTTTAACTTCAGAAACAGTTTTCATAACACGATTGTATTACAAAATTAAAGTTATTAATAAATTTTAATATCACAAATCGTTTCCTTGTTTAATTATATAACTTTAAGGGTGAAAATCCTTTGCCATTGAACTGCTAACTTTGTTTGAAACTCTTCTTGTCTTTCTTATTAAATTTCAGTTTATTTTAATTATTCATGGTTTCAGTTGTGTAACTTCTGAAGCCTTGCATTTAAACGTGCTAATATTTTCTTGTGTAACTTGCTAAAAGATTGAAGGTTTTTTTGTAATCTTGTGTCCTTGTAATTAATTATGCCTTTTAAATCATAACGTGGTTTCCCAGTTATTATTTATGTAGACTGCCTCGTTGGCCGAGTGGTCGCAAGTGCAGCAAGAGGTCTCGGGTTTGATTCCCGGGTCGGGCAAAGAATAACTTGGTTTTTAAAAATTCTTCGTTAATAGCACGGACTCTGGAATTGTGCCCGGTATATGGCAATAGGCTCAACCCCTATAAAATGAGACTCATAACATTAATAGTGAAAAGTAGATGTTACATAACATTGTGCAGTTCCATTATGTACACCTCTGCCTACCCCTTCGGGGATATAAAGGCGTGATGTTATGTTATGTTATTTATGCAGTATATTTTAAACGGTTTTATTTACATAACATTTTTTTTAATGGCATAAGCCGGTAAACGAGCACACGGATCACCTGATGATAGGCAATCGGCGCCGCCCATGGACACCTGGAACACCAGAGGCGTTACAAGTGTGTTGCAGCCTTTTGGGGATTACGAGTTTGAGGATTGTTGGAGATTCACGGATTTGGGAGATAGTGAAAGGAGGGAAGATGTAATTGGGCCTCAAGTAACCTCATAAATACAACATCACGCCTTTTAAGGTCGAAGCGATAGGCAGAAGTGCACATTACGGCACTTACTGCCAATGTACAATGTAGCACCCACTTTTCACTATTTATGTTATGAGTCCCAGGGGGTGAAGCCAACTAGAAACTGAAAATTTCTAAAAATCCAGTAAAACATTGCCCGACCCGGGTTTAGAACCCGAGACCCCTTTCCCAGGAGTCGCTCTAGCAACCACTCGGCCAAGAAGGCAGTCAAAGAATGAAAATTGGATCTTGAAATCCGTTTATAATACACTCATTTAATATTATAGCTGCAAATAATTGAAAATTTTACTTCCAAGACACAAACCACCTTACAAAAAATCAAAACAAACTTAAAATTTAAATTCAAATGTCTGCTTGCTATAGTAAAAGTTAATTCAGAATCCTGCGAACAGATGAATGCTTAAATAATAACACAGGGTGGGATTATTTCTGCATTCTCTGTACCAAATAAATTCACATTTTTCCCTGTGCTAGCTAAACGAAAGATTTCCGAATGCATTTTTCATTTAAAATTCAATTTACGTTTTGCAGTGTTGTATCATTTGCGGTATAATCTTTAGAATTGTAACAAAAAAAAAATGCTATATTTCTGAAATTAGTTAAAATTGAAATAGGTGATAGTCAAAAACAAGTTTTATTATCATATAAGTTAGGAATTAAATGCTTCTTTTCTATTTTAATAGTTGTAATCAACCGCTCAAGACTGATGTTGCATTAATAACACATAAACAAAAAAGATCAAAATGTAAAAACAATTTTTTGTTATCGTTTTTCGGGAGTGATACGTTTACACCCTATATATCTTTGAACCTCTCGTTGACCGCCTCGTTGGTAGAGTGGTCGCAAGTGCGGCTGCCGGGCAAAGGGTCTCGGGTTTTCGATTCCCGAGTCGGGCAAAGTATTACTGGGTTTTTAAAAATTCTCAGTAGTTACACGGAGTCTGGAATTGTGCCCGGTATATGGCAATAGGCTCACCCCCTATTACATGCGACTCATAACATAAATAGTGAAAAGTGGGTGTTACATTGTAAGTACAGTGTGATATAAAGGCGTGATTTTATGATGATATTACACTGTTTATACTCTCTCTTCGTCATCTTATGCAAATTTACTTTAGCATTTTATACAACAAGGGATGAAATGATTAACCCTTATATGCTCAGAATAATCTCAAGGGCCCACATGACCTTTTGTAAGTCAATCACAATATACGTACGGATTATCTAGGGTTAAATTCTTTATACCAATTTCATACATGATTGAACAAATTTTATACTTTATATAAACGAAAAATTAAGTACTTGATTGTTGATCTCGATATTTGCCTATTGTTGATCTCGATATTGTGCCTCTAAGAAAATATATTTATTGAGGTTTTGGAATCTGTAACTTAACCCTTAATCAAATGGATTTTTTATTACGGTACTGTCAAGTGACAAACGGTGAAGGAAAAACATCGTGAGGAAACCTGGACTTATAATTTCTAATTATTATAAGTTTGAAATCGCCAACCCGCATTAAGCAAGCGTGGTGATTAACGCTCTAACCTTCTCCGTGTGAGAAGAGGCTTTGCTCAGCAGTGGGCATTTATAGGCTGTTGATGATGATGACTGTCAAGTGGGAAATAATTTCCCAATATTTGAATAAGGGTTAATATTACAATATCAAAAATTATACTTAACTTATAGGTAGGCTATAATAATGTGATTTTATATCTGTGGCGTGCTTTTTTACTAGAAATTAGTTTTATTTTTGGATAAGCCGGTAAATAAGCAGACGGATCACCTGATGGTAAGCAATCGGCGTCGCCCATGAACACCCGGAACAACGGAATAAGTGCGTTACTTTTGGGGATTAGGAATTTCAGAATTGTCTAGTAGTGGGCTTACAGTAACCTCACTGAGACTACGAAACACAACGCAAGCGTTGCTTCACGTCGGTTTTCTGTGAGGCCGTGGTATCACTCCGGTCGAGTCGGCCCATTGGTGCCGAAGCATGGTTCTCCTACACTCATACCCAGAGTAGTAGACAAAAAACTGTTTAATTGTACTGTTTTTATTTAATTTTCAGTAGATAGGTTTTTGGTTAATATTTTTGCACGTTAAAGATTTCAGATTATCCCATTATATGATCTGTATTAAAAAACTAACAATAAGTACACCTGATTTTATATTAATAAAAATAACTATAAAATATTTGGTGTACTGTACGGTAATCTCTGCCTACGCCATTCGTGGAAAGAGGACATCAGGACACGTACGTGGTTCTAGTTTCATATAGAAAAGGAATTTTTAGTCTACGCCAAAATCTTTTAAGGAAAATTAAGGAAAGGTTATTTTGGTATTATTAAAGGTACTAATAATATAAAATGATGTTACTAGTTTATTTTAGAAATACTCACTACAACCTTTAACCTTTTGTAATGATGCTATTCTACATATTTGGTTGAAAACTGTCTTTTATTTAATCATCAAATGACTTCTCCCGCCCCTGTGCAACGACAGGGAGTGTCAGACTCTTACTGACTAAAAACCACCCCATTCCTGCTCCTGTACTTCGAGCCGTAGCCCCGGTAACCTTTACATTCTCCGCAGCTCCGTATCGGCGGCCAAACACTGTCTAACTAAACCTATTAGTATTTAAAATAATTCTCAACGTAAAAAACCAATACGTTATTTTCGACAGTGGCGCCATCACTGGAATTAACAACAAAACTAAGAAAGAAGAAAGAAAACTATTTCTGCGCAGATACACATAACATAAAACTTAATTAAAAACTACAAAAAAAAATAGAAAGCGAAATCAAAACCAACGTTTAATATAAAATAATATAACATATACCTTAAAATACCAAGGCTCAAACAAAATGAAGTCTTGTCCATACTACTTAATCTATTTTTTAAACAACAGGTGTATTTACATAATATTATCTTACACATGTGTAATGTAAATAACAACAATAAATGTAAATCATACAAAGAGGTGTTCTATGCGGAAATCCATTCCACAGTCGGTTGCAGATATCAAGCAGGTTCCCAGCCACTGCGTCAACTACACAGTCATCAAACTATCGTAACTAATGATCATTTCTCTTTGTTTCAGTTTGCTCCACCGTCGGCCTGATTTCGGAAAGAGCTGATCATGACAACCGCCCGCAAAGCAAGCTCAGCTTGTCAAATTATGACATAGAAATACGGAATAAATGGACCAATAACTTAGAAAGAAAATATATTAACTACATCGAAACTGTAGATGAAGTAAAGACTATTAATAGTAATAATAATAATTACGAAGCAAATGAAATTCAAATGAGAAATTTAGATATTCATAGAAATAATGTTCAGAGAATGAATGCTAATTCTAAGATGAGGAATTTTGATGTTAGCAAAGAAGTGAAAAGAGTAAAGAGGGATGATAAGGATCCTCGATGTGAATCCTTCAATTATGATGACAAGGAGAAGTTTATAACGCATCCCCATCCGAAGAACAGTGGGAATAATTACTATTATAATAATTCTGATTGCGTGACTAAGATTAATGGTGAGTATCTATAAGTAATATTATTATAAGAAGTTTTTAAAAAAAATACGTTTCCCTAGGACAATATCCCTGTTTACATTAGGTGTATTTTCCCCTGTGTCGTGTGTATCGTTTTCAAGCATACAAGTTCACATACGCATGACACCCAGACCCGGAACAACAATTGGGTACTTTCTTTAGTCAAAAATAAATTATTTTGACGGTTCAATACAACAAAATATTAAAAAATAATCACACATTCATTGATTGATTTTATGATCAACTTAATTTTAGTATTTTTCCAACAAATTTTTAAGAAATAATTATATATGTTGTTTAAAAAAAACGTGACGTCACAGTACACAATCTCGTACAAAATTCAAAGAAAACTGTCGTTTTTGACAGTTCGAAAAAAGTATTGAATTTGACTAATTTGGCAAGTACCCAATTTGTGGATCACACACAGAGTTGTTCCAAGGGGGCATCGAGCCTTCTACCCGTTTCACGGCAGCCAATTGTCCAGCCACCGCACTAACCATGCAGTTAAGTTTTAATAATGATGATAACGATATTAATTTACAATTAAAATGAGAAAGATATAACACCTCCGATAGTATTAACTTGGTACTTCCAAGCGTTTCACTCGCTCTGCCCAGGTTTCCTCACGATGTTTCTTTCACAGTTAGTCACTGGTGTCTAAATAATCTTAGAAAGTACATGTAACTCGGAAAAAGTCACATTGGTAGGTTTCGGACCCACAACCTCGTGCATGAGAAGCGAGTGTCATAAACCTCCGGGCCACCATGACATTTATATTATGGTTAAGTCTAAACCAACATAAAATGTATGGTCTTTATGCGACTTAGTATGTCACTCACCATGGACTACATGTGCTTTAACTGTGACATCACTAAACCCATGGATCATGGGGTTGTGCAGTAAAGGAAAGGAGGGCTTGGTATTTTTAGTATGTTTGGAAACACAGCTGCACATCAAGCTATCCATAACCAGTATAAACTGAACCTCAAATATGCAGAAAGATCTTACAAAGCGAGTCCACGATATATTTGTTTTTATAGCTACAGATCAAACTATGATTTTCCAGTGTAAACTGACCGTCGACTGTACGAAAGGGTCATATAAAGGAAGAACAAGATAAGCTGGTTCTCTGTAGCTCGATCAAACATATTTGTACATTTTCCCTTATTTTGTGAAGTGGTAGAGTTGTAAAAACTGTACAGACGAGTGCGGTAGGCATGGGGTTGGCAGAGGTGCACATTACGGCACTTAATGCCACTGTACAATGTAACACCCACTTTTCACGGTTTATGTTATGAGTCCTATGTAATAGGGGGTGAGCCTATTGCCATATACCGGACACTATTCCAAATATTAATATATTCACTATTTTAAATAATAATTTGTTTATTTTAATTTTAAATTAGAAATTTGAGGATTATTGGAGGCTAGCTACTTCCGCGCGGTTCCACACGCTCTGCTCAGCTCCTATCGGTCTTAGCGTGATATTTTATAGCCTATAGCCATCCTCGATAAATGCGCTATCCAACCCAAAAAGAATTATTCAAATCAAACTTGTAGTTACGGAGATTAGTGCGTTCAAACAAACAAACAAAAAACAAACTCTTCCGCTTTATATAATAGTAAAAGATTCAAGGATTGGGAAAGGGGAACGGGTAATTGGTTCTCCGGTAACCTCACTCACACAAGAATCATAACGCAAGCGTTGTTTCACGTCGGTTTACTGCTCGGCCGTGGTATCACTCCGGTCGAATCGGCCCATTCGTGCCGAAGCATGGCTCTCCCACACTTTAGAGAATGAGAGAAGATGGAATGAGTATCACGTATATATAGACATTTAATTATGTTACCACCTCTTTTCTTTCTGCAGGTGTAGGATTAGCTAAGACACAACAACTGCACTTTTAACAGAGACCGGGCCAGCAAATACTGTTTGATAAACTTCAAACTTACTCACGCTTGATGTCACAATACAATTATCTCATTTCCGGTGGCACTGGGCAGAATTATAGATAGTTTACAATCTTTGAATAATACTTCTTTAGCTTCACATAACAATATGATTGTAATTCAATATTGTAGGTAGGTACAGCTACCAGGAAAATTTCATGAATAATTTTCCTATATAATCCGAAAAATAGATCATAATAAAATTCCATAAATATTTTGTTTTATAGCTCTCACAATAGACCGATAAATTATGTTATTATTGGCGTATAAATAATATGATCTTCATGATGAGGTAACGACATTACCCAAAATAGGTATTCAGGATCTTATTTTTCACATATTTTTCTACTTAAACCTAACCTAGGTTGACTGTAAGGTTGACTGGGAAAGAATGCCATAATGACATTAATGTCCGGTTTATGTACCATTGTCGTGGTGGCCCGGAGGTTTAGAACGCCCGCTTCTCATGCATGAGGGTAAAGGGTTAAAAACCTAATAAAATAATGTGACTTTTTCCGAGTTATATGTACTTTCTAAGTTTATCTAGACACCACTGACAAACGGTGAAGGAAAATATCGTGAGGAAACCTTGGCTTATAATTTCTAATTATAAGTTTGTAATCGCCAACCCGCATTGAGCAAGCGTGCTGATTAATGCTCAAAACCTTCTCCGTGTCAGAAGAGGCTTTGTGCAGTAGTGGGCACTTATAGGCTGTTGATGATTATGTAATTGTTTCCGTGTATGTACAATAAAGTTTAAATAAATAAAAAACATTAGTAAAAGACGACATTTAGCATTAAGTCCACTTTATATACCTTTTACTTCATTGTTTTTTATTTGTACTCAATTTTGATTTGAAATGAGACTCTTAAAAAAATCTTTTCAAAATGCCTTCTGTCTAGTAATACTACATTGTATGTTTCAGCCACAACAACAGACATGGTGATACAGCTGACATTTGTGGATGTGTTCCGCATAGAATATCATCCGGAGTGTGCATATGACTACCTAGAGGTAAGTAGCTTCAGATGTTTACATAACATTTACATAACAATAGGCTCACCCACTATTACATGGGGCTCATAACATAACATCATAACATCACGCCTTTTATCCCCGAAGGGGTAGGCAGAGGTGTACATTATGCCACTGTACAATGTAACACCCACTTTTCACGATTTATGTGGACTCATAACATAAATAGTGAAAAGTGGGCGCTACATTGTACAGTGGCATTAATTGCCGTAATATGCACCTCTGCCATACACCGGGCACAATATCAGACGCCGTGCTACTACTGAGAATTTTTAAAACCTAGTAATACTTTGCCCGACCCAGGAATCGAACCCGAGACCCCTTGTCCGGTAGTCACACTTGCGAACACTCGGCTAACGAGGCAGTCAGTGGAGTTTTTATTAACAAATACATTTATTTTTAACGAAAAATTTATGAAGGGATACAGTTCATCAAATAATTAATTTGAACTATGTATCAGCTTGCATGGCTATGAATAAAAATCAAAACCTGATAAGCTGCTTTGCAACTTTCAATTGGAAAAATCGAAGTGAACTCAATCGCAGTTCGTCACGTCATTCGTTGGGTTAATAACCTCGACCAATGACAGGCGAGAATGAACAGCTGGTATTTCGAATGAAGTAGACGTAGATACCTTAATATAAAAATAAAGTACCAAACGGGTTACCGGGGCTCCGGCTCGACGTGCAGGAGAAGGAACGGGGTGGTTTTTAGTCAGTAAGAGTCTGACATTCCCTCCCGCCTCACCCAGGCGGAAGCAGTCATTCGATGATTATCCTCCCTTAAAAAAAATACATAAAAATAAAGTAAAAACTACTCAAAAGAAAAGATGATTATGACTAAGTTATTGTGATGGCGGGGGCTACGGAACAGGTCTCTTCAGAGGACCCGGTGCCCCCTACAGGTGCTGAGGGCGGCCACCAGGGTAGTTTAGTGAGGTACGAATCCCACATTCCCTAGTCTTTCTCCCCAAAAAGCTAGGCGTCTTTTGAAGGTTTCCCCCGTCATCAAAAAGAATTTTTGATGAAGAATTGTCATGGTGAAACACGATCAATAAACCTTTATAAAACGATCTCCGGCCACCGTAAGCGCGGGCCTGCGGACGGCGAGCATGGATGGCTCCCCGTCCGACCAGAACCAGACCCAAGCGTACGGCGTGTCTCCTTTCGCGCGCGCCTCAAAGAGCCATCAGACCACCAAGGATAGGGCCCAATAGGGCTGATGCCGATACGGAGCCGTGGAGGTCTTAACGGGTTGCCGGGGCTCCGGCTCGAAATGCAGGAGTAGGAACGGGGTGGTTTTTAGTCAGTATGAGTCTGACACTCCCTCCCGCCTCACCCAGGCGGGAGCAGTTATTCGATGATTTCCCCCCCTTTTAAAAAGCCTTTATAAAATGTATTTTTTAGAAAATGTGTGTACCCACTCCATGGACATAATTATATAGTTGTCTCTTCAACATGTTATCTATAAGTACTAGTCTACATTCTGTTTTCTTCAACCAGATTCGAGACGGTTACTATGGTTACGCAGACCTCATGGGCCGGTTTTGCGGCCAAGCCTTTCCAAGAACATTGAAGACGAAAGGACCTAATGTTTGGCTGAAGTTCCATTCAGACGACACAATAGAATATGAAGGATTTAAGATAAACATCGAATTCAAAGATGGACCGAGCCGTGAGTATGATACGTCTGATTTTTCTTTGAATTTGAGTCCTCGTGGTCAGTCTACAAAGAAACCCAAGAAATCTTGTTTACACAACAATACTAAGAACACTGATATCCATACTTGCCTAAGTATCTACAGTAATTGTTTATCTATAGGATTTTTTTATTTGTGCCACCATTATCATAAGTCGGAATCAGCAACACAACTCGTATCCTCAGACTATTGGTAGTATGAGGATGCGAGTTGTGTTGCTGTTGATAATATGAAAGGTTGGCCTTTGGGATATGTATTACTAAGAATTTGAAAATCGAAATGTCCAAGAAGCTTATTAAATTCTATTATACAATGTGTTGTTTTATAGCCGCGTCATTTTTAGGAGGTAACTCGGCTATCGATTCTGAGGCCGAATCTATAAAAAACACACAAACACAAACACGTAATTGATATTATTTCGAATTCCATAAAACTCCAATAAGAAACATTGGTGTCGTTTATTCTGAAATACTGTCGAACTTAAACGATTTATTATAGCCCTGTTTTTAACTATTGGCCCGAAATTTTCTCTTACATTGAACCTTTATGACTTCTGTGACATGCCCCCGAGAAATGACACGGTTTCAAAATTACACCTTGTATATGTCGTGGTAGTCCGGAGGTTTAAGACGCCCGCTCCTCATGCTTAAGGGTGCGCGCTCGGAACCTACCAACGGCAAGTACTAATGTAACTTTTTCCACGTTATGTATATGTACTTTTTAAGATTATCTAAACACCACTGACAAACGGTGAAGGAAAACATCGTGAGAAAACCTGGGCTTATAATTTCTAATTATAAGTTTGTAATCGCCAACCCGCATTGAGCAAGCGTGGTGATTAATGCTCAAAGCTTCTCCGTGTAAGAAAAGGCTTTGCTCAGCAGTGGGCATTTATGGGCTGTTGACGTTAATGTTGATTCCATTATATCAATACCCTACTACCCCAGTCTGGTTCCAAAACTACCATTCCCATAAGAAACTTAATTTGAACTCCGCTTTATTAAAATATGGTTAATTTTTGTTCTTCTGCCAACAGACCACATACCGGAAGAATGCTACACAACGTTTGATGAAGACAAGTTCGGCGTGATAGACACGAAGCAAATTGATCCACTGTGCACCAGTAACTCTAACCAGGCGTTAGACGTGCTCTGGAAGATTGTGGTCCCAGAGAATATGAAGGTAAGAACTAGAAAGGTTTATTTATTACAGCTTAGCTAGTTGGAGGAACCTAACGCGTTTCCAAGGCTCTGATGAAACCAGGTGTAGGAACGGAGTGGTTATAGTCAATAAAAATCTACCACTCCCTCTCGCCTCACTCAAGGTGGGAGAAGTCATTAATGACATTTTCCCCATAAAAAAATAAATTGGTGAAAGGAAAAGTATAAACGAAAAACGATTATCACGACTTAATTTGATGTGACAATAATAGGAGTTTATGATAGTATGAATCTAAACAAATTAAAATATGGACAAGAAGAACGAAATAACAGTGAACAAAAAGACTCAATTTACACCGCCGCGGAATGGAATGGAAGCAACTGTTTGCAACGAAACTGTACATCATAGAATAATGAACTATGTTACAACTGAACTCACACAAATATAGGTAGTATGACAAATCGCTCAATACGAACGGCACACAGCACTCTATGTTCCCATGTGCCCTCACTAATACACATGCGAAGTTCACAGTATAACACACAAATTAAATACGAACCAAAAAAATGGACGATCGTCTTCCGCGAAATCCTCGCGCCCTCTCGAAAATTTCCTGGTGCCGCTGTGGAATCCGCGGGAAATCAATGGTTCTGGTCCAGTAAAAGATACAAACTCAACAATGGGACAACCTCTTATGTCATGAGACGAAATTGACGCTTCCATTCGGTTCAATGGAACCGACAACACCCCCGCGGAATGCCGCGGGGGTGTAATTGAGCCTATATATTAGATAGCGCGCTCACACTGTCATATAAATTATGAATAGCATGAGTAAACTTTGAACGCAAAATAAAATGGGTACATGATATCCCGGGCAGTAACCCGCCAGACATAGCCAGTTAGACCAGTAATAAACCTAAGTAAATTATGAAAAAACAAATAAAGGAAAGATTGACCTTAAATTTTGCTTTCAAAGGTTTCCAAATAATTTTGTAATCCCATTTAAAATTAACGAAAAGTTTTCGTAACTGGAACTATGGATTTATTACAGTTGGCTATTGGTTTCTCCTTAATTCAAAAATTAAGTTTAAAGTTGATTTAGTTTTCAGAATTGAAATAATATTCTGTGTCTAATCTATTGTAATCTTTTAGTTACCTAAATAAACTTGGGTACCTGTAGACTTATCTCATTTGGTCTGGTTTCTGTGTGGGGTAAAACTATCTACTATGTTTTTTAATTTTCTGAATTCTGAATTGGTTTGGATTATGTACTGTGCGAGATAATAGCCTTTCTTTTGTATGGAACTCATACGCAAGGAATTTACTAAATTATCATTTGTCTAATGGAAAGATATTTTTGCAGCAATGGATGCCTTTCATCTGATGATAATGACGATGGTACTCGCCTATTCTTTCTAGAAATAAAGTTCATAAAGTCATATTATATCTCTTTGTTTCAGATTTACCTCAACTTCACACAATACAGCTTGGCCAAGCCAAACGAGTGCAATGAGAACATTATTCAAGTGTTTGAGACAGTCCATGAAGAACTCGACTCCAAGTAAGTATTAAGGCATAATATCACTTCTAAAGGAGGTTGGAGATCGAAATTAAAATTCAATTCCATCAGAAAATACGGCTGCTCGATCTTTCTTAAATAAACAGTCTTTTACTCTTAATAATATAATACTATGGCTGACGTCCAATAATTTAAAAATAAATCTAAACAAAACACACCTAATGACATTTAGAAATTGAAAACCAATGCTTACTAATCTTAATATTAACTATATGGGAACAGAAATTACAGAAGTAGACACAACGAAATTTTTAGGACTGACAATAGATTGTACCTTAAATTGAAAAGATCACATTGATAACCTTTGCCAGAAACTTTACCAACAATCCTATGCTTTACGAATGCTCTCAAAAGTAGCTAGTCAATCAACGGTACTTACGGCCTACCATGGATATGTGGGATCTATATTGAGGTACGGTGTCCTCTTCTGGGGTAACTCGGCAGATAAAACAACGTGTGTTTCTAGCGCAGAAAAAGTGTGTTAGGAGTATTTGCAAAATAAATCAGTCTGATAGCTGTAAGCCCCATTTCAAAAACATTAAAAGGACAATGCCAGGTGCTCAGTACATCTTTGATCCACTATATTAGAAGTCATGTACAAGTATGCAGTATTCAGCATCGTGTAGTGTATTAATTACCGATACTTAGACATTTGTCCTGAAACCTGTAAAACTTGCGGTTTTTGTTTAAAACACAAAACAATAATGATAACTATCGCGAAAACAATGGAAACGCAGAGAGCGAATGAAAGATAATATTGACACTGACAGCTGACAACTGAGAAGCGCTTTAAAACATCCCGTTACACAAAAAAATCATAACTAATGATAGTAATCGTTTCTTTTATATTTTCGTGATTTCATCTGTAATAAATAAATGTTATACATAATTATACTTTTGATATAATATTTTATGTATAATAATATATTTTTTACAGTTACTTACTTTTTTATTTTCATAGTTTCGTACAAGCGATGCGTAGATGTAACGCAAATAGTCAGTGGACAATATGGAAGACGCATTGCAAAAAAGTATTTCCGGGATTGAACTTCTTTTTTTATTAGATTGCAAACCGCAAGTTTAAAAAAAAATATTTATTGTGAAAAGGTTCCTTATTCGTCTAAATTATTTTCATCAATTTACTTTTTTTGTAAATGATATTATGACTGGTTCAGGATTTGGCATTGTCATTTTAACGTTGCCTAGTATACCTCTATATATTTGTGAGGTAATTAACTACATTAGGACTAATTTAAATATGTATAAGAATTTCAAATATAAGCGTCACACTAACAAAATCAATTGTCCTATACATAGCACAATGATGTTCAATAAAAGTGTGTTCTGCATGGGACCACGAATTTATAATCACTTACCAGAGCACATACTAGAGATCAAGAATAATGACTTACTCAAACGCAAGATTAAAGATATAATGCTAAGCAGGGCCTATTACAGTGTTGATGAGTACCTACAAAATAAATCCATCTAGCAAATAATTAACGCACACCTACTCATTTGTACTTAGGTTATGAATCTATTGTATATTAATATTACCTCTATATAGTATTGAATATAAGAATCAATATTGACATAAATGTAAGGTAACTGTGAACTGATAATTGTAGTGTTCATAATGAGTGGGGATAATAATTATGTTTTTCGCCTTACTCACGTAATTATTTGACGAGGAACTCGACTTGTTTCAAGCCATGCTAGGGGCTCATTCATGAGCAGCTTTCGCCTCACGTCACGGGTCGTGGAACTAGTCGAGTTCCTCGTCAAATACCTGTGTGAGTAAGCAGAAAAACATAATAATAATTAATTTAGTAGGTATGTGCAAATAAATATTATATATTATTATCCGCCATTACATTTTTGGCATAAGGCGGCAACCGGGCAGACAGCTCACCTAATGGTAAGCATCTGGCACCGCACATGAAGCTGCAACACCATTGCTGACCTTTTAAGGATTGAGTTTTGGAGGTGTGGGAATCGATGAACCAGGATTAGGGATGGGGAGGATTAAGCCTATGATAAATGTGATTAAACCTCTTTTATTGTCACCAGGTTAGCAGAATATTGTGGTTCTGTAGCCAACTCAGTGACGACAAAGGACCGCAATGGTAACGTCATGTACGTGAGGCTGTACGTCGCGAAGGACGCTCGGAAGGACACCTCCTTCAAGGCCACTTTCAACGCGTATAGAACCTTGGATGCTAATAGTGATGGTAAGTGGAGCTATAATTTAGTGAAAATTTTGTTAGACTGCCTTATTGGAAGATTGGTCGCCATTGACTGCTGGTGACGAGGGTTGTTGAAAATGATGACACGGTGTATGGAGAGATAAATCACTTTAATTAGGCAAGCTAAATCTATGATACACCATACACGTGTAACTATCGAAGCGAGCGATGCTGCACAAGTGCGTGTGACCGTTGGGTCGGGCAGTGGCGGAATGAATCAGCGCAGGCGCGCGGTTCACAACTGCTGAACAAGAGACACCGAGATCAATTCTCAGGTTGACCAAAAAAGGTGTGAGATTTTTAAAGTTTGAAATCGTGTTCAGTACATGTTAATACGCTCAAGCCGCATTACATGGGATTTATACCATAAATCTGGTGAAAAGTGGGTTCCATTTAAGTATAAACTTGAAACACGGTAGCAACACTTCAAAATTCCAACAATGATAAAAATATTAATAATTTCTCTCCTCAGATAAATGTGGCGATGACGAATTCGACTGTGAAGACAATACTTGCATTGACCTTCGTCTTAGATGCGATCATGATGCGCACTGCCGGCTGAAAGCTGATGAGGACAAAAGCAGATGTGATGTAAGTACTCTAGCCCAATAAGCAGAAAGTTAAAAAAAATCTGCCTCGTGGTCGCAAGTGCGACTGCCGGGCAAGGGGTCTCCGGTTCAATTCCCAGGTCGGGTAAAGTAATACTAGGTTTTTTTTTAATTCTCAGTGTAGCACGGAGCCTGGAATTGTGCCCGGTATAAGGCAATAGGCTCACCCCCTAGTACACGGGACTCATAACATAAATAGTGGGTGTTACATTGTGCAGTTCCATAATGTACACCTCTTCCTACACCTTCGGCGATAAAAGGATGTAGATGGAGGATGGAGATATAATGTTAAAAAAACCTGTCTTCTTTGCCTTCTTGATTACTTTTACATTTGATTAAAGATATCAAACAAGTTCCATTATAGGATCGAACAAAAAATTCGTCGAAAAACGAATCATCAAAATATCTAAATAAAGTTCCCTTTTTCCCGTACCCCTTCGATTTACTTACATCTTTATTCTTCTACAGTTGAAACAAGAGTCTACAATCAACCAGCCTCACATCATGGTAATCCTGATCATCTTCTCCCTGATCCTGTCAGGAATGAGCTTCGTCTTTATCTTCAAATGCATGAGGAAGTTATACCAGGATCATAAGATTATTAAGGTTAGTGAAATATTCAGGATGTTTTCAAAGAAAATTGAGAAGTTGTATTTTTGATATGAATCTAGGTTAACTTTGGGATACAGAGGGACGCTAAGTCTATGCAAGTTCAAATATTTTTCTTAAAATTGCCATTTATTGGACTCGACTACACCAGACTCTGAATTTTAAATAGAAAAGCTAACACAGCTTAATGGAATTGAATGTACCTATAGTTGATCTCAATAGATTGGCAAATAAGCCAAAAATAAAAATTTTATTTTTCATCAACTATTTGATGAATAAAGTATGTTCCACCAAAACACATTTTCTAAAATGTTCATCGGATAAAAGGCGTGACTGTGGTGAAAAATTTTAAGTAATCAAAATCATTTTTATTAATTCAGGAGCACATAAGACAATCGTGTGAAGATCGTCTGGACAGTTTAGTGGGAAGTCGTCTGACGTTAGACCCCAAGAGACTGCAGAGGGACAGTGAGCCTCGAGTAAGTTTAGAAAGAGAAAACCACAATAATGAAATGGTAAAGAAGCAGAGGAGCTTCTCTTCAAAACATAAGGTAAGATAAAATATCGTTTTTGTATATATATATTGTATATTTTGTCTTGTTCGTATGACGAATTACCACCACGCAAGATAGTCGCCAAACGTCGGCCCATCAAATATAAAAAAAAAAACAAAATAAAGAGTAAGAAGAATAAATTACAAAGCCTTTCGAATATGAAAACTGTTGCTGAAAATGAGCCGGAGGACCTTACTAGTAAAAACTATAGTGCATAAAATACACTAAATTGACAAATAATATCTATGGATAGTCATAATCATGTATTTCAAGAAAGAGTCCTATTTATTCACTAAACTATCTCGAAATACCTGAACGCTATGAACCGAGCTAAGCGCTGCTACGAAAGCTTTTAAAACTAATATGATATAGTAGGTATGAGCCTTTAGTCTACCACATAATGCATTTTTAACGAAAACTGCATCGTGAAGGAATAGTACGTGGTTTTAACTTTCTTGGAAGATCAATTTTGATGTGCCTATGTACAGTTGTGGACGAAAATAGGTTGTTGGTAATGATGATGATAACTCGACGGATTAGGCCGAAGTGTGCCAGAAATGGAAATATTAATACCCTCTACCCCTTTTTTCCGCTATCCATTATCTACCTCTACAATAGTTTTACACTAACCGGGGACTGTACTCGGGTGCATTTTCATTGTTTGCAAGGATAGTCGCCGGTTTGTGTGTCCATTACATTTAGATTAAAGGTGTCTAAAGGGCCTCTGCGCAGTTGGGTTAGACCGGTCGTACTCCTCCCAAATGACCGGTACCCTGTGGTCCCGTAAATGGTAAAAATATCAATATTGATAAAATAGAAATATTAAAAAAAATATTTTAAATAGAACCAAGGTCAGTACTTAACACTGTGTGCAGGTCCAAACTGTAAAAATAGTGAATCCAACTATAAAGTTTGAATTTAAAAGAGCTTACAAAAGTTATTTTGTTACAGCAATCAAGCATAGAATCCGACTACCAGGAGACCCATTTAGACTTAGACGAAGAAATATGGAGAAGAGAAGTAGATAGCATGCCAATAGAAGAAGATGTCTCCATAGAACGAAATGGAAGAGCTAGGAAAAGCGACTTTAGCAGAAAAGAAGAATCTATGAGAAGTAGAACAAAAGAGAGTGAGGACAGCAGAGAAAAGAAGGAGATAAAAGAACATAAGAGGGAGATTAGAGATGTGTCGGTTGGAGCGCCAGATACGAAGGAGTCTGGGTGCCAGACAAGAGAGAGTCTGTTCCAAACTGATCCTCCTCCTAGTTCTGATGGTAAGATTTAAAATACTTTGATTCATCGTACCAAAAATCCCCAAAATTGTTTTATACAAAAGCAGTCTCTAAACATCGGAAATATGGTCTATAATGGAGTTAGTGGAGAGCGGTTATCGGTGACCGCTTGGTAATGACGTTTTTGGTCCCGTAACGTATGAATTTTTTTATTTATTTTTTTTTAAGAGGGGGAAATCATTGAATGACTGATTCCGCCTGGGTGAGGCGGGAGGGAGTATCAGACTCTTACTGACTAAAAACCACCCCGTTCCTTCTCCTGCACTTTGAGCCGGAGCCCTGGTTACCCGTTAGGTTCTCCGCTTATTTTTAAATTCCAATCGGAATTATAGGCGATATAATCATTTCTGAGTATTTTAAAAACTGATAAACCTTCTTTTTCTCAGCGGGATTGCTGAGAAAAAGAAGGTCCCACGACTACCCGACCAATAGCGACGAGGTAGACGACAGTATTTGTTCTGCCCGTTACATCAAAGTTGGGATGAACTTCACATCGTAGATGCAAACTGTGTTTGTGTTTCCGATTTCTTTCTCGACAAACTCCTCATGAGCAGCGTGCGCGGTCGCGGCGATGTCATTTAGTAATTTAGTATGTCTTATAGACCTTTGCTTATTTCACGCTATATATAGTTTTAATTATAACGTATAACCTGGGTGTTTTCAAGGCCCGAGTGAATAGGTTGCTTATTGGCAGACGTGCTCCATCGTATTTCGCATCATTGCTTACCCTCAGGCGAGATAGTGATCAAACGTCGGCCCATCAAATATAAACAAAATGCCCCGAAATTGATAAAGTAATTAAACCATTTCTTACGTGTTCAGCAACGCACATAAGTGTCCTCTGTTCTCATTCTTTACTATAAGAAAGTGTGTGTCATTGTTCAGGAGGCAGTTTATCAAGCTAATGAAATCTATCCTATTAATTTTCAACCTTAATACTTTTGTGTTTTACCTGTACCTTAATACTTACTTAATACTGCCTCGTTGTCCGGCAAGTGCGACTGCCGGTCAAGGGGTCTGGGGTTCGATTCCCGAGTCGGGGAAAGTATTACTGGGTTTTTAAAAAAACCTCAGTAGTAGCACGGAGTCTGGAAATGTACCCGGCAATATATGGCAATAGGCTCACCCCCATGCATATTACATGGGACTCATAATATAAACAGTGAAAAGTGGGTGCTATGTACAGTGGCATTAAGTGCCATAATATGTACATATTACTGTACTCTGCCTACCGCTTCGGGGATAAAAGGCGTGATGACTTTTGTGATTAAGTTGGAAATCTATTAAACAAAGCTTTTGTCGATTCATTTAATATATTAATATCTCATTCTACCCATTCAAGTGGCTAAACACGACATTACATCTTTAATTATAGAAATTCCAATTACTACCACTCAGAAAATCATTCCATCCACTTCAAGGTAACTAAATTAATAAATACTAATTTTATTGCAAATAAATTCAATAAAAAAGCCTTGAGGAGCACTCCATTACTCTCTGTTGAAGTGGCTGGCAGAATGCCTATTACTTTTTTAATATAACCTCTATCGTGTGACGTCATCAAACGAAGATGGCGGATGTTTCGCGCCAATTAGATTTTTCTGGAGTGTTAATCGATAGGATGAGAGATAGATCTGAGTTTCTATTTAGTTTTTTATTTTGAAGATGTTTTATTAAGTAGGTCGACTGAGGGTAGGTACGGAAAATTATGAAAATTTGTAGATTTTAATCTCTTTTTAGTGGCAACCAATTGATTTTTTTTCAAAAGTAATTTATTTATTTGAATCTTAATATACCTATATGATTGCACTAAATTTAAACTAATATTAATGATATAAATATAAATAACTAACAACTATCTAAAAGAAAATAAAAGAAAACAAAAAAAATATCCAACTTACGGTGCCGCGGGTTCGATTCCCGCACGGAGCAACTCTTTGTGTGATCCACAAATTGTTGTTCCGGGTCTGGGTGTCATTATGTGTATGTGAACTTAAATGTTTGTAAACGCACTCACGACACAGGAGCAAATCCAGGTGAGAGGCAACGTTTAAAAAAAAAAGAAAAAAGAAAAGAAAGTCTACGCAAAATCTCACTCTGTAACAAATATTTAAAAAATATCCTATTAATTTGTCTTAACTCAAAAATTATAATCAGGCCCTAAGACGTAACCTTAAAGTCTGCCTGTCTAATCCCATCCTCTTATCATAGGTTCCGGTACCAACAGTCGAGGGTTCTCAACGTTTGGGTACTCCGGAGCCACCATCGTAAGGC
Organism: Spodoptera picta; assembly: GCA_038387885.1. NCBI lineage: Eukaryota > Metazoa > Arthropoda > Insecta > Lepidoptera > Noctuidae > Spodoptera > Spodoptera picta. Next base: position 415,347 of record JAZHFQ010000073.1, read on the forward strand.
CCTCGCCACCAGCCACAACGAACACATCAGAGATCACCATAGAACTACTCAAACAAATACCTTCGCAGGAATCTAAACCATGTGAGTTTCATAATATGACTTAGATTCTTATATCTTTGATTTTTGAAGGGGATTTTTGATTGCTTTAAAGGAGTCTCGGGTACGATGCCCGTGTCGGGCAAAGTACTACTAAGTTTGTAAAAAAGATCTCAGTAGTAGCACGGAGTCTGGAATAGGGTAGTTGCCTACATTTTATTTTAATATACGTCTGGTACATTAATTTAAAACATTCGACACGTATTTTTTCTTTTTTCACAAAATTAAATACTTTCGACGTTTGACGTCACAATGCGCCACATTTTGTAGCACTTAGTGACGTAACGACCTCCCACTCCTAAACTTAACTCCATTTTATCTAAGTATTGTAACCTTATATGGGAAAATTAAAAAAAATCGTGTCTAATATTATTTCATTATCTAACTGACGGACTAATTAGACTTTTAATTTTCATTCCCTGGCAACTATCCTATTGTGCCCGATGTGTGGCAAAAGGCTCACCCTCTATTACACGGGACTCAAACATAAATAGTGAAAAGTGAGTGTTCCATTGTACAGTGGCATTAAGTGCCGTAATGTGCACCTCTGCCTAAAAATACAAAAAGCGTAATGTTATTCAATTTTATATTTTTTTGGAAAAACAAGTTTGACATTTATTGAGCAAATTTCAAACTAAATCCAACTGGATATTGATAAATGGTTGTAAGTCAAGTTTTAATAGATCGCAAAGAAAATTAGTTCTTTGAAGTAATTACCAAATTAAACAGAAAACGTTTAACCAAGTTAATCTTAAGTTCCTACTTAAAGGACCTGAATAATTACTGTTTTAATGAACCCTTTGATTTTACATCTAGAACTTATAATATCTTGTATCCAGGCAGAATTATATGCCCAATAGGGCTGAAGCAGAGCCGCGGAAGACTTAACGGGTTGGAGTAAGAACGGGGTGGTTTTAGTCAGTAAGAGTCTGACACTCCCTCTCGCCTCACCCAAAGAAATCATCGAAAGATCGTTCTCACTAAAAAAAGAATAACAGAATTATGTATTAGATATTGGTCATCCTAACATCACGTCTTTTATCCCCGAAGATGTAAAAAAAGCACATTACGGCACTTACTGCCACTGTACAATGTAATACTCACTTTTCACTATTTATGTTACGAGTCCCATGTAATAGGGGGTGAGCTTATTGCCATATACCAGCCTCGATTCCAGGCTCCGTGCTACAACTGAGAATTAAAAAACCCAGTAATACTTTGCCCGACCCGAGTACCGAACCCGAGAGCCTTTGCCCAGCAGTCGCACTTGCGACCACCCGGCCAACGAGGCAGTGATATTGGTTTGTATAATTTTAATAAATGTCAAGATTAAAATATTACAACTTTCAGGACAGATACTTAAATAATTTTCTGCATCCTCAAGTATATGAATATGAGCCCCTAGCGTAGCTTGAAACTAGTCGAGTTCCCCGTCAAACAGTTACGTACTTGAGTAATCCTAACAAAAAATAAGGTGTTAAACTGATGTTGAGGTGATTTTTAGTCTTTTTTTAAACTAAAACAAGTTCTGATTGCGACTTTTGAACTTGTTCCGAATGAAAGTAGTAACATAGTTATTATTTCTTTAACATTTGAATCCTCTATTCAGGAACAAAGCAAATCATCAAGGATGTAACATTTAGAGAGTACTTTTTTTTCTTTTGAACTTCTCGGAAACTCCACGAAAACAAAAGACAATTGCCATGTCATCGTTACAACAATTTAGGGGCCTATTAAATAATAACAAAACTTTTTGTTCCAATAACCGACTGAATACCCGGTTCTCAAAAATCCTTTCTAACATAAATATTTTTTTTTACAGTAAAGAAAATACCTGACCGCCGTCCGATTAGTACGGAGACTACGCGATCAGCTCCAGACGTCATCATTGTCTCAAAACCGATTCGCTGAGGGTGACCTTTGGGGCCCGCTCCATGGGCCCCAAAACCCCCTGACTCCTGGTACCCCTTAGAGCCCCGTATGAGGCCGGAGGGGTCCTACCAACCGCACACTTGTCACCTCGACACGTTTTCTAAAAGCATGTCTTTTGACAATTGTGACGGTTATTACAGCCAATATTTCGATGAGAGACCAAAACTTATTTATGATTACTGTCTTAAAAGTGATTTTGAGTATAAAAAAGCCCAGACTTTGCCCAGAAACTTGGGGTCTTCAGTGGACTATAAGCCTAAAGTGTACCCACAAAGGAGTGTGTGTTTTTACGGCCTTGATGATGAAGAGGACTGTCCGAGGCCAAGGAAGACATTTGTAGTGCACGCGGATATCGAACCCCATAGATAACATTCGTGAGGACTTTTATAGCATTTTTTAAATAGATAATAATTATAAAAAGTTTTTTTTTCAGTTAATATAGGATAATGAATTGTAGAATTTTTTTGGGATTGTAGTTAATTTTTTATTTGATTAATATTACTGGTTCATGAAAAGTTGATAATGCTTTTGGAAGGCTATTCTTCTGTGTCGAAAAAGGGCCTAAATGGTTGAATCTCTGTTAATGGCTCTCTTGGGAGCCTAAATACAGCCTATCAGAAACGATTTGGATTATGTCCCAAGAGAAAATTATATGAAAATGATAGGTACAGATGCCAACACATCGAGATATGGAATTTCAATCTTATGCTTTTGGAATATAGTTGAAAATCTATTAACATTTGACATGTTTGGGGTAACTTGAGGTGCTGGTGTCTGTACATTTGTTTTGGAGATTGAAATTTTAAAGATATTGAAAGCTTTTTATTGTTTGTTTCATATTTTTGAAGTTTAAATTAATGACTACTATTATTGTTTTTAAGATAAATATACGCACAGCACTATTTATATTGTAATGTTAACTTCTGTTAAATGAATCGTGAAGTTATGTAAATATAACCAATCAACTGCCAATATTTAAAATTATGAATAAAATGTAGAGATATTTTGAATGTTAACAAAAGTAAATCTGAAATATATCATCGCGTAGAACTCTTAAATGAACTCTTTGAATAAACTATTTGTTTTTGAGACTTTTTTTTTAATCTATTGGTCGCAAGTCATTGCCTAACATGAGGTTTTGTTCGAACCCTAATAATAATGCTGATTGCTGACTTGCATTCTTGTCGTATTTTAAAACTGCCTGTATATTAAAACTGCATCAATTGACGTTAAACACTACACTACATCAACAATTATTTGCTATAAATACTTATTAGGTATTTTCCCGTATTCAGTCCAGTTTTAGTCTAGACTCAGGTGCTGATATAATCGTGATCTTCGGATCCAACTTGTTGATTTTCAGCCCAAATTCCTGGTCTAGACCGGGTCGATTTAACCTTTTATTAGGGCAACCACGCAATTTTGAGTGTAGTCCAGGACATTATCAAAGTGTGTATTTGTAATTTTTATTAAAATAAACTCAAGTGTAACTTAAATTTAATGTGGATTTTCCCATAACTTTTTTTTTTGGTTGCCGAGTCGCCCAGAGTAACGATTTGATTTCGATTAAAAATAATGACGATTTAAAATCTGCAGCTGTAGCCAAATGCCATTTAGCACTTGTCTACTTGTAGAGTAGAAAACCAAATTATATAGAAATGACGTAAATTTTGACACTTGTCAGTGTCATCCCTATACATTTAGTTTTCTACTCTCTCTGTAGACAAGCGCTAAAGTGGCGTTTGGCTAAAGGCACTGATTAAGAAACATGACGTTATTTTACGTTTAATGTAAACTTTTGCGTTAATATGTTTCCGAAATGGAAATTGGAATCGAAAGCATGCTCAAATTGTATGCTTTGTACAGTTTGTACTAGTCACAATCAGATTACAGCAATAGTGGAATGTACTCTTTGAGGCCTAAAGCGTTATGTTATGTCCAATATCAAACATGCTTTGATAATGAGAATTAATTTGGGTCTAATTTTGGGCCAGAATTTATAGTTTGCCTAATCAATTTGATACAAAATTTGAATTTAATAATAATTAGGTAGAATGCAAACGCGCGGCTTTCGACTTGTGTAAGATTCATTTTATGTGTTTTATAATCAAACTTTTAATAAACGTTTGTTTCAAACTCAAAAGCATTTATTTCAATTAAACCATAATTTGGTACTTTTGAAACGTCAGCAAATATGAAATAAATAATAGTCTGTCAGTCTGTCCATCAGTGAAGCTAGGCGCTCGTTCCAAAATGTCGATTCGAGTGGAGAAGAACGAACAAGAAACTCCATTCATTACTCTTTTAAAAAAAGTCTGTTTTACTCTGCTCTGATACATATTCCAATATTGTACACACATGTGAGAATAATGTAAAAACATACCTGACGCATCATACAAATAACAGAACGTACTAAAATAAAAAACAAAACCAAGAGAAATATACAAATATCTTAAGTCTGACATGGTCCTCACCTATGCATACTGTAAATCCATATAAAATAGTGCTTCTACACCTATAAGAAAAAAAATATTAAATATTTTTGTATTATGCGTTTTGTTGGTTTGTTTAGATTTTGTTAACCTTCATAATAATGTAAGCATGTCGTCGCACTGTGAAATAAATACTAAAGAAATGTTAACGCTTTTTACCTATAAGTGAAATATATTATATACAAATAAAACAAGTTGTTACACAGTTCATTTCAACTTTCAAAATATTTCTACATATTAAAAAATGAAAGCAATAAAATTGTGTTAAATTTTATGAAATTAATTAATTAATTTACATATTTCAACTTGTTGGAACTATTATCTAAGATTTGTTAAGTAAAACTTAATTTTAAGATACCTAGTATTTCTTTAGAGTTGTTCGAAATAATTGAATTAGATGAGTTCAGAATTCAAATCTTTGAATATTTAAAATTGTGTTACATTTATTAACTTGAATATAAAGAAATGAAAGATTTTAAATTTTGTTAAAAGAATGAATAACAAAATAGATTATTTTTAAAATTTGTGAATGTTTTTTATTTCTTATTCATATTGAGATACCTAAAATAACAAGAGTCTTCCAAAAATAAATTGTTGTATTAAAAAGAAGTACCTATGCTTTCAGAATTGTTCCCTCAACTTTTGCCGAATCTTATTTATAAAGGTGTGTTCACAGTAGGTATTCTTATCAAAAAATCGGTAAAATATTCAGATGATTTAACACTCTAACTGCCAAGTTTAAAATGGTAAAAATCAAATCTCCACTAACGTCAGGTACCGGTAAATGACGTGGTACTCAAAGGGTTAAACATCGAGATTATGTATTATTATATTATTATTCATTGCCAAATTGATTTTGAATGGAATTAACCAACCGGTCGGGTAATATAGGAACCCTCCATTAACTTGAACTATTGACATTTATTGGAATAAAAGTACAAATGTCGCCGCCTACATTCGGCATTGGGGTCGAGCAAAGTAATTTTGTATTTCTGACTCGATCAAAGTTCTTAATTGTATCGCACAAACTGTAATAGGATAGCCCACTAATGCAATGAGAATATTATTCCCGTTTTCTCCAACCTCTTTTATATTTTAAGAGACCCCTAAGTTAAGAAAGATTAGAGACATTTTTGTTTTTATCGACCTATAAGTGACACCTAACAGTACTAGTGAGGGTTAGTGTGCTACGTCATTCTAGGTAAATCTTAGTTAAATGTGATTTAGTGTGTGTTTGGTGAAATCGGCTATCAATGCACCTAACCTAGATATGTGTGGGTTGTCTTAAAAAAAATGTTATGTAACATTACCTTTATTTGAATGTTACGAAAATTAATAACAAAATTTATTTCAGTTATTCATCTTTAAATACATGTGAACATACTTTTAATAATTCATTAAATATTCAAATGTAAATATGTAGTATAACAACTAGCTATTTAGACAAATAAATGACTAGACCAATTCGAATAAATCGTATTTTATAAGAATCAATAATTCGTAAGTGAAAATAAATGTAAATGAATAAATGTAGATAAATTCTGAATAGAAAATTATTAGGATGAAAATATTGTTGAATAAATTATTTGAACTAATAATGTTATTAATAATTAAAATCTGACAATATGTTGGTTATTAATTATGTTTTGTTGGTGTAACTTATATAAAAAAAAGTTTTTATAATAGAAAAAATGGATTGCAAATTACTAAAATGTAAAACCTGTAAGGTTTTTATAGAAATATTAATTCGTTTATCAATAGATACTTTAGATTGTTAAAAGTATAAAAAAACATTTTGTTTTATGTTTATTTTATTAAATTGTGTTTCTATTCACTCCCTTCTAACATGGGACGTATAACATAACTGCTAAAAAATGAGTTTTTTACTCCGGGTGTAAACAGAACGTTTCCAATAAACGAAGACAGGTGGCAAATAATCCTATTAAAAACTCCGTTTTAAAAATCCTCTATTATTCAGAGGTCGATTAATTAATATACCTACTATAACTGTGTAACAAACACAAAACCGCATCAAAATCGGTTCAGCCAATCGTGAAATAATCGAGTCAAACAGGACCTCCTATTTTTGAAGTCGATTAAAGCGACTTATATTAAAAAAAAGTAAGAAATTCAAGTTCATTTTATGTTATAATACTTATAATGAACTGCTCAAGGCTGATGTTTCGTGAATAATACGAAAACAAAAACAATTAAAGATAAAAAAAAATAACTTTATTGACAAACAGCTTCACGTTATATTTGTTTATAGCCCTAGACATTAGGATTGTCGCGGAGAACCTAACGGGTAACCGGGGCTCCGGCTCGACGTGCAGGAGAAGGAACGGGGTGGTTTTTAGTCAGTAAGAGTCTGACACTCCCTTCCGCCTCACCCAGGCGGGAGCAGCCATTAGATGATTTTCCCCCCTTAAAAAAAAAAAAAAAAAGACATTAGGATTCCCTGTGTCATGAAGCCCAGTCTCATTCAGTCAGAAAAAAAAATTCTTTTAAAACGTTTCCCTACACTAGGATTTCTCCTGTGTCGTGGGTGCGTTTACAAACATACAAGTTCACCTACACATGACACCCAGGCCCGGAACAACAATCTGTGGATCAGACAAAGAGTTGTTCTGTGCGGGAACTTGCTACACGTTGCGCGACAACCCAGTACTCAGTCACTGCGCCAACCGTGCAAGCAGAAGAACAACATGAAAAAAATATAATTTTAACGTTTTCATATAATACTAGAGGTACGTATATCTTATACTATTATAATAAAGCGGAAGAGTTTGTTTTTTTGTTTGTTTGTTTGTTTGAACGCGCTAATCTCCGTAACTACAAGTCTGATTTGAATAATTCTTTTTGTATTGGATAGCGCATTTATCGAGGATGGCTATAGGCTATAAAACATCACGCTACGACCAATAGGAGCTGAGCAGAGCGTGTAAAACCACGCGGAAGTAGCTAGTTTGTAATATCTGCGTTTTATTTACACGCTATATTTACACCTATGCAAAATGAGACGTTATTCTAGGTAAAAATGAGTTTGTATTTTTAGCCAGTGATTAAACTAAATGAGCGAAACTTTGTGCCTACTTAAAGCTTAAACTATGGGCTATAAGTGAGTAATGAAAATAAATTAAGTGGCTATAATAGATTAAGTCTAAATCCCAGTACTCCCACGCTGTCGAAAGTTTTAGTCTGAAATAAAATGTCGCCTTACTGTGACCAAACCAATAAATTATTCGGGACTAATCTCCGCATAAACTTTATAATACCTAAATTTAGTAGGACGGAAAATTCTTAGCCTGTTTGGGGGCCTTGTACTTGTAGATATAAGTTCTCTGTGAGTGATTTTAGGTTCAAAAAATTATGTCACTCAAATTCTCTAATCTAGAAATAGGTTCGTTATCTTTACTAATATTATAAATCGGAAAATGAGTTTGTTTGTTTGTTCCGCTTTCACGCCGTAACTACTTAACCGATTGAACTTTGAATTTTTGCAGAAGTTAGAAGTCTGGATTAATAATAATAATAATATAATAATTTATTTATTTATTCAGATAATACAATCCATATGGTTAGTAAAGATATCTACAACTTATAAACTAGTATTAGTACATCAAACCTCATCATATAAAATTAAAATAATTTGTCATAAGTAATATAATGATAATATAGTGACAATACTGCTGGCTTTCTCTACTTCTGGGCACGGTTTGTAGGCAACACTTGCGTCTTCGTCCAGTGTTTCAGCATAAGGCCATCAGTCCTATCTGCCACGGTCATCAGAAGACTGTTGGCGCTGCCCCTCACCCGCTGCATCAGGGAGGCGACACGCTTTCTTATAATTGCGTAGAAATCATCTATGCGTGCATCAGCGAACATCCCCGATGCGCTACAGTGTCGAGGCAGCCCCAACAGTGCCCTGTACGCGTTATTATATTGGACTCGCAAGGCGCTGTAAGCCCTCTGCGTGTAGTCGACCCATAGGCTGCAGGTATAAAAAGATTGACAATATGCCCTGAAAAGTGTAGCCTTCACATCATGAGAACACTTTGCAAACCTGCGGATCAACATATTGCTCCTGACTGACAGCGCCCTACGTTCCCTCTCCATGTCTTTACTATCAGTCTGTGTGTCAGTGACCCAGTGCCCCAGATACTTGAAAGAAGTGACCCATTCCAAAGCAGTCCCCGCAAGTGCAACGGGTGGTATATCATAAGTTTTAGTATCTGCCCTGAAGAGTAGACACTCGCTCTTCCTTGCATTATATCTAAGACCCTGGGCCTCGGCATATCGCTCACACACCGACAACAGCGTCCTGAGGGCGCTGATCGATGGGGCCAGAAGCACCATATCATCGGCATAACTAATGTTGTTGACAAGTGTTCCGTTGATTGAACAACCTACCATAGTGCTGCAGAGCTCACGAACCAGCCCAACCACATATAGACAGAAGAGTTTCGGCGAAGTCAGGCCGCCCTGCCTCACCCCACACTCCAGTCCATACGGATCCGATAGCGAACCCGCCCACCTCACCATATTGGTTTGATGGCCATACCAAAACTTGAACAACTCAATAACCTCACCCGGAACCGTCGTCTCACCATACAGCTTCTTCCATAAAACATCATAGGACACCAGGTCGAAGGCCCTCGATAAATCCAGAAAACAGGCATACACAGGAGTCTTCCTATCCGTGTAGTATCGAACTGTGTGCTTGAGACAAAGAACAGCGTGTTCAGTAGACAGACCAGCCCTAAATCCAAACTGGGCGTCGTGAAGCGACAGATGTTTATTCAACTGTTTATCCAGCACACCGTCCAACACCTTCGCAATTACTGTAGCCAACGATATTGGCCTATAGTTATTTATGTCAGAAGCATCCCCAGTTCTATTTTTAATGATGGGCACCACCAAGGTCTTCATTAGGTCGTGCGGAAGGTACGTGTGTGAGAAACATAAATTAAAAAATAAAGCAAGTACCCTGGGCATATGAACACCTGCATTTTGTAAATGCTCGATGCTCAGAGAATCGTGCCCAGGTGATTTCCCACGCTTCATGTCTCTCAACACTGCCGCGATTTCCTTAGCTGAAACCCTTATCAACGACCCCATCGCAGAATCCCTAGTTGTCGCGGCCCCTCCCGCTGCACCCAACGGGGACCTCCCCTCAAAATGGTTTTTAAATAGGTTTGAGATGGCTGCTGGCTCGCTAACACCCTCAACACTCGCAGGAAGGGTCGACCTGTACCTCAGCTGGTTCGTGTGCTTCCAAAACTTACCGAAGTCTCTCTTGTCATGACAGGATGCTATAATGTTCATTTTAATTTGTTCCCTATTTTCCTGACACCACTTCAGTTTACTTTTAAATACTCGTTTCGTTTCTCTCATGTTACAATAAACAGGACCGAATTTAGGTTCACCACATAGCACCCAATTCTGATAAGCACGTCGAGCCTCCAAATGCGCCTGTCGAACATGTTTATTCCACCCTATTACTGGCTTTCTTTTGTTTCGTGCCGGCCCAGAGTAGCTAATTAATGATGCTTTACTTAATATGTCAACAATTTTGGAATACATTTTATCAATAACGCATCTATGGTTAGCAATAGTACATAAATTGTCACAACAGTTAATAAATTCAGAGGGAAAATCAATTTCTTTTAAACTTGTTGCACATAACTTTTTATACATTTCAATTTGTTTCAAGTCTCTTTCCCCCCACACAATTTTATTTCGTTCGCTAACGTGACAGCTGTATTTAACCTTAAGTACGTTAAAGTTACAGGTAACTTGTAATGGAATATGATCCGACCAATAAACACCATGCAATATCTTTACGTTAACTACCGCTGTCCACGCCGCTTCAGATACAATACAGTGATCTAACCAGCTATGAGATCCAAAAATGTCACTTACGTATGTATATGAGTCCGATGAAAGTCCTAATATTTCAACATCCGCACAGCGCCACTTCTGTTCCACGCAAAAGTCAGACAGTTCAACGCCGAACCGCTCACCGGGCTGTGCGTTAAAATCGCCCAACATAAACACACAGTCCACATTAGATTCCTCCACTGTAGCCGCCATTTCGCCTAAACACTCCGTAAACTCGGCAAGATTGTCAGCTGAGTCCGTCGGCATGTACACCGAGAACACCAACATTGATCTGTCCCGACACGACACTTTTATTGCCGATATACGCGCACTAACACACTGTATGACCGACACTGCTTGAAATATGTTTTTCCGCCAAAGTAAAGCGACGCCTCCATACGGCCGTCCCCGCAGCACACCGGCACTGGTGTCTATCGCAGACTTTCCTGTATACTCGAACTCATCATCAATCGTGCCCAGGACCGGTATATCTTGCGGCTGCAACCACGTCTCCTGCAACGCTATTATGTCAGCTGATCGGCATAGACTTCTTACGCACTCCATTGAGCGGGAATATGGTAATCCAATTTAAATAATATGGTACTTTTTATCCCGGAAAAATTTGATATTCTCTGTGTGTATTGGTATAGGCCATTTAAGATACTTTTTATCCTTTAGTGACGCGAGCGAAGCCGCGGGTAAAAGCTAGTTCATAATAAATGATGAATTTGCTGTGAAAATAAAGATAACGATTCCGGAAATCAACCTTAATGTTTCTTATTTTAATGTCTGGATTGAAATACGTTTTATTAAGATTCTTTGATTGAGTAAATATTCAGTCCTGAAGTTGGATTTGAATCCGGTCAATTTAATATATTGGTGTAATGTATTTAATGTATTCTATCGAAAATGGGACTTATAAGACAAGCAAAAAGTTATTTTAAGGACCCCTTGTTCAACTTTGAGGAACAAACACCGTGATAATCATATTAAACACATGTATTCCTACACGCCTTTAAGACCACCATCTATTAAATATATCACAAAATTATTTAACAGCCAATGGCGCTAAAGGAATGCAAAGCCTCCAAATTCGATTTCTACAACTCAAATTCAAATTAATTAAATAACAAGACTTCAAAAAGGCTACCGTAGCACAAGTAGTGGGGTGAGAGCAACGCGTAAAATTATTGTCAGCCAATCAGAGAGCTCTAAGTTTTAAATTCAATTTTGTGTTCGCAAATGCGTTTTAATCAAGACAAATTTGGTTTGAGATGGTCTAAAGTCTAAAGATATTTTGGTATATTTTGTTGGTATTAACTTTGTACGAGTATAAAGTTTAATTTTTATTTGCTTTAAAGATTTAATAAGACCATGTTTGAAAGATGGTTATATAAGAGAAAGTGGGTCAACTCTGAGTTATTTCGAGCGACTCTGTTGAAATGCTTGCATTGTCTTCATTTTATCAAATCGGATTCAAAATTTACCCTATTTAATTAATTAGAAGTCATGAAAATAAACAAAACTTGACTTTAAGTGAAAAAACACGACAATTTTAACTTTGTTTTCCAAAGTTCACAATAGGTAAGTATTTTCTAGGCGCTATAATAAGACTTGCAAACAGTAAGATTTCGTTTTAGGTAATTTTTTACTCTAAAATTGGGATGATGACAGAGTTTGAAAATTAAAAATCTATTTAGTCTGTCAGTTAGGTAATGAAAAAATATTAGACACGTATTTTTTAAATTCTGTTGTACCTCTATAATAAAACAATACTTGGATAAAACGAATCAAGGTTTAGCAGTGGGGGCTAAAACGTCATTTCTACGTATAAAATGTACATAGAAGTGACGTCACGCGAAATTTCATATCAATATATCGTTGAAAGTTTTCGTTTCTGTAAGAAAATAAACAATACGTGTATAATGATTTAAAATAATCTACCAGGCAGACATTAAAATAAAAATTAGACATCTACCCTATTGCAATAATAATTTACGTATCAGATTTGATTGCTAGCAACTCCGCCCCTAAAAACGGTTGTAGGAGGAGAAATAACGAACAATTCAAATTCAAAATTCAAATTCATTTATTTCAGGCACATGCCCATAGAAAATTATACACAGAAAATAGAAATTACAAAGTACAAATTACAAAAATTATTATTAATAGAAATTACAAATTATTAATTAATTAATTACATTACATGTCACAAATGTCAAACTTGCAGCAGTCATACACAGCCTGGACAATAATATTGTCAGTATTTCGTATTCGGTTCATGAAGGAGGCAGCCCGTTTTCTCATCACTGCATAAAAGTCATCTACCCTATTCCCGGCAAACATGCCAGACGCACTACACCTCCACGGTAGGTTGAGCATAGCTCTGAATGCATTATTATACTGCACGCGTAACGCGTGATACGTCCGCTGTGTATAGTTCTTCCATAGGTAGCAGGTGTAGAACGCCTGACAGTAAGCCACGAACAGAGTGATCCTTACTGCGTTACTGCACCGAGCAAATCGGCGCGCCAACATGTTGGCTTTTGCAGCAATGGACCTCTTTTGCCTTTCCATGTCGTCATCATCTTTTAGATTATTGTTAATTACATGACCTAGATATTTAAATTTCGATACAACGTTTAATTGAGTGCCGCCAAGTGTTATTACTGGATTAAAGCAACAAGTTCTGTCATGTCTAAAAATCATGACTTCTGACTTTTTAACATTATACGTTAGTCCATGTCTCAGAGCATATTTTTCGCATATGGAAAGCATTGTTCGTAGGCCGTCAACTGAGGGGCTCAGCAAGACCATGTCGTCGGCGTAGCTTAAGTTATTTACTGGTTCATTACACATGTGACAGCCGACGCCTGATCTGCTGAGCTCCTCAATCAGTCCATTTATATATAGGTTAAACAGGGACGGAGATGTTAGGCCACCCTGTCTTACGCCACATTTAAGTGTGTACTCGTTAGAAAAGCCACCATTACCCCATTTTACCACATTGGTCTGAGATCCGTACCAGTATTTCAACGTTCCCAATATATCACCTGGTATGCCTGCCTCCTCCATCTTTGCCCACAACATATCGTAACTAATAGTGTCAAACGCCCTGCTGAGATCGAGAAAGCAGGCATACACGGTAGTATTTCTCGAGTTATAGTATTTAACTGTATTTTTTAAAGCAAATATGGCCATATCCGTTGATAAACCGGCGCGGAACCCAAACTGAGCATCACTAAAATTTGTGTATTTAAGTAATTCAGGGTGCAACAGCCTTTCGAAAATTTTTGAGAATATTGTAGCAAGAGATATAGGACGATAGTTTCTTAAATCGGATGTACTGCCAGACCCGTTTTTAAACAAGGGAACAACCACAGTTTTCATAAATAATTTCGGCAAATAGCAGTGTGTTAAACACATATTATAAAACCTGGACAGTATTTCATACAATAGTTCGCCCCCGTAAAGTACATGCTCCACGCTCAGACCGTCGTGACCAGGTGACTTTCCTCTTTTCATATCCTTCACACACTCGTATACAATATTTGGAGTAATACAAACACTGGTATTAGATAAGCACTTATTGTCACGGCGATCTGTGCGCGATGAGTCACACGACGGGCCGCCACCCGCACTACCGACTACCTGAAATTGTTGTGCGAACATCTCGGCAATTTCGCGAGTGTCCTGACAATTATTTACAGTAACGGGTATAGTTGGTTTAAAAGATAGTTTATTGGTGGCCTTCCAAAAATTACCAAAGTCATTGTTTGATCTGTAATGTGCAATTATGTCCATTTGAATCTGTGTTTCATTATTTTGACACCATTTAATTTTATTTTTAAACTTTTTTCTAGTATCACACATGTTATCATAAACTGCCCCAATGGTTGAACAAAAACACATTTCATTACTCTAATTCTTTTAAGGAACTCAAAAATCCTCATTCGGTCATACTTCAGTGATTCCAAACGAGCTTTGCTGCACAGCACACTAAGCTACCCAAAAACAGTTATTCAATAATTGAATTTCCACTTAATTTCTGTTGTCTTAAAATTGAAAATCGGTTAAAGGAGTTTGATGGATTTGGGTAGCTTGATATGCTGGTTCGGATCAATTATGACTTCAAAAGTGAAATTAAAACTTGGTCGGAAATATTTGAAGGAACGATTACAAACGGACGGAGTGACGGACAGAGGAAAAGAATGTCGAATATTCACCAGTTATTTTCTTTGTTGAATTTTTGAAATAACTTTTGACTGGAGCTGTATTTTTGTTAGCTTGTTTTATTATTGTTTTTAAAGAGATTTTGTGTTTTTTTTTGTTTTTTTTTTATAGGATGTTTCAAAGTTGTCATTCGAACACAGTTAGTCACCCGTAACCCGAAAGATCTGACAATAAATTTAACGTTACCGTACACGCAAAAATTTCTGTAACTCAAATTGTAATTTTTTGAGATTTAATTAAAATGTAATGTAAAAAATTATGTTTATTATGTTTTTACACATTTTTTGTTATACATTGTTCATTTATTTTTGAAATGATGTTATAAAAAGAAAGAAACAGAATATTATAATCAATATGAAAATAGAAACACAATTTATATGTATAAAATTTAATTTTTAAGAACACGCGACAGTGAATTTCCACTTTATATTATTATAATTTCCATAAAAACAAATGCGTTTTTGTGATTTATTAGTTTTTATTTAACATTTTAACACACATTTGTGTTCAGCAAATGAACGATTTATTTTTTCTTTGTTTTTATTTACAATCAGTGTAATATTGTAAAATGTATTGGTAAACAGTGTAAGTAAAATGTAAATAAACTATAAATTGTTGAATTTATAAGTTAATAAATTGTAAGAGGTTTTCCTTAATTGATTTGTTTTATTTTTACTATATCCCTATACATTGACAGGCTCGAGTATCTAGTCTCGAGTCTGATATGGTGCAAAATTATTTTATGAATCATAACCAAATGAACAAATTCAACAATGTCTAGACAAATCTGTGCTTTTTTCTTTTCTATTAATATCTTCTGATTTATTTCGTTGCGAGATCCACGACAGTCATGTCCCTGGTACGCGCAGAATTTCAAAATTCCAGTGTTTTCATGGTTGTATCTACTGTAGATCCTGGCTTACAGAACCTCCGGTAGTTTTGAGAGGAAGTGGCGAGCTTCTCCTATTTAAAAATACAATATATTTATTTATACTCTTTATTGTACACCATAAAACAAAATATACATAGAAAAATCAGCATAAAAAGAATGTGTACAATGGGCGGTCTTATCGCAGAATGCGATTTCTTACAGACAACCTTTGGATAGAGCCAGTAATTAGGAGTTGGAAAAAAATATATTATCTCGTTTTGTGAAAAATCTAATTGTGGATGGCGTATTAAATACTTCAATTTCGATTTGCAGCGAGCTGTTTTGGGCGGTTATGGCGAGCTTGTCCCATTAAAAAAAAACTGTTATTTTGAGTGTGGTTATGCAAGAGACAATACAATAGAATTCAGGTTCAATTCCTGTCCCACAATATTTTTTACACAATCCTCAATAACCTCACTGAATTTACATTGTGTACCCAAGAATATATGTACATAACATAGATGTAATATCATGATCTAATAAAAAATAGCTCTCATACAACTCTGCTTACCCACATAAAAAACAAAACTGCTATGTTCCCCGTAAAACCCGCATATCATAAGACATTGCACGTCCCATAAATCTATGGAAACTGACTCTGTACCGTAATACTGGCCCATAAGTTTACATCATTGTAAATTGTATCATAACACTCTTATATTATGATGTAATTCAGAATGAATGTCAGTTCTTTAGGTTAGAAAGTATTGCTGAATCCTTTTTAATAATATTTTGGAATAAAGTCGTGGTATTACTCTGGTCTGTTAATTTAAAAAATAAATACTTTTTAACATGACCTATCATATTTAGTTCCCAAGTCGATAAATGATATAGTATTTTTAGATAGTGTTTTTAAATTTGTTAAATTAATTAAATTTTTTTGATGAAGTGAAAAAGGTATGTAGGAATTGTAGAAATTGGCGTTCCATTGTCTCTGCCTACCCCCATGGGAGACAGGTGTGAAGTTATGTATGTATAATAATATGTATGATTTTAAATTTGCTTAGGACATCATCAGTATCTAGAGGTTCTCAGGTTGACCTATATAGTGACGTCACAGACCAAAATTTCGACCAGATTATTTGCGATGCACTTTTGTGGATTTTCGTTTAAAAATAACGACTATATAAAAATCATTCGTGAGAAACCTATACTTCATAAAAGGTGGAAAAAATATGGTAACCCCTATGACTACTATGAATTTACATTACTACGTTCTAGACAACATATTGCTGAGGCATCATCCTTTCAAAATTATATAAATCAGACAGAGAAAGCCATTAGTCATTCTCCAAAGTCTTTTTGGACCTATGTAAAAAATAAAAGAGGCGGTAGTCAATACCCCAAAACAATGATGCTTAATGAGGATACACTTGACTCTGGTGGCGCCATTTGTACAGCATTTAATAAATACTTTCACAGTGTCTTTGCTAACTCCTCTACGACCCCTTTTACAGTCACGAGTGCTCCTAATGAAGTGACCTCATCGAATGTACTTTCTAACCTCGTTGTTACTAAAGACACCGTACTAAAGCCTTACGTGCGCTGGATACTTCTAAGGGCGCTGGTGATGATGGATTACCTCCTATTTTCTTGAGCAAGTGCTCGGAAAGTTTGGCTCATCCTATAGCTATTTTATTTCAAAGATCTTTAGCCGAGTGTGCCTATCCCTCCTTATGGAAAACAGCTTATATAGTTCCTGTACATAAGAAGGGCTCCAAGATGGATATAAAAAACTATCGACCAATATCCATTCTTAATACAATCAGTAAAGTTTTTGAGAAAATCGTGTATAATAGTATATATACGGTCATTTCAAACGGTGTAGGCCAGAATCAACACGGGTTCATTAGGAGACGATCCACAGCATCTAACTTAGCCGAGTTTTGTAACTACGTATTGCATAATATGGAAGCCGGTGGCCAGGTGGACGTGATTTATACGGATTTCGAAAAAGCATTCGATCGTGTGGATCACGTGATCTTACTGGCAAAGCTACAAAGGCTTGGAATCCATGGAGATTTACTAAGATGGATTGAGTTATATTTATCTAAACGATCGCAAGCTGTAGTTATGGGGGGTTTCAAGTCTGACTTCGTAAATATCCCCTCCGGTGTGCCCCAGGGATCTTTATTGGGTCCCCTTTTTTACTGTGCTTATCTGTATGACATTCAGACTTGTTTCAAATCCGCGAAACATCTCATGTACGCAGATGACATGAAGATATACATGTGTGTAAAATCCAGACTTGATTGTGAACTAATACAACGCGACCTTAATGCATTATTCAGGTATTATAAACAAAATAATATCACCGTCAATATCTCTAAATGTCAATGCATTAGCTTCAGTCGTTCCAAATTCCCAATTAGATATTCGTATGGATTCAATCATATTGCGATCGAAAGGGTCAATGTAGTCAGAGATCTTGGTATAATGCTTGATTCTAAGTTGCTTTTTGACCAACATATTGACACCATCATCAACAGAGCGTCTCGCAACCTTGGTTTCGTAGTACGTATTAGTAAGCCATTTAGAAATTGTCATACTCTAAAGATTTTATACTATGCTTATGTCCGTAGCATTTTGGAGTACTGTAGCCCAATCTGGTCACCTCAGTATGAGGTATATATTAAAAGGATAGAAAATCTGCAAAAAAAGTTTATAAAAATCCTCAATTTCAAATCCCGTAGACGTCATGATTTTTATGCCCTAGACTGTAAACACTATGATATACTTCCCCTTATGGATAGACGTAAGTTGTTGGATATGCTTTTTCTCTTTGATATCCTCCGAGGTCGCTTGGACAGCGGTGATCTGCTTTCATGTATACGTTTTTGCACCCCTAAAACGCGTACCAGACATACAAAATTGCTCAGTATCCCTGGCTGCCGCACAAAATACGGGAGAAACGCTGTGATGACCCGACTGCCTCGCGTGTATTCTGAATTTTTTGAAAATGTTGATATATTTTATCTGTCCAAGCAGTCATACCGTAAACAAGTAAAGCAGATTCTGTTTGATAAGCAGATTATACCATGAGCCAGTTCAACACTTAGTAAATAATTGATTATAGTTACTTATATAGAGGTATATAAATATTTCAATAGTCTAGGCGTATTTAATTATTGGATTAATAATCTAAGTCATACTTACTAGGGTTGTCAGCATAATAATGATTTGTATCAACATAGTAATATTTTGTATGTTTGTTCACTGATGTGATAATGCATCTTATTATTGTATTGTGTTGTGTTACCTTTTAATCTTCCCTTACATTACATTACTTTCTGGTTAAGCTATTCTTACAAATGTCGTGAAACTCTGTAATTGGTTTAAGTGACAATTGTCATCATCTCGTTATCACTGTGCAGCGTGTGTCGACTTTACTTTACTAGCTTGTATATATTCTTTGTTTCATGTAACTGCATAAGGCTGTGCATTGATAGTGTGATGTGTATTCCCAACTCATGTAACTATATTAATAAGCTGTTGAGTTTCCAAATAAACAAAATAAAAAAATAAATAAATAATGACATAAAGACATTCTAAGTAGAACTACCAAATGACTGAACTATTAAGGAAAAAAAAAATGTTTACAATTTTTTTTAGAAAAATACTAAATTTTAAGTTTAAGTGATCCGATAGAGAACCGTAGTTATCAACATAGCCCGAATGATCAGTAAGCTGAAGTGGCAGTGGGCCGGTCACATTTGTCGAAGAACCGACAACCGCTGGGGTAAACGTGTTCTAGAGTGGAGACCGCGTCTAGGCAAACGCAGTGTAGGGCGCCCTCCAGTTAGGTGGAGTGACGACATCCGCAAGGTGGCTGGCAGTGGTTGGATGAAAAGAGCTGAAGACCGAGCTCAGTGGCGTGCCATTGGAGAGGCCTATGTCCAGTAATGGACGAATACAGGCTGATGATGATGACAAAGTGTTTTGTGTTTAGAGAATCTCACTACCTTTTCTTAAAAATAAAAGTCGTGATCTAGTGGTAGGTATTCTATCATATTCACATTAAAATTCAACCCGAGGATGTTTGAGAAAATTGCCAACTATAAATATTTTCAGCTAAGATCGTGTTGCAATATTTTTCAACTTTCACGTTTAGAATTTTAAAATTTTCATTCTTTAGTTTCTTTAAAAACATTTGAACTGACTTGGTATAGGATAAAGGTAATGTTTTGTTCTGTGTCTCAACTAATAAGGCCTAAGTTTGATCATTTTTTTAAGGGGGAAAATCATCGAATGTCTGCTCCCGCCTGGGTGAGGCGGGAGGGAGTGTCAGGCTCTTACTGACTAAAAACCACCCCGTTCCTTCTCCTGCACGCAGAGCCGGAGCCCCGGTTACCCGTTAGGTTCTCCCGACAAGTTTGATCATTGGGTCAGGCATTAACTACTATTAGAGTTTCGTAATTACTTTACAATAGACACAAATGCTCTGGTTCGATTCCTAAATAAATTAAAGTAATAAAATAGCCCTTTATTCAGATTCAACTTAAAACTGTTACATATTTTAAACTAATTCACTTTAATTAGGTCTAGTATCTATAAAACTGGACTGCCTCATTGGCAGACTGGTCGCAATTGCGACTGCCGGGCAAGGGGTCTCGGGTTCGATTCCCGGGTCGGGCAAAGTATTACTGGGTTTTTCAAAAAAATCATAGTAGTATCACGGAGTCTAGAATGGTGCCCGGTATATAGCAACAGGCACACCCCCTATTACATGGGACTCATAACATAAATAGTGAAAAGTGGGTGTTACATTGTACAGTGGCATAAAGTACACCTCTGCCTACCCTGTTATGTTATGTTATGTTATGTAACTATAAAATACTTATTACTGATTTTCTAGAGATCCGTATGCCGGTCGGCGAAGGCCTCCTCCAACCTTCTCCATTCATGTCGTTCTTGAGCTACTCCGTACCATGTAACCCTTGCCACTTGCCTGAGGTCATGATCCCATCTTTTAAGAGGCCTAACCCCTTTTTCTGGTTCCTAGATTTGATTCCTAGTTGAGGTTAAATTAAAGTTTTCTCATATAGGTAAAATAGGCAAGCCAAGTAATATCTTGAGTGGCAGTGGGTCGAATAAGTTTGGAGTACGATTGCATAGTAAAGCAGTGTCGGGTTAAATGCCCAGGCGCAACAAAACATACTTTAAAACACAAATTAATATTTTTTATGTGTATTAACTAGTATTAAGTCTATTAACTTCTAACGGCACATATACTTTTATTATAACCTCATAAAACTTCCATGTTTAAGACAATATTCGAATAGCGTAGAAGCATCTAATGATGAGTTATACCTTTATAAATAACGATACAACCCGTTGTGGTAGCAGCTACAATACACCGCGAAATCTATTTCGTTTTCGTCCCGAGGTAAAACAACTTGCCATAAACAAATTAAAAAAAAGAATTAAGACGTCATATTTTTAGTATAAAAAATTTTATGGAAATTCGCACATGAAACAGACGTAAATTTGAAGGCACTATTCGCATCGCACGTGCCACTCGACGAGAAATTATTAACTAGGCCTCCGGTAACCTCACTCACACAATGAAACACAACACAATGAAACTCAACGTTCTTTCACGTCGATCTTCTGCTCGGCCGTGGTATCACTCCGGTCGAGCCGGCCCATTCGTGCCGAAAGCATGGCTCTCCCACGCTTAAAGTCAGTTAAAAACGAAGGATTTTATCAAGAAAATGAACTTTGTGTTACAACTTACAACTTTTAACGAACATCAAAAGACGTTACATTAGTATAATCCTTACTATCCTTACTAATATTATAAATCGGAAAGTGAGTTTGATTGTTCCGCGTTCACGCCGTAACTACTAAACCGATTGCTTTGAATTTTTACAGACGTAAAGTTAGAAGTTCGGATTATATAATAGGGTACTTTTTATCCCGGAAAAATGTGATATTCCCGAGGGAAAACAAAAGTATTGGTATAGATGGCGCTGTGTATATTGGTATATGTCACATAGGGTACTTTTTATCCTTTTGTGACGCGAGCCGTGGGTAAAAGCTAGATATCTATATGTCTTAACATAAGTAACTAGAATTATCACAACTTTGAATAGACTTCAGCCCATCCCTCTGGGACATAAATGGCTTGAAATTAACTTGACTCAAGCTAAAAGCAGTAGTTAATTCAATTTACTACATCGCAGTTAATTTATAACCAAGTTAACACCTGGTTATTATGTAACAGTTTTAGCTATTTTCAGAAATAGTTCAACGTTGTATTAGTTAAATTGTCACGCCTTTATCCCCGAAAGGGTAGGTACACATTACAGCATTTAATGCCACTATACATTACTGCCGAGAAATTAACGGGTTACCGGGGCTCCGGCTCAAAGGGCAGGAGTAGGAACGGGGCGGTTTATAGTCAGTAAGAGTCTGATACTCCCTCCCGCAACACCCAGGCGGGAGCAGTCATTTGGTGATTTCACCACTGCTTTAAAAAAGCATAATTGTGGCAACCCATGTTACACGTCAAATATCGATGACAACAAATCAACGGATGACGTCATAGAATCCTACATCGCACATGTGAAGTTTACAAGCGAATTAACACGAATAGAAAATCCCAACAAACAACTGCTGGGCAGAAAGCCCGCCAGGCACGATCACGTCGCCTGGTCGGAGGATCCTCCTTTTGCGATCTTAGGGAACTATACTCTCTATTTCCTAAAATCATATATTCAAAAAAATCCCATCAACACAAATTATGTCGTAAATTATAATACATAATATATAGTTCCCTGGCGACTTATCATATTATAACGTTATGGCCCGCCCGTCCCACGTTACAACGAAATAATGAGAAAAGTAATGTGCCTCCCAAACGGATATTACCAGGTTAAACCGTTTAAAAACGAAAATAAGTTTTTAAATAACCCGTTTATGTTATTCTCAAGCCTGTCCGGTAATGGTAGATAAGGTCTGGCTTTAGTTTTTATGAGGTTTTTACTAGTTTTATGTCCCCTAAAGGGGTTGTTTTTGTGAATTCAAAATTTTTTTACTCGTTATTTTTATTAGAATGAGCTACAAAATGTGGAGTAAGAATTAAACATGTAAATTAAGTATCTGTCCGTTAAAACATATCAATAACAATTTCATCCTATCTAGTAATGCATACTTGGGAATCGAACGAGTAGTCAGTTAGGAAATGCCGGCCCTCATCCAGTAGTTTCAAGATTGACGAGTAAAAGTGGTACTTGGAACATATTTGCAGAAATTAATATCATTTCATTTAAAACTCAATAAGTAAGTAATCAAGTAATCAAGATAACATCGTCACGCCTTTTATCCCCGAAGCGGTAGGCAGAGGTGCACATTATGCCACTGTACAATGTAACACCCACTTTTCACTATTTATGTTATGAGTCCCATCTGATAACCTATTGTTATATACCGGGCACGATTCCAGACTTCGTGCTACTACTGAGATTTTTTTTAAAAACCCAGTAATACTTTGCCCGTCCCGGGAATCAAACCCGAGACTCCTTGCCCGGCAGTCGCACTTGCGACCACTCGGCCAACGAGGCAGTAATCAAGTAATCAAGTATTAAGTAAAAGCAAATACGTTTTTTTCACAGTCCTTTAAAGAGTCAAAAAATTATCGACTTACAGACCAACTTCAAAACTCACCATAACCCCTGCTGACCCCGGAGAACAAGCCTAAAAACAAACAAACGATGTGAATCACCTGACTGCAGCAATTAGTGTCGCGACACACTACACTGACACTCGTCGTGTCGTGAGAGCAGACACTCGTCTAATTAGAGGACAGATTCCATGCTAAGTTGTGTTAACCAGCATTTTGGGAGTTGATAGGATAATTGTAACTCTTTCTAGTGACAAGGAGATGTAAATGAATGATGATACCTCGAATGTAGTTCTCAAGTTCTATAACACACTAATGTTTGTATAATGCCATTGTACAATGCAACACCCACTTTTCACTATTTATGTTATGAGTCCCATGTAACAGGAGGTGAGCATATTGCCATATACCGGGCACAATTCCAGACTCCGTGCTACTACTGAGATTTTTTTTAAAACCCAGTAATACTTTGCCAGACCCGGGAATCGTACCCGAGGCCCCTTGCCCGGCAGTTGCACTTGCGACCACTCGGCCAACGAAGCAGTCAGCGATAATTTATAAGTTAGGAAATAATTTTATAATAACTATCGTGAGACATACTAGATAGTATTAACTGAAAATCGAATGCAGTACGCTGCGCGACATCGCCGCGACTGCGCACGCTGATCATGAGGAAGAGGCCCTACGTGGCTCAAGACTAGTAGAGCTTTTCTCATACTGAGAAAAGCTCTACTAGTTTTTTCACTAGTTTCACATGAGTAACCCGCGATTTTTAGTTAATTAAATTAGGAAATTACTTTTTTGTGCGTGTCTGAGGTTATTGATCCTTCGTTTGGCTTGTCTTATGACTGTCACAACTGATAACACTTTTTGGATCAAGAAGGTAAAGAAGGAAGATAATCACGTAAAACTACAAATAGTTTCAAATGGGAAAACTTTTGTTTACAGCGCGACAAAACATGAAGACAAGGCAACTCTCATCTTGAATTGCTGAATGAAATTCAAGGCTTGAATGTCTCTAGCGACATGGAGTATCTAAATTCACAATTACAATTTACACGAACACGAATATTTATTAGTGGATAGCGCCATAGCGCTCACCGGTAACCGCTTGGGGGTTAATCAGTTAAAGAGAAAGTGTACATATACAAGTACACATTTACTACAATTGTTTTAAGCGTTGCCCCACACTAAGATTTTCTCCTGTGTCGTGGGTGCGTTTACAAACATACAAGTTCACACATCACACCCAGACCCGAATTAACAATCTATGGATCACACAAAGAACACGAACCCGCGACACGTTGCACGGCAGCCAGTTGCCCAGCCACCGCGCCAACGATGCAATCATACTAGAGGTACATAGTTTTAATTTCTGCTATTTCTTTATGTAGTAAAACTTAGGTGACATATTGAAACCGGCATAGTAGACTATATAACCCAATGTTTATTATTCTTAGATCTTCGTAATCAGGTACAGCAGTCATAATAACACACACACACACATTTTAAGTGTGGGAAGAGCCATGCTTCGGCACAAATGGGCCGGCTCGACCGGAGTGATACCACGGCCTCACAAAAAACCGATGTGAAACAACGCTTACGTTGTGTTTCGTCATGTGAGTGAGGTTACCGGAGGCACAATTACCCCCCGTGATTGGGCCTCCGGTAACCTCACTCCCTAGTCCCCGTCTCCCGAATCCCGATTCCCAAAAGGCCGGTAACGCACTTGTAACGCCTTGGTGTTTCGAGTGTCCATGGGCGGCGCCGATTGCTTACCATTAGGTGATCCGTCTGCTCGGTTAAAAACTTATGCTATAAAAAAACAAACAGTAATCCAACATAATCTATTCCTACAGTACACAACAGAAAATATCCCACAACTTGTAAACTTACACCCGCACTACACTAGACACAAACGAGCGATCAAAACAGCTTAAGCCGTCGCTAAGAACATTTCATTTGTGCCAAGAACAAGACTTGTGTGGTCGACTGTACCAGACTGTCTGTACCACAGACCTCAAGTAGATAGCTTTATAACTAAGACTTGTATTGTTTACTGTGTATTTTATTATTTACTTTTAAGTGTAAGAGATCCATGCTTCGGCACGAATGGGCCGGCTCGACCGTAGTAATACCACGGCGTCACAGAAAACCGACGTGAAATAACGCTTGCGTTGTATTTCGTCGTGTGAGTTACCGAAGGTTACCGGAGGCCCAATTACCCCCTCCCCAGTCTCCTCAATTCCCGAATCCCTCACAATCCTGAAATTCCCAATTCCCAAAATTTGAAGTCGGTAACGCATTTGTAACGCCTGTGGTGTTTCAAGTGTCCATGGGCGACGTTGATTGTTTACCATCAGGTGATCCGTCTGCTCGTTTACTGCAACGCCAGAGGAGTCAGGTGCGTTGCCGGCATTTTAAAAAGGAATACGCTCTCTTATCAACAAGGTACAGTTTATTTTATTAAAAGGCTTCCTTATAAAATTCTCAATAATCCCATCTCACATCCCCTTTGAAAGTCAGACCTCCGTAAGTTTAGAAGTCTGTTTCCACTCCCAAGTATCTCAAACTCAATATTGCATACGACACTCAGTAACAAAGTCGACATAGGAATCCCGTTAAAGAGTGTCTTTGACACACCGTGAACCGATTGCCACAAAATGGAACGCGAATCTGCAGTGGTATTCTGAAAACTATTCTAGTAGCCCGAAGGTTTAAGATGCCCGTTTCTCATACATAAGTGTTCGAAGCCTTGCAATTCCCAATGTACTTTTTCGAGTTATATACACTTTCTAAGATTGTTTAAGCACCAGTGACAGATGAAAAAGGAAAACATCGAAAAGAAACTTGGGCTTATAATTTGAAATCGCAAACCCGCATTCAGCAAGCGTGGTGATTAATACTCAAACCTTCTCTATACGAGAAGAGGTATTTGCTCAACAGTGGACACTTATTGGCTGTTTATATGATATAATGCGAATTTGAAAATTTCTTTTGAGTTGGTGATTAAAGATATTCCTAAATCTGCGGTGAGACTAAAGTTTCGTATTCTGAAAATAACTGAGTTTGACACGTGCGCCTCCAAGTGATAGTGGAAGTGAGAACAATTTCTGACATATTGGGTGTTGACATTTTAGATATTGACATTTTGACACTTTGAATGTAATAATTTTGAGACTAACTTTCGAGATAATAAATAAATAAATAAAATTTATTTGGTGTATAAAGCCAGATTACAAAATAAATCTTAATATCTAAACAAAGTCTAAAAATGTGTAAAACCTGAACTAGGTCCAAGCCTGTGTTTCAGGTTAAAAATGTACTGAAATATTTAAAATACAATAATATTGCTTATAAAACTAAAAATGTTATGTCTAAATTAAATTAAGCTAGTCTCTAAGTATAACAGGTGCCCACCTGTACAGTTTCATAAACAAACGTAAGCAAAAATAACTAAGTCAACTATAATAAAATGATTTGCTTACTTCGAGTAATTCCTCGGTTTGATCGTATGTTAAGGTGTGTACATAATTATGTAATAGTTTTTTACAGTAAAAGTGATTGAGGCTATAAATACTTAATTCTCTATTTATTCTATTGTATAAAAATGGGCCAAGAAAGATAAAGAATCTTTTTATAAAAGCGTGTTTTGACACTGAGGTTGAAGTGCAAACTATATCATTCCGCCTTTTGTTAGTCAGATTATTAACATTGAAGCTGAGTAGTGAATGTTGTTTGAGTATTAGCTGTACTATATAGATTTGGCGAACAGTTAAAACTTTGCAGGATCTATATAGCATCGATGTAGGAAAGAGAAAGGGATGGGAAAATGCAACTTTAAGGATGGCTCTCTGAGCACGTTCTAGAGGGAGTATAATAGTTTTTGATGCGCCACCCCAAGAAGTAACACAGTACTGGATAATTGACTGACATAACGCTAGGTAGATTTGAGTGATTAGTTTAACATCTCCGATTTGTCTATTTTTTTTAAAAATGTGCATCAATTTCCTGACACGTGCAACCAAAGCGCTGATGTGTTGTTTAAAACAAAGAGTTTCATCAATTGTGATGCCTAGATATCTGATGGAAGTAGTTTTTAATATACAAGGGCAGTTGCATGTGTCCACTGGACTAATTCTACATTTATGTGCGTATAATTGGGGTGTAACAGAGGTAATTGGACTCTTGCGCATAGAAAAGTGAATTAATTTTGTCTTCTCCGCATTTAGTGTTAGTATATTAGAGCAAAACCAACTATTAACTGAATTAAAAGCCAATTGAGCATTACAGTACAGTTCATTGTCGTTATTGGATGAGAAAATTAGGGCCGTGTCGTCAGCGTATGATATTAGTTTCCCATGATGCATCTCGATGTTACATAAATCGTTGATATAGATCAAAAATAAGGTAGGACCAAGAATACTCCCTTGAGGCACTTCAAAACCAGTATTTTTCTAGAATGGGCTTGTGACGTTGTCTATTCTAACACACGTAACGGTCATCTAGATAATCAGCAAAGAGGTTCAGTTGTGTGCCTCTGATACCCATACATTCCATCTTCTTTATAAGCAGTGGAATAGACACAGTAATGAGAGATGAATTTACTATGTTCAGAATAGTACTACTCGCTCAAAATTTCTGGATCCAGAAAGATATGATACATTTTGGCACTATATCGGTTCCTAAATTGAGTGCCTAACTCAAAATATATATAGGGTTTAGAATTCCGAGTTTGCGATCTGAATTGCAAATTAGGATTCGCTTTAGTGCCGTGTTCTGGCAGAATATTAGTAATAGACTGCTGCTATTTGGATTTTTCGAATATTATTTATAGTCTCATGTTTTCGAAGAAGCCGGTTTAATATTAAAGATTATTCTATTAATTATAAGATGTACTATCTATCCTTATATCTATACTTATATATATAAGACTGTCTCGTTGGCAGAGTGGTCGCAAGTGCGACTGCCGGGCAGGGGGTCTCGGGTTCGATTCCCGGGTCGGGCGAACTATTACTGCATGGGTTTTTAAAAATTCTAAGTAATACCACGGAGTCTGGAATTGATTGTGCCCGGTATATGGCAATAGGCTCAAACCCTATTACATGGGACTCATAACATAAATAGTGAAAAGTGGGTGTTATATTGTACAGTGGCTTAATGTGCACCTCTGCCTACACCTTCGGGGATAAAAGGCGTGATGTTATGTATGTTATCTATATGCATTTGCTTATACTTATAAAACAACACAAAAACAAATTCAAACGAAATAAATCCGGTGTCCGCTGCCCAAATATATTTTCAAATAAATAAGATTATAAGCGGGAATTTCCAAATTTTAATCATCATTATCCTCTTGAGCAATCGAAAGTACTTAAACGGGTATAGAATCTAAAACCCACTCGACACTAAAACTCATTGACTTATAGCTACTTTAACAATTAGACAAAAACGATTACAAAATAAATTAACAAAATATCGCGGGTTACTCACGTGAACATACTGAGAAAACCTCTACTAGTTTCGAACCACAGAGGGGTTCTTCCTCATGAGCAGCGTGCGCGGTCGCGGCCATTTCGCGCAGCCTACTAATAGCCTAGTTATTATATGTATACACAGTAACAAAATATGTATTTCAAAATCAAAAGGTAACTTAAATATATTATGATGTCCATATATCGTACATCTAAAAATCCTTTCACATAAATTCAATATCAAAGCAGCTTTTTATAAATCCTTTTCAAAAATATACAATTTCAAACACTACTGCATAGCATCCTTTCAATATTATTTTAAACTTTGTACGCCATGTTAGCTTGATGCTGAAATGATATTGCATTGAAATTGATGTGATCGTTGAGGGAACGATGTACAAACAATTGCTTGACTGGCTGTGTAATTTGATTAAAATATTTGTGTAGATTTTAACATATACGACATTATGTAATTGATTTTCAACTTTAGTACATACATGCATATAAGATTGATAAACGTATGGACTCGAGTATATCCTACAATTGTAAGCGACTACCGAGGAACGAGCAGTAAATACTACTGCCCATTCTTCCCTTTAACTTTCGATAATCTTCAAGTCATCTGGCAATCATAGAATACATAATATTACATAACATATATACATAACATCACGCCTTTTATCCCCAAAGGGATAGGCAGAGGTGCACATTATACCACTGTACAATGTAACACCCACTTTTCACTATTAATGTTATGAGTCCCATGTAATAGGGAGTGAGCCTATAGCTATGGCCATATACCGGGGACAATTCCAGACTCCGTGCTACTACTGAGAATATTTAAAAACCCAGTAATACTTTGCCCGACCCGGGAATCGAACCCGAGACCCCTTGCCCGGTAGTCGCACTTGCGACCACTCGGCCAACGAGGCAGTCATAATAGTACATAATATTATTATATGACAAACGTTTGCATCTGTTATCTTCAAGGTCTGCCAGGCTTGGGGTATTTTTAAACTTAATGGACTTACGAACGAAATGCCTTAAGGCATTCTTTGGTAGTCAACCATAGAGAAGTGCAGAGAAATGAAGCGATTGATGCGAAGCAGGAATACAATTTCAAAACATAAAGAATGTACTTAACTAAAATCATTAAGTAATATATCAACTACACGCATAAACATAAATATATTATCTTAAAACTTATATATTATCCTTAACAATAAATATATTACCTAATACAATATTACTCAGTACTAATTAAATTATGAACCCTTCAATACTTTTCTTAAGAAAAAGAGGTTAAAAAATGATGATGATAATTCTGAATGGTACACATGGTTTAGAAGCTACTAAACTAAACTCCATTGATAACTCACTAGAAATAGATGAAACAAACGCAATTCTAAAATCGACAATACCACTCCTACAAAAGGTCCTATATATTTGAATAATGAAAAAAATAAACCTAAATAAATACGATTCAAAATTGAATTCAAAGATTTGAAAGGAATAGAAGACAAATATGGCACGTTCGTTTTATGTAACCGAAAATAACAAACTCAAGTCTGTAACAATAGTATCAAAGGTATAATGGAAACATACAGACTGAGAATTCAAAAAACCCTCTTTAGATGTAGCGATTCTATAGTAAGGGCCGAAACACATAATTCCGTTGCGTCGCCGCAACGCTAAAGTCGACAGTTTGTGTTGCGGTGAGTTGCGGCGTTGCGACGTCGTGAAAAAGAGCATTTTGTTGTCGTTCGGTTTCGTCGTAGTTCGTCGTGATTTTCTGTTGTGGATAGACGTGTCTCTGCCATGGACCATCGTGAAAAACTTATTGTTTATTTGTTATTAAGAAGACATTACTCTGATATGCTGGAACGATCGCTGCGTTTGGGCGCCGCAACGCTGCAACGCAAACTGTTGCGGCGACGCAACGCGGTTATGTGTTTCGGCCCTAAAGATCGTATAGCATCACTGGAGTTATAGATTTCTTGCTCGTTCTTCTCCATAAAAAACAATTTGTAGAACGAACTCTTAGCTTTACTGACGACAGAATTATTTTCAAAATCATCATCGTCACCATAACATGACATCACGCCTTTATCCTCTAAGGGGTAGGCAGATGTGCACATTACGGCACTTAATGTGACTGTGCAATGTAACACTCACTTTTCACTATTTTTGTTACCAGTCCCAATGTAATAGCAAAATTCCAGATTCAGTGCTACTACGGACTTTTTAAAAGAAAAACTCGGTAATCCTTTGCCCGACCCGGGAGTCGAACCCAAGTCTCCTTGCCCGGCAGTAGCACTTGCGACCACTCGGCCAACGAGGCGGTCATCGTTGTCGTCAACCATAAGACATACTGCCGAACATAGGCCTCCTCCAAAGACTTCCAAATAGTCCTGTATCCAGCTCCTAGCAACAATTTTTAAGTCGTCTACCCACCTCGTGGTTGAATGTCAACGACATTTTAGATATTTTTTTTATATTTATTTTTTTAGTTAGTTATTTATTTATTTATTTTAGTTATTTATTTTTTTTAATTTATTTTATTAAACAATCGTTGCCCCACACTAGGAATATCTCCTGTGTCGTGGGTGCGTTTCCAAACATACAAGTTCACATACACATCACACCCAGACCCGAAACAACAATTTGTGGATCACACAAAGTGTTGTTCCGTGCGGGAATCGAACCCGCGGCACGTTGCACGGCAGCCGGTTGCCCAGCCACCGCACCAACCGGGCAGTCAAAGAAGAAATAGTTTTAGGCATGATATTTCTTATTCTCATGTCATAAGATACTGGTCGGATCAGACAAGTCGTGTCGTACCGTATACCTCTAAAGTGGCCTTTAGACGCGTTTTTGTCTAGACATCTTTTGTTTTGAACAGATCGGAAGTCAAAGGAAGATCACCTTTGTCTTAGTAACTGTTTTGTTTTTTATTGAAGCCTGTGGCGTAATGACTTTCGATGTCTGCTTTTAGAAATATGTTCTATAATTACTTTTGCTGGCGGTTTAACTCGTGGATTTACACTTTTTGTATTGCAGAAAATTACAATAGGGTCGATGACTAATTTTTATTTTTTTTATCACCTGATGGTAAGCAATCGGCGTCGCCCATGGACTCCTGAAACACCAGAGGCGTCACAAGTGCTTTTCCGGCCTTTTGGGGATTAGGAGTTCGAGGATCGTTGGGGATTCAAGGATTGGGGAGATTGGGGAAGGGGAGGGTAATTGGGCCTCCGGTAACCTCACTCACACGACGAAACACAACGCAAGCGTTGCTTCACGTCGGTTTTCTGTGAGGCCGTGGTATCACTCCGGTCGAGCCAGCCCATTCGTGTCGAAGCATGGCTTTCCCACACTTAAAAACTTAATGTCCGTCTGTTAGATTATTTTAAAACATTACACACGTATTATTTATTATGTTGCAAAATCGAATACTTTCGACAATGAATTGATTTGAAATGTCGTGTGACGTCACTTCTATGTAAATTGTATACGTAGAAATGACGTTTTGGCCCCCACTCCTAAACTTTGAACATCAAAATAAAAAATTACGTGTCTAATATTTTTTCATTACCTAACTGACGGACTGATTAGATTTTTAATTTTCATACCCAATTGTAGAGGTATACCAAAATCATGTCACTTGACGTTGTCTCTGCCTACCCCACCAGGAGCCAGGTTTGGTAATATGTATGCACGACTATGTTCACCAATTTTATTACTGACTAAAGTGACAAGATCATAATTTCATTAAAAAAAATAACAAATTAATTCACAATGTCATCTATCTGAAAACCTATCTGGTTTGCATGAAGTTAGGCTTTTAGCAGTTTAGCTAGACTAAAGCAACAAATAATTTCATTTCTTATACTTACTTTCATCTCTATTCGACAGTTCGAGAGCCCGGGGTCGGTGTGACAAATTTTCGAAATGCATTCATTGAAAATCCAGCTTCAGTGTCGTGACAGGTTTAATGTTGATAGCTTACAGGATTCAGCGCTCGCTGTAAAAGCGAACTGAAGATTGACACGTCTAACAGACGGTTTGTGGGTAACTGAAGATAAAACTGTGTGGTTTGGGTGCTGGATGTGGCTTACGTTATTTTTACCCGACTGAAGGAAGGATATTGGTTTTATAGTGACTGCCTCGTTTGCCGAGTGATCGCAAGGGCGACTGCCAGGCAAGGGGACTCGGGTTCGATTCCCGGGTCGGGCAAAATATTATTGGGTTTTTAAAATTGTCTTGTGCCCGGTTTATGGCAATAGGTTCACCCCCTATTACATGGGAGTCATAACATAAATAGTAAAAAGTGGGTGTTATATTTTACAATGGCATAATGTGCACCTCTGCCTACTCCTTCGGGGATAAAAGGTGTGATGTTATGTTATTGGTTTTATATAGAAAAGAATTGGTGCTTATTCTCTAGGTAGTTATACTTGACCAAACATGAACCGTTTTAATAGAAATTGGACGTATTGCGGTATATCATAATTTAAATTATTTTATTGTAGTCTACATAATTACCTCTATACTGTCAGTCAATGTGTAGGTATCTAAGACGTATATCTAAGGGTGCGTCTACATGTGGCGAATGCGCTGCAAAGGGCCTCTCGCGAGCCGTTTGCAAGTTTTTTTTAATAACAATATTTTTTTATTTATTCACAGTCTTGTATCCGTGTCCTTGTCATATTACAGTTACATTGTTTTCCTGGTCAAATAGTAGTTATAAAGATCCTAAATGCTACGCTAACCACCGTTTACAGGTTCCCCGCGAGCTGCGCATGGCGAGCTAGTTTGGTGCTCAACTCATACAAGGTGTTGCACATTCGCGAAGCATTCGCCAGATGTGGACGCACCCTCGGTATTCTTTTCAAGTAACTAGAACAGACGTACCATTATACTCTTCTAAGTCACATCTAGTATCTTCAACTTACCTGTGTTTATGTCGGAACTGTATATATTCAAGCTATTGTATTCACGCGGCGCGGCTTGGCTTTGTCAGCGATGCGGGTAGTGAGACTTGTAAGTTGACGTGTACGTACAAACATATACAATAACATAACGACTGTTTAATTCACTTTTAGGTACGTTTTTCTTTGATTTGCGACAAAATTACAAGCATTGGTTATTTACAGAGGTTTACTAATTCATTTTCTGTCAGTTTTATTTATATTTAAAAAATGTAGTATAGTCAATTTTATAGAAGATTGTGTATTGTAACGTCACTTTTTTTAGCGATAAACAGTAAAATTATTACTTAAAAATTTGTCTGGAAAAATACTAAAATTAATTTGGTCATAAAATCAGTTAATGAAAGTGTGATTGTTTTTTAACATTTTATAGTATTGAACAGTCGAAATAATTTTATTAAGGCAAGTAGGTATCTAATTTTTCATTTTTGTTTACTGTTAATTTGGATTATTTACCTGTTTAGAATACGAAAAAATAAAAACTTAAATAAAATTAAAACTAACTATTACTAAATTAAACATATACAACTTAAGATTAAAATTATTTAACAGAAAAAATAAAAAACGGAAACAACTATTTACAAAAAGCATCGAAATATTCGTCCGCACCGACGTCAGTGGGGAAAGTACCCAGAAGGCTGGCAGCATTTCCACGTTGTATGGCAATTAACCTCTGACCGAGAAAAAGACCAGCCCAGGTCACGAGAATATATGTTAAAAAAAAATGTTTTATTGAGAAAGATTTTACACACAACATGTAGTCATAGAGAAAACACGGCAGAATAAATAAAAAAATGTTGCCCACATAACATTTACAAAAATTACCAACAGGACAAAATAAAGGTCGAGTTCCCAAATACCAACAATTACGAAAATTGAATAAAAACTACATAAACATGTGAAAATCTATTTAATGTGGAGCCAAAACATCCTCATAACTAGTAAAAAAAATGATGGTACTGCAATAGGTAATCCCCATAATATTTATGTATTTATGAGGTTTCTCCTTCCCGGGGTTGACCCGGTGAAAATGGGCACCGCGTCCCGCGACCTGCAGGAAAAACGATGCTCATAGCCCCCTTCTAGAGGTAAATTTGGTTTCTAAATCTCCTTCTTCCTCTTCTGCTGACTACTTGACTACTGACACTGTCTGTGTGTGGTTCTGAATTTTGTGTGGGTGTAGTTTGTATGCCAGTTGTGGATAGTGAGCTTTGTGTGATGGTTGATTGAGTGGTATGTGGTGTGTGCGCTTGAGATGGTTGTAATTGATCGGAATCTGGAATGTTTGTGACGAAAACTGTGTCTCCTTATACTTTGCTAAATTTTATATGTGTATAATTATGTACGTATATATGTTATATTATGTTATATATTTTCCTACGTATATTTGGGTATGTATATGTCCCATACTTATTTGTCTTTTGCACTACGTATATACTATATATTTTAATACTTCTTCAATATATTTAATTAGTACATATTATGTGATATGTATAATTATATATATCTACATGTCAAAGTATGATCAAAACTCACAACAGTGTTAAACTTTTACACCTACTATTGTGTCTCTCTGCATCACCCTAAGGTAGACTGTTCTGCCGGATTACCGCCGTGGGATCTGGAGGCGAAGGTGCTCGCGCGGGTGTATAACATGCGCGCGGAGGCACGTCGCCGGGGCGAAACTCCGCTGCTGCGCCAGATAAGTGCGTGGCGGGATGAGCTCCGGCGCGATCTCATGGCGGAATAGCAGCAACGACTGTCGCAACCGGGGGTTGGGCTCGCTGTCATTGCAGCGGTAAGTCCCCTCTTTGAGGAGTGGCTTGAGAGACGCTACGGCGTCCGTCACCTACCGCCTGACGCAGGTCCTCACTGGACATGGAAGTTTCGAGAGGTACCTGTGTCTGATGGGGCGGGAGGAAACGCCCGGGTGTCATCACTGCGAGGACCGCCCTGAGGACACGGTGGAACACACAGTGGGAGAATGCCCTGCGTGAGCTGAGCACCGCCGTGCCCTCAGGGAAGTGATCGGCGATGGCGACCTCTCGCGTCCGGGCCTAGTGCAGGCCATGATGCGGAGCGAGGGGGACTGGGATGCCGTCTCCTCCTTTTGCGAAGCAGTCATGCTAGCTAAGGAGGAGACACGTGAGGCAGCGAAGCGCTGCCTCCTCGCAACCCAGCCATCGAGAAGGACACACCGGGCGTCTGGGATCGCAGGACGATCTCCGGCCACCGTAAGCGCGGGCCTGCGGACGGCGAGCATGGGTGGCTCCCCGTCCGACCAGAAACAGACCCGAGCGTACGGCGCGTCGCGTTCCGCGCGCGCCTCAAAGAGCCATCAGACCACCACAGATGGGGCCCAATACGGCCGATGCCGATTCGGAGTCGCGGAGAACCTAACGGGTGACCGGGGCTACGACTCGACGTGCAGGAGAAGGAACGGGGTGGTTTTTAGTCAGTAAGAGTCTGACACTCCCTTCCGCCTCACCCAGGTGGGAGCAGTCAATCGATGATTTTCACCTCTTAAAAAAAAAAAAGGGGGTAGACTGTTAGAGAATGCCACTAGGCATTAAGTCCGCCATTGTATACAATTGCAAGAAGTGTAAATAAATAAATAAATAGGTAATCCCCAAATCTGTACTGTAAATATTGTACTCCACCATTTTACTTAATTAAAAATAAAAAATATAATATTATGTACGATCGTATAGTGTTCTATTTTACTTTTCAAAAATGAATTTCCTTTTCATCCAAGAAAATCCAAGTTACCATCCAAATATTAACCTGAAACATTATTACAAAATCACATTCTACGCGTTATGAGCTACTCGTAGCGCTGAAAGATGGCTTTACTGAACTAATTTATTTAATAGGATTTCCTACTACGAGACCTACGAAGGCGTAGCAGGTCGGCTACGCTTGCTACGAACGCAATAAGTTAGCTGCGCTTGCTACGCGCGTAGCAAATTCGTAGCAGATTTGTTTAAGCGTACAAAATGGAATGACTTCTATTAATGTACTTTTATCGTCTGGTAAAAATGTAATAAACAATTAATTTTTAATTACTTAAAATGAATTAACCTCATAAAAATGGTGTTAATGTGCTATAAAAGCTGATGGAACTCGATAAAGCACGATTTTTATATCTGACTTGCGCATTCAATGTGTAAATAATTTTAATTATGAAACATATTCATTTTATGAAATAGATAGAGGAGTACTTTTTTCGTGGTAACTTGGTTATCATTATAATATATATGTATAAAAATGAATGAATCCCCTGTTCCCTTGGTTACGGCATCACGCGTCTAGGGCTGGACCGATTTCACTAATTCCTTTTTGTATTTGTTATTTTTAGGAGAAGGTTCTTAAAATAGAAAAAAATCTGGAAATCCGGGATATGAAACGGGAATGCGAGAAAACGGGATTGCGCATACGAAATCGCGGGCAGAAGCTACTATTGAAACTAGTATTACCGCTAGCTTAAAAACAACATCTAAAGGAACTTCTGAAAAACAGAATAAATCACAATAACACTTTAACTAGCCATTTATACACAAATTCAACGTTTAATATCCAACATAATCTTCGCTTATAATAATTTAAGTGCGGGAGAGTCATGCTTCGGCTCAGCCGGAATGATAGCACAGAAAACCGATATGAAACAACGCTTGCGTTGTATTTCGTCGTGTGAGTGAGTTTACCAGAGACCCTATTTCCCCCTTCCCCATTCTTCCCGATTCTTGAATCTCAATCTTCAAACTCCTAATCCTCAAAAGGCCGGTAACGCACTTGTAACGCCTCTGGTATTCCAAGCGCCCATGCGTGACACCGACTGCTTACCATCAGGTGATCCATCAACTCGTATACCGGCTTATCCCATATAAAAAATAAACAGCTAAAATAACCAATAAAAAACAAAACAATGTACAAATGTTACAGGAAATTTTCAGTAAACTATAAATCTTAATCGTAAACTGTATTCTTGCCTTCACATGAGTCCTGAAAGCTGTATGGCCGAGGTTCCCATATTTCCCCAGAGAGCTATGTTGTAAGCATTATTGCCTCAACAACGGATTCATTTTCAGCATATGTTTGTAGATATTTCAGCTGAAATGGATTTTAAAATCGATTGGGAGTGTAATGGTTTCTGAGAGTTTGGTAGGCTGTAATGTTATATGTTTGTATAGGTATTGGTATTTACTCAAGTTATTAATGTTATGCAAATGGATGTAATCATTGATTATTTTTTTATTTTGACGTGGTATTACTTTCTAGAATTGAAATAAATTGAACATGACTTTTAAACACAATTGGGATGATGACAGGGTATGAAAATTAAAAATCTGATTAGTCCGTAAGTTAGGTAATGAAAAAATATTAGACACGTATTTTTTTATTTAATCGCATAATAAAACAATACTTAGATAAAACGAATCAAAATTTAGCAGTGGGGGGACTAACACGACATTTCTACGTGTCAAATGTACATAGAAGTGACGTCATGCAATATTTCAAATCAATATATTGTAGAAAGTATTCGTTACTGTAAGAAAATAAAAATAACGTGTCTAATGAATAATGAAATTGAACATGACTTAACGAATACCGACTATTCGAATTTTTACCTAACCTTGGTATGAATTAGTATCTATTATTTTCCAAGAACACATTTTTACTATTAGGAAATAGTAAAATAACAATTTCTGTGGTATATTATGTATACTACTCGAGAGTGTGGCCGCCATCTTATTAGATATGAAAAACTGGACGTCATTCTCGACGGCACACCCTGATCTGCTTATCAAATTCCTTCCATTTTACAATACAAGGTAATAATTTTACGGCCTCGTTGGCCGAGTCGTCGCAAATGCGACTGCCGGGCAAGGGGTTTCGGGTTCGATTCCCGGGTCGGTCAAAGTATTACTGGGTTTTTAAAAATTTCAGTAGTAGCACGGAGTCTGGAATTGTGCCCGGTATATGGCAACAGTCTCGCCCCCCTCACATGGAACTCATAACATAAATAGTGAAAAGTTGGTGTTACATTTTACAGTGGCATTAAGCGCCGCAATGTGGACCTCTGCCTACACCTTCAGGGATAAAAAGGCGTGATGTTATGTTATGTTCTAATAGTTTTAAACCAAACCGAACATACAACAAAAAAATAAGCAACCAAAGAAGAAGTGTGACCCAATAAACCTCATGATTAAATAACCCCATTTCCAAGGTCTTTGAGGATAAAAATCCCCTAATCAGACCCCTTTAATTGACCCCATTTAATAAATTATAGGCAAAGAGCTTACGCAGCGAGATCTAACCTTAGTAAAGATTCTGTCTGTACGAATTTGTACGGCTCGGTAGCTTAATGCTTAGTGGATGAGCAGGAGAGTAGTTAGTTTGTTAGTTTTGATGGGGACATAGATTAAGAAAGAGGATTTTGTAAAAAATATTGTGAGGAAGTTTTATTTTTGTAAAGAAGCAGGTTTCTTATAACATCTATGCTTTGCTAGCGGGTTGGACAGTAGTATAGAAATTCTGTAAAATGTATCCTAAGTTGAATTCAAATACTTACGGTAACGCTACGGGCTCACGACGCGATTTTCATCTGCGCCCGTCGCGTTGGCGGAATGAAGTTTTATTTTCAGATCCCGCAGCCACCGTGGTTGCGATTATTGCCCGCAAATTTGGCGGTTGATTATCTCAAGACAAGCGGTTCAACAATAAGTTCCAGACCAGCCGTCCTATTGCGATCGCCCGCTAACCGATCGCAAAGCGCACATATACACACAGCTACATCGAGCTTTACATAACCAGTATAAGCTGAACGTTAAATGTGCGGAAAGATGATGCGACGCGATACCAGGATAAACTGGTTTTGTATAGATTGACGTGTGCCCGTGTGTACAACCCGCCGCGGCTGCGCCCGGTGCAGCGGGAGCCGCAAACAATGGCAACCGCCGTGGGCGTAAAACGCACCGTAAAATGAGCTTTGATTTTGACATCTGTTTTTACAAAGCCTCCGGCCCACAATCGTAGCGGGTGCGAGAGAAAATCGCGTCGTTTATTTAGCTTAACAGTATCAATACCCCGATGAGAAATGTATGCTACTCTGACGTCATCGAAATAATATAATACTATTAAAAGTATCCTTAGTTGAACAATTTCAACATACAAAAGAGATTTTAACTGAATGTTAACCATTTTAACTGGAGTATCAGTTATTTTAAAACCAGACAATATTAATAGAATATTAATACCTTAAAGCTCGAGAGGATGCAGCCGTTGCAATATCTAGAATGAAAACCAACTTAAACACAATTATTTTTACAATTCATGTTGCGGACAAATTAGGATTCGCTGATTTTTAAAAGATTAGACTAAACTCTTTATTATTTTACTCTTTTTAAAATTGACTTCTTAGATTAATTAAAACCCTATAACACGGCGACTGAATATCCATGGATAAAGGTAAAACGATGGTATAGTAAAATAAAATAAAACTAATAATGACTGCACGGTTGGCGCGGTGGCTGGCAACTGGCTGCCGCGCAACATGTCGCGGGTTCGATATCTGCACGGAACAACTCTTTGTATGATCCACAGATTGTTGTTTCGGGTCTGGGTGTCATGTGTTTGTGATATTGTATGTTTGTAAACGCACCCACGACACAGGAGAAAATCCTAGTTGTGGGTAACGTTTTATTTAAAAAAATAATACAAGTGTAGGGAACAGAGAGTATAGTTCCCTAAGATCGGAAAAGGAGGATCCTCCGACCAGGCGAGGTGATCGTTGCCTGGCGGGCTTTCTGCCCAACAGTTGCTCGTTGGGATTTTCTATCCGTGTTGAATCGAATGTAAACTTCGCATGTGCGATGTAGGATTTTATGACGTCATCCGTTGGCATGTACCATGTGTCGCCACATCACTCCCTCCCAAGACCGGAGGTCGATCCCGCTGAGACGGCTGTCGATGCTTGAGATGAGCGGTGCCAGAGCCAGTGTAGAAAGTCCCTAGTTCCAGTGAGTCGGAACTGTGCCGCTGATTGCCCAGTGAGTCGGGTGAGCGGTGCAGGGCGATACTCCAGTGAGTCGGAGAGATGAGTTCGCAGTGTCCCACGGTGAGTCGGGGAAGAGATGCTGCGAGGGTAGGTGCGTAGTGGCTGGCGTCTGCGTTGACGGGAGGAGATGTCCTTCAGAACCGTGTGCAGAAGTGCTGTGCCTATACGCTGGTGAGGCCGTAGGGAAGAACCAGGCTGCACAACTTCGTTGCAGGCGATGGTGGTCCCTGATGAGGCTGAGGATGCTAGTTGGCTGCGACTTGATTACTGCTCAGCGGAGAAATGATGAATGAGAGGGATGGCGATACGGATGACGGTGCTGATCTGCTCCGTTAAGTGAAGGTTACTTCCAATCACGTCGGGGTCACCACTGTAGGGAACAGAGAGTATAGTTCCCTAAGATCGGAAAAGGAGGATCCTCCGACCAGGCGAGGTGATCGTTGCCTGGCGGGCTTTCTGCCCAACAGTTGCTCGTTGGGATTTTCTATCCGTGTTGAATCGAATGTAAACTTCGCATGTGCGATGTAGGATTTTATGACGTCATCCGTTGGCATGTACCATGTGTCGCCACACAAGTATTAATAGAAAATCCTGTGCCTTTAACCAAACGCCACTTTAGCGCTTGTCTACAGAGAAAGTAGAAATCAAAATGTATCTGACAAGTGTCAAAATTTACGTCAATTCCATATAACTAATTTGATTTTTTATTCTACAAGTAGATAAGCGCTAAATGGCATTTGGCTACAGCTGCTGGATCGAAATACTTAATACATGAGGAAATACGAATACATTTTCATAATAAGAATTCACTTCAGTACTCCACAAACACTTAACCAATTAAAACCCATTCCCTTTTCCAATTTCAGAAATAAAACGCAAATATTTTTACAAAGAACATTTCTATTGGCGCCAATTATTCACCCACTTACACCTTCCCTTAAGAAAATAAATTAACGTTCCACCCCTAATATTG
The DNA here is from genome assembly GCA_038387885.1 of Spodoptera picta. Lineage (NCBI taxonomy): Eukaryota > Metazoa > Arthropoda > Insecta > Lepidoptera > Noctuidae > Spodoptera > Spodoptera picta. Next base: position 457,030 of record JAZHFQ010000073.1, read on the forward strand.
CGCCCCAAGCACTACTTAACATCACTCGTTAAGGAGTTAACTGCCAATGAAATTAAACTATCAATTAGTTTAGTTATTATTATAGCAGTAATAAAATTCTGATGAAGATATAGACCTAGTTAATATAGTTTTGGGGACTTGGTGCTCTTCAATGAAATGCCGATTATATGATGTTATATAATTAACACAATACACATGTTTTCAGTACAACGATTACAGATCGACTGTCTACTCTAGATTAATATCAATTACACGATGCGACACTTGTTAACAAATAAGGAGATGTGCTGCAGGCACATAGTTGATATTAAAGGCTTGTTCTACCTGAACCTTGTATGGCAATAGGTTTAACCTATTTTAACATGGGACTAGTAATACAACTGGTGAAAAGTTCATATTACATATATTCATTTTATTTAAAGATTAGCCTTAAGCTAAATATAACATGTTAATTATTTTAAGGTGTATATTGTAGTTTTTAGTTATTTGTATTTGAATTTAACACAACATAACATCACGCCTTTTTATCCCCGAAGGGGTGGGCAGAGCAACATTTCGGCACTTAATGCCACTGTACAATGTAACACCCATTCTTCACTATTTATGTTATGAGTCCCATACGGGACGCGACGTGTGTAGACACCCTTGCGCCATCACATCTTTTAAGCACTGCTGCATGCGTTGGTGCAGCTGCTTCTGCGGCAGAGGCCCTCAAACGGCGTAAATATTCAAATCTAGTAGGTAACTACTGTTTTGAGCCGTTTGGGGTCGAAACACTTGGGCCATGGGGTCCCAGTGCACACTCTGTGTTTATAGATATCGCCCGTAGGCTAATCGACTCTACGCGTGACCAGAGGGCTCTTTTTCTTCGCACAGAAAATAAGCATTGCCATTCAACGTGGCAATGCTGCCAGTCTTCTGGGAACGTTCCCCTGTTATAGTGATGCGGACGAATACTATGACGCCTAAATTGAGGGTATAATTTTTGTTGTATTCTTTTTACTTTCGTTTTATTTAATAGTTTAGTTGTAGTTAATTTTAAGTTGTAAATATTTATGTAGTTATTAATTTCATTTATATCTTTATTTAATGTGTCAATAAAAAAAAAAAAATAATTTAGTAATTACCCAAAACGTCCCACTATCAAGTTTTACCACAACATACTAGCACAATTCACAGACTCTCTACAATACAAGTGCATATTGGCCGGACGCCAACGAGTGAATTTTTTACCACACACACATACAACCCTAGCGTGATACCTCGGATTTAAACAGAAATACTATAACATATAATATACTACGGAAACTAACGGAACTACGGAAAGGATTTTAATGAAATTTGGTATACACTAGGTATGGGCTGACTTAGATGATAGGATAATTATCTTATAATAGGATTTTTATCCCGATTAACTGCTCCCATGGGATAGAAAGAAATCATAATCTACGCGGCCGAAGTCGCGGGCAACGGTATTACATAAAGCTGAAGAGTTTGTTTGTTTGTTCGTCCATATTTTTATATAACAGATTAAAAAAAAAAATAATAATAATAATAAAACACCTAGTCATTACGGAATCAACCATCTTTGCTGAAACTACAAAAGAACAGTTACAATTCTACAAAAAATAACATTCATAAGTCGAAAACTGTCCTAACTTTACGAAACCAATTTAATTGTTTTTATAATAACTATCGTGAGACATACTAAATTAACTAAAAATCGAGGGTTACTCACGGGAATATACTGAGAAAAGCTCATGAGCAGAGGCATGCATGAGGGTTTTTTTTAAGGGGGGAAAATCATCGAATGACTGCCTCCGCCTGGGTGGGGCGGAAGGGAGTGTCAGACTCTTACTGACTAAAAACCACCCCGTTCCTTCTCCTGCACGTCGAGCCGGAGCCCCGGTTACCCGTTAGGTTCTCAGAGTAGGCTATCAACTAAGTAGGCTAACTGCGCGACATCGCCGCGACCGCGCACCCTGCTCATGAGGAAGAACCCCTCTGTGGTCCAAAACGAGTAGAGCTTTTCTCAGTATATTCACGTGAGTAACCCGCGACTTTAATTACCTACGATTCTAAAATAACTCCTTTATTATTTGTAAACTCTTTACATTCCCATTTATAGCCATCAGTATTTGAGCAGGCGAAGTTAACGAGGTTTGTTTGTCGTTAAAGTCACAAGACGCTCCATAATAGTCTTATAACAGACATATAACAGTTTCATAATGTCACTGTAATAGTGTCATAAGGAATTTTGGTTTGTCATAATAGGTATTATAGGTGCTTTGTGGTGTTGAGTGAAAGCTTAGAACGGTGATACCCGACTGTCTTTATGAGATCTGAATTAAATAGTAAATGTGTATTGTTATCTTTTTTAAAGGTGAGTTCGAATGCTGCGTGTGGTTTGTGAAGGTATTTATAGTAGTGGTATGTTAGCTTTTTGGTGACTTAACTTTTAGAGCTCTTTTTATTTTTATATAACCTATTTTTAAGTGAGGAAAATCATCGAATGACTTCTCCCGCCTGTGTGAGGCGGGAGGGGGTGTCAGACTCTCACTGATTAAAAACCATCCCGTTCCTATTCCTGCACTTCGAGCCGGAGCCTCGGTAACTTTTTACTTTCTCCGCGAACCCTTAATAATAATTTTTCGTTTCTTGAAACCATTCTATAAAAAAATATTTATAATGTATAACATAATATAACATCACGCCTTTCATCCCCGAAGGGGTAGGCAGAGGTGCATACAGAAGTAACACCCACTTTTCACTATTTATGTTATGAGTCCCATGTAAAAGGGGGTGAGCCTATTGCCATATACCGGGCACAATTCCAGACTCCGTGCTACTACTTAGAACATTTAAAAACCGAGTAATACTTTGACCGACCCGGGAATCGAACCCGAGACCCCTTCCCGGCAGTCACACTTGCGACCACTTAGCTATCGAGGCAGATGTATAAACCATTAATAAACTGCATTTATAATACCAAAGATGCAATGATAAGTTTTTATATAATAAATAAATAAATACTTCAACAGTTCAAACTAAACAAACTGAAAAATACCCATTACCAATAATATATAAAAATCATATAAATAATAAAAATATCTTCAGTCAAAATCATCCGCCAAAACTTCAGCTTCAGTCTCCGACACCCGAAACTTTATCTCAAAAATTCCATCTTTACCCTACTACAAAGTACAACAATAGCTAGACTAGACTATCCATTTTACCCGACAAAGAGCAGCCATTGTAGAAAATATTGTTTCTAAAAACCTTTATCGGAGCGAGCAATTGACGCGATGTTACACCATTTTTCTCTAACCAAACGCTCAGCACTCCATCACTGATTTTACCCTTGCACCTAAATTTACCCTTGTAAACGTACCTTACCCTAGTAAATGTACAATGAGAGGCACATGCGCTTGACCACCACTAATTTAATCGTTCCTTGGACCTGATAAAATTCGCTCTCTAGCCTCCCCCCCATGACGATGAATTTAAGAACGAGACACTGGGTGGGGCTAGCACGGGGCAGATAACCGAACAACATCAAACGCACCACTGATTAAGGGATAATACGCGTAGCGTCACTTAGCTGCAACGTTATCACTTTTCGATTAGTTATGGCATTTTTTTTAATTTACCATATTTACAATAAAAGCAACCAAGAACCATGGGTAAAATTTATGGGGTATGGTGTGATGTTTTTGCCAGTTTTAAGTAACAAAATTTGAAAGTGATCAGGCGGGTCTGTCCCCAACTGTACCTTACCCTATCACTACTAGTGATCGCAAATGTATAATAAATTCAAGGATAGTGCTTTCCTCTAATAAAGCTGCTATCTTTATAGATTCTTGCTTGCGTCAACCCTAAGAAGTGAGTGGGTTGAAATGTCGTGGATTTAATATTATTGTGATTTTTCTTTGTGCGCATGATGAATGACATAATAATAATATACTTATGTGTGTTATATCTTCATTCGGTATTCACATGTTTAGATCATCTTAATCTTTTTTTTTTAAAGTGGTCATCAAGGACTGACTTTCGCTGACCTTATTAAATATTGAGTTAAAATAATAAAAGCTGTTTGTAAATATGTAGGTTGACTATCACATTATGATATATAGTCAATAGGTTGATAATATTCGTAATGGTATGAAACGAACAGTAATTTCTCAAGTAACAAAAACAATACGAAGAACAAATATTGTTTTATACACGACGATACCTTAAAATAAAACCTGTTTATACGATCTAGAGAACCAACCTTACACCCCAAACAACCTGACCAAATCAAAGATCACCAGCTGGAATCAAAACTCAACTCCAAGTGCTACTTAAGCAAAATAAAGCCGAGAATATCAGTATAAAAACAAAAATAAAAGGATATAAAAAATAGATTACATTAGATGAATGGACGTAAAGACCTATAGCTTCAAATGATCCAAATAAAGTATTGTTTATTTAATATCTTTTCCCTTTTTCACTTTGGATTGAAGCCAGGAAAAATATATGTGAGTAATATTTTTGTAAACGTCTTTTTTTCCCTATTGAGATATGGGGGACGTCTTTAGTGGTCGAATGAGTACGTTGTACTACATCAATATTTAGGGAAAGAGAAACAACTAGTGATTGAGTGTCGAAAACAGAGTATAAAGCTAAGCTAAGCTACTGATCTTACTTAGTAAGCTGTTTAGGAATAAGTTGACTGCTTCGTTGGCCAAGTGTTCGCAAGTGCGACTGCCAGGCAAGGGGTCTCGAGTTCGATTCCCGGCTCGGGCAAAGTGTTACTGGGTTTTAAAAAATCTCAGTAGTAGCTCGTAGTCTGGAATTGTGCCCAATATATGGCAATAGGCTCGCCCTCATTACATGGGACTCATAAATAGGGGAAAGTGGGTGTCACATAGTACAGTGGCATTAAATCCCTTCTTCTACCCCTTCGAGGGTAAACGGCGTGATGTTATATTATGTTATACTTCTTGAGTTACAATAAGTACATTTCTTAGATTTTCATGCTTTTCAAAGCCTTGTTAAAACGATATTGATAACAATATTTAACACAAACAGCCTGTGGCAGTCCACTGTAAAATTAGACGCCTATTACTTTACTCTCTACATAGAAAGGAATTTTTTTATGGCATAAGCCAGTAAACGAGCAGACGGATCACCTGATGGTAAGCAATGGGCCGCCATGGGCACCTGGAACACCAGAGGCGTTAATTTATCATCATCTTTACGCTTGTAATAGATTGACGATTGCTATCAAAAAGGTTCCGGTATATCAGAAAGCCCTGAAACCTGGTATCCATCAAATGTTTAATCCTCTATCCGCTATTGGCTCTTTCGATGCCCACGGTAAGCGCAGAGTTGGCAACAAATAATATGTTGAGTCTGCTATCACCACAAAATTCTCTATAAATTACATTTTTAAACACTACTTATAAAATAAAAATAATATTTAAAGATATAAAAAATAGGAGCCGACCAGTAGCGGGAGCATGGTCCAAGCTACCGGTGGTTAGGGCTCCAGAGACAGAAACCTCCTCACGATACGTGCCGTTTCTAGGAGAACTGCCTTCTGTATCAGGCCCTTGATCCATCCACCTAACGCCAGCCTCCTAAGATGGATGTCGAGGCTTTTAGGGATTAACCCATTGGCCGATACGACTATCGGCACAATGATAGCCGAATCCACACTCCACATGTCGACAACCTCGTGAGCTAAGTCTAGATATTTTATTTGTTTATCTTTCTCAGCTTTCACGAGGTTCTCGTCATGGGGAATGGTGACATCGATTATCATCGTGCGGCGTACTTGTCGGTCTATCACCACTATGTCAGGTTTATTGGCTACAATAGTCCTGTCAGTAATGATAGACCGGTCCCAGTACAATGTGATATGGTCATTTTCCAGAACTGGGTCGGGCACATACTTGTAGTACGGTACCTCAGATTCAACAAGTCGATAGTGTAAAGCAAGTTGCTGATGGATAATCTTGGCTACTTGATTATGCCTATGCAAATATTCACTGTTAGCCAAACGACCACAACCAGAAATTATATGTCTAATGGATTCACCAGGACTATGACATGCCCGACATATGTCAACAGTCCCATCCTTAATTATATATTTCCGATAGTTATTCGTAAGGATAACTTCGTCCATTATTGCACAGACAAATCCTTCAGTTTCTCCAAAGAGATTACTGAATCGTAGCCAAGATACGGACGCTAGAAAATCTACACTGGGCCCATGAAGGGCCCGGAAGAAGCGTCCGTGGAGCTCCTTGCTATGCCATACCTCCTTGCGATCATTGACGCTCAGTACCACAGGTTTGCGCCAGTTCTCTTTTGCCAAGGATATCGGAGTGAATCCATTGTCCACTGCGGCTACTTCTCGATGCATACCCTCGTTGACTTTCAGGAAATATTCCCTGAGGTTGCACACCTCACGGTTGTGAAGGGTCTTAGCATTTTTATTATTATTATTTACATATATTTATTTAAAATTCTCTATAAATTACATTTCTAAGTACTACTTATAAAATAAAAAATAATATTTAAAAATATAAAAAATAGGAGCCGACCAGTAGCGAGAGCATGGTCCAAGCTACCGATGGTTAGGGCTCCAGAGACAGAAACCTCCTCACGATACGTGCCGTTTCTAGGAGAACTGCCTTCTGTATCAGGCCCTTGATCCATCCACCTAACGCCAGCCTCCTAAGATGGATGTCGAGGCTTTTAGGGATTAACCCATTGGCCGACACGACTATCGGCACAATTATAGCCGAATCCACACTCCACATGTCGACAACCTCGTGAGCTAAGTCTAGATATTTTATTTGTTTATCTTTCTCAGCTTTCACGAGGTTCTCGTCATGGGGAATGGTGACATCGATTATCATCGTGCGGCGTACTTGTCGGTCTATCACCACTATGTCAGGTTTATTGGCTACAATAGTCCTGTCAGTAATGATAGACCGGTCCCAGTACAATGTGATATGGTCATTTTCCAGAACTGGGTCGGGCACATACTTGTAGTACGGTACCTCAGATTCAACAAGTCGATAGTGTAAAGCAAGTTGCTGATGGATAATCTTGGCTACTTGATTATGCCTATGCAAATATTCACTGTTAGCCAAACGACCACAACCAGAAATTATATGTCTAATGGATTCACCAGGACTATGACATGCCCGACATATGTCAACCGTCCCATCCTTAATTATATATTTCCGATAGTTGTTCGTAAGGATAACTTCGTCCATTATTGCACAGACAAATCCTTCAGTTTCTCCAAAGAGATTACTGAATCGTAGCCAAGACACGGACGCTAGAAAATCTACACTGGGCCCATGAAGGGCCCGGAAGAAGCGTCCATGGAGCTCCTTGCTATGCCATACCTCCTTGCGATCATTGACGCTCAGTACCACAGGTCTGCGCCAGTTCTCTTTTGCCAAGGATAGCGGAGTGAATCCATTGTCCACCGCTGCTACTTCTCGATGCATACCCTCGTTGACTTTCAGGAAATATTCCCTGAGGCTGCACACCTCACGGTTGTGAAGGGTCTTAGCATTTAATAAGCCTCGACCACCACACTTCCGCGGGATGTACAACCTCATGACCGACGAACGAGGGTGATGCATGCGATTTGCAGTCAGCAGGGTCCGGACTCGCCTATCCAGGGTGTCAAGTTCAGTCTGAGTCCACTTGAGTATAACCAAAAGAATACATTAGGACTGGCATGACCCAACCGTTAAAGGCTCGCACCTTGTTTCCGCCCGATAAGGAACTTTTCAGTACCTTATTCAGGCGACAAAAGAAGCGCTCCTGTAACGATTGCTTCATGTCCGGTCCATTAATGCCTAATCCTTCTGACATACCCAGGTACTTGTATGTATCGTTTGCGGAGAGTGATCTCAGCTTTGTGAAATCTGAGAGTTCTAGACCCTCAGATTCCACAATCCCTCCTCGCTTTACATGCATGACCGCACACTTGTCTACTCCAAACTCCATTCTGATGGAACTACTAAATTTTTCAGTTATACTCAGTAGTTCCATCAGTTGTTTCTTGTTTTGCGCAAACAACTTGAGGTCATCCATGTAAAGTAAGTGGGATATAGCTAAACCTCTTCTCCGCAAAGGATAGCCTAGCCCTGAATCCTCCAGTAGGGAGTATTATTATTATTATTATTTAATTATAAGCACACTTAATTGTAATATCTAGAGACTAGAGCACACAGTCAAACCATTGCAACGATTTTGTGGTGCTTAGATTATAAGATACTAACCTTTGTAATATAAAGATAAATAAATAAATAAAAATAAAAAACTGTCTGTTGGACACACGTAAATCACAATTTTTCTCCTGGCACTTATCCAGATCCATATAGATATCCCAGATACTATAAATAAACCGCGGCCTGATATGTAATCATTGAGTATTTGGTTTTCCATTTGGGGATTCGACCAGGGTATTGTCTTTTGAAAGAATTTGTCTTCCCCCCTTTTTTGAGTTATTTATAACTAGCGGCTTCGCACGGGTATAATATGCATGTGTTATACATATAAAACTTTCCTTAAGAATCACTCTATTTATTAAAAAAAAACCGCATCAAAATCCGTTGCGTAGTTTTAAAGACCTGAGCATGCATAGGGACAGACAGCTGGCAGATAGCGACTTTATTTTATATTATGTAGTGATATACATAAGCGGTTAAAAATGTATGTAAATTTGTCCATAAGATGCTCCTTTGAAAACATTGTATTATATGACACTCATAGTCAACAGATTCGTAAGTAGAAACTAGTGTTTTCTTCTCTTCTAACCATATCTTCTGATTCATTTCGTTGCGGGTTCCAAAACATATATTCATGTCCCTGGGACGCGCCGGACTTCGGTGTTAGCATAGTTGTATTTACTGTAGATCCTGGCTTACAGGAGTTGCAGCGGTTTTTGGAGGTTTTTTTATGGAATAAGCCGGTAAACGAGCAGACGGTTCACCAGACCTGATGGTAAGCAATCGACGCCACCCATGTACACCCGAAACATCAGAGGTGTTACAAGTGCGTTACCGACCTATTGAGGATTAGGAATTTGATTATTGGAGGGAATTTAGGGATTGGGGAGGGGGATAATTGGGCTTCCAGTAACCTCACTCACACGACGAAACACAACGCAAGTTTTGTTTCACGTCAATTTTGTATGAGGCCGAGGTATTCCAATCGAGCCGGCCTATTCGCCACATTTAATGTAGGTCGTGGAGGGCTTGTCCCAAAAATAAAAATTTGAGCATAACTGGTGGGAAATGATTATTACATTGTCTATACTATGTTCCTTTGTCAATTTCTTTGGTTATTAAAAGGTTCAGTATTATATATTTACATTGTCAATCAAACTGGCTTTTACAGTCACTTTTATAACCTCAAACGTTAGCGACAAAGTCACTTCGAAATCTACAATTCATATAAAAAATTCTTTTGACATTATCCCCCATCAAAACTGGTGAGCCATCAATCGGAAATCGTGATAAATAAAAAAAATATAAACAAAGAAACAAAGAGAATAAATGTTCAAATAAAACCATAGACAAACACCATAAAACAATGGCGGCGATTACAAAAACGCGGGAACTGTCAACGGTGTGACGTCATCACAATGGCGGAGTGTTTAAAGACAAATTGAGTGAACTGAGCTGTGAGATCGCACTGTTTGTATGTATCTTGTATTCTTTTTGTTTATTAATACTAATTATTTATTTTTAACATGATGCTTTTTACTATTCAAAGAATGTTTTAAAGGTGCACCTGTTAATGTAACACCCGAAATTCGCAAGATAATATTATAAAAGTCACTTAAAATAAGCTCCTTCTTATAATTTTTTTATGGCCTCGAGTAAGTAGCAGTAGTAGTCGGTAAACGAGCAGACGGATCACCTGATAGTAAGCAATCGGCGTCGCCTGGAACACCAGAGGAGTGACAAGTGCGTTACCGGCTTTTGGGGGATTAGGAGTTTGAGGATCGTTGGGGATATAGGAATTGGGGAGATTGGGGAAGGGGAGGGTAATTGGGCCTCTGGTAACCTCACTCACACGACGAAACACAACGCAAGCGTTGCTTCACGTCGGTTTTCTGTGAGGCCGTAGATCACTCCGGTCGAGCCAGCCCATTCGTGCCGAAGCATGGCTCTCCCACTGTAAATTGTTATTATTGTTGTTATACGGACATGATTCCTAAGAAAACTACTAAACAATGTAATAAAACGAGTTACTGACGTAACCTACTAATTTCCTGAACTTTGTATTCAAAAGTTATTGAACAAAAACTATTCTCATCCATCACAAAACACAATTAATTTCCTTTCAAATCTACAACAATACAATAAACATGAAAGCTAAAGCGATTAAAATCATAATAACATCGAAAACTACAATGAAAAATAAAATGCTTGACTGTTAAACTTTAAACTAATTAGATTAACGACTTTAGCCTGAGTTACACCGCGTCATCGCCAAAACCTTCAAAAGATAATGTTTCTTTACAATATTTTACTTTATACAGCAATAAATCATTCTCAAAATACAATACTATTATATAACTTGTGTAACAACTCGGAACAATTTAGAAAGTTTAAGCAACTCTTTAGGTATTCTAACCGAGAAGTTACATAAAACGATCTTAAAGACTTGGAAATATTACCGAAGTTAGAAATATCTATTGACAATGTTTTTGGAATAAACGAAATAATTTCCCCAAAGAAAATTGTTTAGGGAAAATGATTATCGTGATCGGAATTGATCTTTTCACAGCCGAAATTAAGGGTTCGAGCGAATTGCGCAGAAACAACCACACAATGGATGGACGTTGTGCCGCCAAAAATCACGAGGAGAAAAAAATGATAAATAAAATGCTATCACGGTGAATACTCCATAAATCACGCGGCAATCGGGTTATTTTTTTTTATTTCATACTTTTTTTTACAACACACAGGACGCTATATTTCACGCGCGAAAAATTTGGAACACAGTCACACGTTGGTGCTGTGAAAAATAAATGAATGAAACTTTTTTAAATAATAATTTGTTGTCTATGATACTTTGACAACTGTTGATATTTGGCGGGAATACGCTTTACTTATTGCGTTGGAAAGTAATATGGTATATTTGAACGTTAGCTTTGTTTGTGTAAATACAAAATGCATAGTTTTATTTTAGATTTAAACATAGATAATATCAATGCAGTTACAGATAACAAATGCAGTTGTCGTTGTTGTTAGTCCCCAAGTGAGTAAGGTTACATAATAAAAAAAAATTATACGTAAGAGGTAGGCAGTATTTGTCGCTGCCACTTCGTTGACAGTTTTCATTCCATTATTTTCATTCATTCATGTGTTTGATCCATAAATTATTGTTCCGAGTCTGGGTGTAATAACATAACATAACATAGCCTTTTATCCCGTGTGTATACAGTGCACATAATGCCACTGTACAATGTAACACCCACTTTTCACTATTTATGTTACGAGTCCCATGTAATAGGGGGTGAGCTTATTTCCATATACCGGGCATAATTCCAGACTCCGTGCGACTACTGAAAATTTTTAAAAATCCTAGTAATACTTTGCCCAACCCGGGAATCGAACCTAAGACTCCTTGCCTGGGAGTAATAAGCATGTGAAATGATATGTTTGTAAACGCACCCACGACACAGGAGAAAATCCTAAAGTGGACAACGCTCTAAAAACAATTTTATGATCAAGATGCATTTGTCATTTGTAAGCCGCCTATTGTTTGTGATGAAATGATATAACAAGGTGGATAGTAAGTCATTTATCTGGAATACAAACAAAAAACAGCTTAAACGAATCTATCAATAAACCCAATCCACTTTAGAGGACAAAAACTGTAAACCTAAGTGATACATTGCAAAGAAATCTTTCCGAAAAATAATGGTAAAAGCATAGATGACGCAACACCGTCCTAAGTTCGACGCCATCCTTCATGCAGAGGGCATCGATCAATCCTGAAGCTGAAAAGGTGTTTTCCTGATATTTTTAAAAACGGTCAAGCGTATGTTGTTCTTTGCAGGGTGCAGGTCTTTTGACATTGGGAAATGGATTGGAACTCCGTATTGTCATTGTGTAAATGATGAGTGTGTTATTGATCGAGTGGTTGATAGTACAACTAACGTACGAAGGAATCTTGTGTTCAAATTCCAATTGATTACAAAACTCCACCGAATGGTCCGATTCTCGGGTCAAATTAGGTATTATTGGAAAATGGATTCTACGCTAAATAAGTGCATCTCAAAATTAATTATTATGTTTTTCGTAATTATTTGATGAGGAACTCAACTAGTTTCAAGCCATGCTAGAGGCTTTTATATTCATGAGCAGCTTTCCGCGACCCGCGACGCGGTGTCTATCGCGCTGCTGCGTTCAGCAGCTACGTGAGTAAGCCGTAAAACACAATAATTAATTTAGTATGTCTAATGAAATGAAAAATGAAAATGAAAAATGTTTATTCGGCATAAGACATGCACGCCAGAAAAGACATAAATATAAAAAAAGCATAAAAACAGAAAAATTAAAAGATAAAAGTTAAATTATAAAACTAAAACTAAAACTAAAGCAAGCCAATAAGCCATTCAAGTGCGCGGTGTTGGCGGACATGTCCAATCCGAACGGGTCACCAACTCAGCATAAAGCTGGTCACAATGAGCACCCAAAACTGATATTCAGTTGGCACCCCTGCCGCACGCACGCACGCACGGACGAGAGCAACACATACTTGTAATCCACATAATTATGAATGGAAACTTTGTTATTAATTTTGTGTGTTCAATTTATTAACAAATATAATAGTTATTAATAATGTGCTATAATAATTGTGGAGTTATGTGTGTAATGTGTGGACAGTTCATGCCAATGTATGATTTGAGATATGATGAAACAGGGACGGCTGTAATAATCAATATTAGAATTAAATGTCTCACGAAAGATTTAATTTAAACTAGCTTCTGCCCGCGACTTCGTACGCGCAATCCCGTTTTCTCCCGTTCCCGTAGGATTTTCGGGATTTTTTCTGTCATAGGAACCTTCTCCTGACAATAACAACCACAACAATAAAAATACAGCTAAATCGATCTAGCCGTTCTCAAGTATGACGTGACAACGGGAAACGGATTTCATTTTTATATATACCTCTACCTCTATAGAGGTTGATAAGTACATCTGTGTTGTCTTCAAGAAATAAGAGCTGTTATAGCTGTTTCTATCATGTTATGTATGTTATTAGTTTTTCCTAGTTTTTCCACGAGTGTCTTCATATCAGTCAGTCAGCGGTACACGAAGCCACAATTGTACAATAATTATAATTATGAGTTTTGTAATCGTAACTAGGTGTATCTATTAGTTCATTGATGTATTCATTTTTTGGTATCCGTTTCAGTTTTGTATTGTATTTTTGTTGTATTATATTTTATATGGGGCACAGTTGTCGGTTTTCTATGAGGCCGTGGTATCCTGTAATATATTTAAATTCTATTATAATCACACGTGATTATAATATAATGTTAATATTAAATGTTATGTACTACATTTTTCGATTAACCCTCCGTGCACCAGGTGGGGTGTGACAAACCCCAGTCCTTCAAATTTCGTAATAATTTTGAAACTGTGAACGCGCCGAAGTTCGTATTCTCAGTAGCTGGAATTGCGACGTTGCCGCTCTGATCAGGGCCGCTAAGTCAGTCCGGCGGCAACCGCCAAGCGAGAAACACGCCCTTAAAGCACGCGTGGGCGTCACACACCCCACCTCGTACGGCGCGTTGATAATAAGGTGAGAATTTTATTTGATGTATATTGTGTGTTTTTTATTTATGTGTATTTATTGTATGTAAGTTTAGCATTTTAAATGCATTTTAATTCGTTACAGATAACAGTTTACATGAAAAATGTCTCGTATTAAAGAAGCTGATATATTACAAGCACTTTTAGACGAAGGAGACGTCTCTGAGTTAGAATCTGGAGGTTCAGGACCGGGATCTGAAGATGAATCTGAACATTTGAGTATTCAGAGTGACACGAACAGCGAAGTTGATGCGGAAATGCTTTCTTCCGATCTTAGCAGTGACGAAGATGTACCACTTTCAGAGCTTCGCCCGTCTAGACAAAGGTTTTATACTGGCAAAGATAAGACAACAAAGTGGCAAAAAGAATCATTCAGGAGCAACGTTCGCTGTAGAGCAGAAAATATTATAACTCATTTGCCTGGTGTGAAAACAGCTGTAAGGGGTAAGTTATCACCTCTTCAATGTTTTCAACATTTTATTTCCGATGCTATGACAGACGAAATTGTGGATTGCACTAATGAAAAAATACTCTCACGACCAACTAGTGATCCCCAACAATCACAAACCACAAAGGAGGAAATGAAAGCACTTTACGGTTTACTTTTCCTATCAGGTTTGGCTCGTTCTGGTCGTCAAAGTACAATCGATTTATGGGCTACTGATGGGACAGGAATGGATATTTTTCGAGACACGATGAGTAGAAATAGATTTGCTTTCCTATTGAATAACTTGAGGTTTGACAGAGCGACTACACGAAGCGAGAGACTGAAGACTGATAGATTAGCTCCGATAAGAAATATTTTTGAAAATTTTATAAAAAACAGTCAAGATGCTTACATTCCATTCGAAAATCTAACTTTGGATGAAGAATTGGTTGCTTTCAAAGGACGATGTGCATTCCGCCAGTACATTCCGTCAAAACCAGCCAAGTACGGAATAAAAATATATTCGTTAGTTGACAATAAAACCTATTATACTTTGAATATGGAAATATATTGCGGAAAGCAGCCCGAAAACAGTCCCTTCGCCGTGAGCAACAAGCCGTACGATGTGGTCGATCGTCTAGTCCAATGTGTATCTCAGTCTTCTCGAAATATCACTATGGATAATTTTTTTACTAGCTACGAAAGTACAGAAAATTTACTTCATAACCATAAGCTCACCGTTGTCGGAACTTTGCGCGCCAATAAGACGTGCATTCCTCCAGTTTTCAAGAAACATCGTGAAGTACATACGTCACTATTTGGATTTCAAAAGGACATTACTGTTTTATCCTACGTACCAAAGCCGCGTAAAATGGTATATCTGATGTCTTCACTGCATCATGACAGAGAAATAGATTCTGCAACCGGAAGTCCACAAAAACCCGCAATGATCACGTTTTATAACCAAACCAAAAGTGGCGTAGATGTTGTGGATAAGTTATGTCGTACTTATGATGTTTTATAACCAAACCAAAAGTGGCGTAGATGTTGTGGATAAGTTATGTCGTACTTATGATGTTTTATAACCAAACCAAAAGTGGCGTAGATGTTGTGGATAAGTTATGTCGTACTTATGATGTTTTATAACCAAACCAAAAGTGGCGTAGATGTTGTGGATAAGTTATGTCGTACTTATGATGTTTTATAACCAAACCAAAAGTGGCGTAGATGTTGTGGATAAGTTATGTCGTACTTATGATGTTTCCAGAAATTCCAAACGTTGGCCGCTAACGATATTTTTTGCGCTGCTGAACCATGCAGGCATAAATGGAATGATTATCCACATGTTCAATTATGGTATCGAAAGAAAGAAAAACAATCTGAGAAGTAAATTTATTCGAGAATTGGGTATTTCTTTGATAAAAGGTCACTTAAACTCCAGAAGGCAGAACCAAAAGCTTCCAAGGGACCTACGCAATAGAATTGATAAATATTTTGATGATTCATCTAAAAATTTAACCGATCGTACAGCAAGAAGGTCTAATGCTCAAAAGAGATGCTTAAGCTGCCCTAGAAATAAAGACAGATAAACAAAATACTCATGCAAAAAATGTTACATACCAATATGTATGGAGCACACTGATTTTTTTTTGTCAAGACTGTGGTCAATTGAACACCGATGATATCAATTAAAATTGATCTTTCCAGTGTTTGATTTTTGTTTGGATAATAGAATATATATTTTAGTTTGTAAAATTAAAATGATTGTGATAATTAAAAGTGCCATTTGAAATTAGTACATAAGAAATTACTGTTAAGTTACATAAATAGCAGAAGTTGTATTTTTTGTTCTTTTATAATAAAAAAATATTTTAATACATACTTTCTACTCTGAGTTTTACTTAAACCTAATAATTATTGTGAATTTATAAATATCTAATATTTAATTCCGCCAAAAATAAAAAAATATGTAATTTTATCACTTTTCTATTTTGGGGTGGAAAAGTGAGTACACCTAGTCCATACTAGGTGGGGACCTAGTATGGGATGAGACTTTTAGTCACCTGGTACACGGAGGGTTAAGGAACCCCAAAAAAGGATCCGTATCATTGTGTCACAACGCCATTACTTTCACTATTGTGACAAAGAAAGAGGAAATAATTATCCTTTGGAAGATTCCTTTGACTTCTATCATCAGACCATCCTCTTTGCAAGGGTACGTCCGGATCTGTAGTGTCGGTTACTGACGAAAATTATTGATGGAGGTATTAAGACGGTAGGAAGGAAATGTATTATTGTCGGACTATTTTTATTATTTAAAATAATCAAATAAATAACGTAACATAACATCATGCCTTTTATCCTCTAAGGGGTAGGCAGAGATGCACATTATGCCACTGTACAATATTACACTCACTTTTCAGTATTCATGTCCCTATAATAGAGGTTGAGTCTATTGCCATATAACGAGCGAAATTTTAGACTCCGTGCTACTACTGGTATTTTTTTTAAACTCATTAATACTTTGCCCGACCTGGGAATTCAACTCAAGGCCCCTTGCTCTGCAGTCGTCCTTGAGACCACTCGGCCGACGAGGCAATCACCTTTAAACCACTACCTCCCATAACCGTTTCGTTCCTGTTTACCACCTACCACGTACATTACTGCACTACCCAAAGGATGGCTGGCAATAATGCTGTTAGCATTAAGTCCTCCTTATGAAATAGGGTAGTTGCCAGAGAATGAAAATTAAAAATGTAATTAATCCGTCAGTTAGATAATGAAAAAATATTAGACACGTAGTTATTTTTTTTTCTCGTATAAAGTTACAATACTTAGATAAAATAGACTTAAGTTTAGGAGTGGGAGGTCGTCACGTCACTAAGTGCTACAAAAGTAGCGTATTGTGACGTCACACGATATTTCAGATTAATATATCGTCGAAAGTATTTAATTTTGTGAGAAAAGAAAAAATACGTGTCGAATGTTTTAAATTAATCTACCAGACGGACATTAAAAGTAAGGGAGCACTACCTTTCCTTATCTTGTTCAAATTAGTGTCATATATATATATGTATAATATGTTTATTTGTAATATACTCTAATATGTGTATTATTTGATGTGTATCTATCATATGTATGTATAGGTTTATGTATTTTATTGTGATCTATTTATTTAATACATTTTATGTCATGTTACGCACAGTGTCTCTGTTTTTACCGTTTTTCCTGTCGAAGGATTGCAGAAAGAGATTCCTTCGGGAATATGTAGTACCTCCAATTTATTTATATATGTGTTCTCCTGTGTACTGTCTGTGTGTTGTGCATAAATAGATAAATAAATAAATAAATAAATAAAATAAAATTTAGGCAACTACCAACTACTATTGTAGAGGTATAAAACATAAATTAACAAATTTTCCAGGCGAGGAAATTATACCCATAATCGTATCGTGTACAGCCAGACAGTTACCATCACATGTATAAGACTTAGATACATGTAACATATTTATAAATACCCTATAACTAATCAATACAGCCTACCGCCATTCTAGGGCCGGTATGTGTGTGCCATATACCACAGAATGCTCGATCGAGCCAAGTTTAAAGGCGTCGACGTTGCCATCTGTCTCCTTCACTTGAGGACAAACTTTAAGGGCATGGAGTTTGAGTAGGAATGTGTTGTAGAGAGGTAATCAAAAACTTTTTAAAGTTACAAAAAGGATTTTAAACTGTCAAACACCGAGCGGTCACCGGTGACCTCAACCTATTGTTCTATCATTGTGTCTATAATCTACCTCTATAATGACGGTACTCGACGAGTTAAGTGAAGAAATTACCTATAGTATTGATCACATTTTACTACATAGTATAAATAAACTCGCTATCCGCCGTATGTCTGTCCCTATGTATGCTTAGATCTGTAAAACTACGCAACGGATTTTAATGCAGTGTTTAATAGATAGAGTGATTCTTAAGGAAAGTTTAAATGTATAATACATACATATTGCACCCGTGCGAAGCCGAGGCGGGTCGCTAGTACATTATAAATGTAAAAGTTTGTTTGGATGTTTGTCCGTCAATCACGCTGAAACTACTGAACAGATTTTGATGAAATTTGGTATACAGGGCTAACTTAGGTGCTAGGATACATTTTCTCCCAATTAAATGCTCCCATGGGATAAAACAAGAATCATATTCTTCGAGGACGAAATCGCGGGTAACAGCTAGTAAGTAATAAATACATGGTATTTTACTAACATAATCATTACTTACAAGTAAAGTAAGAAGTTCAGGTACGTCTTTTTATACCGCCAGTTCTTAGTTATTAGAAGCTATCTGAGACCTTATATCGATCCTGTGCTGAAAAAAACCGCCTTCAAAAACTAAAGATAAACCATATAACGAAATAAATAACTATTATTAGTTATACGCACTTATAGCTTACACACCCACTGATAGGTTAGAAGAAAAAAAACATATACGGTCGAATTGAGAATCTCCTTAATTTTTTGAAGTCGGTTAAAAATATATTCCTTCGTTGAGGAATGACTGCCTCGGTGGCCGAGTGGTCGCAAGTGCGACTGCCGGGCAAGGGGCATCGGGTTCGATTCCCGAGTCGGGAAAAGTATTACAGGGTTTATATATATTTATAACTATAAGGAATGTATTCCTGGGTAGGTCTACCTAGAATGTTAATCTAAAAAATCGTACTTGAGTAATAACTATCCTTCTCACTGTGAGCTTCGTCAATAATAATATTTTGTCATTCGGGATGTAGGGTACAAGGTTCCAAAAGGTCTGATTGGTCCTCCACCTAAAATACTTGTGTACCATTTTGTTAACATTCCAATTTGAACGCAAACGGTTTAGAAAGTGGTACGATTAGGATAAAAGAACAAAATAGACATATCATCACTTTCAAAGTGAACCTTAGATAATATAACTTGGTAGTCGTATTACATCAAATCTATATTAAGCATTAATCAAATTGTTTATTATTTTGTTATATCTGACACCTAAATTGGCAGGAAATATATTTTTTTTATAGCATAAGCCAGTAAATTAGCAGACGGATCACCTGATTCTAAGCAATCGGCGCCGCCCATGGACACCCGAAACTCCAAGGCGTTACAAGTGCGTTACCGGCCGTTTGAAATTGGAATTTTGAAGATTGTGGAGAATTCGGGAATTCGGGAGACTAAGGAGTGGAGGGGTGATAATTGGGTCTCCGGTAACCTCACTCACACGACGATACACCACGCAAGCGTTGTTTCACGTCGGTTTTCTGTGAGGCCGTGGTATCAATCCGGCGAGCCATTCGTGCCGAAGCATGGCTCTCCCACACACACAATTATACTCAATTTTAAATAATTGTTTACTTATAATTCATAAATCATTGTCTTATAAATACTCAAAAGTCTAAATATATAAGCTAAATCGAAAACTTGATACCCAAAACTAATAATAGCAATAGTTGGGCGACCGCGGAGATGGTAGGAGTCACATAATGAATAATTGTGTATCAATCATCCCATTGTTTAGAGGGTAAGCAGAGTGTGTTGGGGACGAAATAATTAATTTATTGATTGTATTATTGAATTGTGTTGTTTGTGATTTGAATTAGTTGTTATTGAAGGTGAACGTGCGATTATCTTGCATGATTGGAGAGATTAAAGTTATCTAATACTCTTATACTTATGTATACCTGTCGCGGAGAACCTAACGGGTAACCGGGGCTCCGGCTCGACGTGCAGGAGAAGGAACGGGGTGGTTTTTAGTCAGTAAGAGTCTGACACTCCCTCCCGCCTCACCCGGGCGGGAGCAGTCATTCAATGATTTACCCCCCATAAAAAAACTTATATATACTTATTCGTATTTATTTATTTATTTTTATTACAATAAGGATGATGGCAGTGTATGAAAATTATCCATCTTGCTGTAATATGCGCTGCCAACGGATATCAGGACGGGGCGACCAGTCGACTGTCCTTCAAATTTAGGGTTCGTGAGCATCTACAGAAGAGGCTAGCAGACTCAACTCACACTTGTACGTATTTATGTGTATTTAATCTTATTCTATTACCTTATACTATTATAACCGTCATCATTATCATTATAGCCGTCAACTGGGATTGGTCAGCTCCAGACTGTATTTTTTTTAATGTCCTTTAAGGTTATTTTTTTTCGATCTCTTTGACTGTATTTTAGTGTTACATTGTTCTCGCACAACCCAAACAACTAAACTATGTAACTGGAGAATTGTGAACTTGATTGAAAAAGAGTAACCTATGGAGTTTTTTGCTCGTTCTTCTCCATCGGAATCTACACCTTGGAATGAGAAAATAGCTTCACTTGTTAATTTTCTTTATTGACGTTCAAAAGTGCCTCTATGGTCTAATTGAAATAAATTATTTTGACTTTGACTTTGACTACATAAAGCGGTAGAGTTTGTTTTTTTGTTTGAACGCACTAATCTCCGTAACTAAAAGTCTGATTTAAATAATTCCTTCTGTGTTCGATAGCATTTAGGTATCGAGGATGACTATTGGCTATAAAACATCACGCTACGACCAATAGGAGCTGAGCAGAGCGCGTGTGAAACCGCGCGGAAGTAGCTAATCCTTACTAATATTATAAATCGGAAAGTGAGTTTGTTTGTTTGTTTGTTCCGCTTTCAAGCCGTAACTACTAAACCGATTGCTTTGAATTTTTGCAGACGTAAAGTTAGAAGTCTGGATTAAATAATAGGGTACTTTTTATCCCGGAAAAAATTGATTTTCTCGATGGAAAAAGAAATTATTGGTATAGATAGAGAGGTATAGAACGAAGTTATGTGTGTATTGGTATATATATATGTCACATAGGCTACTTTTTATCCTTTGTGACACGAGCGAAGCGGCGGGTAAAAGCTAGTTATATTATATATTTGCTTTCATATATTCAGCAATGTATATGTCCCATACTTATCTGTCTACTGTTCGTTGTGCATTACGTTTACGCGCTTGTAACGCCTCTGGTGATTCAAGTGTCCAGGGCGACGCAAATTGTTTACCATCAGGTGATCTGTCCACTCGTTTACCGGCTTACCCCATAAAATAAGAATAAAGCGCCTATTAACATGTTGCTTAACACGAATACAGAACCAAAAACATAACCCAAGCACCAATAGCACCAATATCCCACTCAATAGCTACGCAATACTAGTACAGACAAGCAAGTATTTCGTCATATATAAGTTGTTGTCCAGTTCTCTTAGTTGGCAAGTTTCGTCCCAAACCCTGTACTTTATAGTTTGAAAAGTGATGTTGCAGATTTATGTGGCTGGATGTGGTAGATAGTTTTCGTTAGTGTTATTTCATTTTAGAAAGAAAATAGGTAAAAGGCGAGGTAGAAATATATAATTATTATCAACATATCAGACATAGGATATCCATTGTTGAACACAGGCCTCTGTCAATGACTTCACATAACATTTTTAAGCATACGAAAGGGCCGGCTCGACTGGAGTGATACCACGGCTTCATAGAAAACCGTCGTGTGAGTGAGGTTGCTGAAGGCCCAATTACCCCCCTCCCTAGTCTCCCGAATCCCCGAATCCTCCATAACCCTCAAATTCTCAATTCCCAAAAGGCCGGTAACGCACTTGTAACGCCTTGGTTTTTCAGGTGTCCATGGGCGACGCCGATTGCTTACCATCATGTGATCCGTCTACTCGTTTACCGGCTTATGCTATGAAAAAAAAAACAGCGCTTTTTATACCCGAATGGGTAGGCACAGGTCCACATTACGGAACTTTTCACTATTTATATTATGAGTCCCATGTAATAGGGGTTGAGCCGATTGCCATACTCCTATAAGACCCCTCACTCGGCAGTCGCACTTGCGACTACTCGGCCAACGAGGCAGTCAGTTTTGTTTACATTAGAAGTACCTTTATGCTACAGGCATGCTGGACAGAAGTGTAATAGTCTTATTCAAGGCTTAAATAATAAAAAAAAATAATCAATAGTTTTGAAGCCCAAACAGAGAAATCGAAATTAACCCGGTATATCTGACAATAGACTCGCCATCAACAACACTTGCATCAACATAAAAATCGAACCTATGCATTTATATTTGCAATTATTCGACCAACGTTACGAACCAAATTTTACTGACCCTTCTTATTAAAATTACTTTAAATATATGACCGGTGAAGTACATTAAAAAGCTAAGCATTTTATCGCAAGTACCAGGGTAACAGGATTACCGAGGAGTTTTTATTTTCTTCTCTCTTGTTTGACCACGTACTGTACTGAGTGAAAGCTTTTTAGCCAATAAGATTACAGTGTCAAGCGTGAAATTTATTTTACAAGTGATTCTATATGTTTTTGAACTTAGTAGCTAGAAGTATCTGTATAATTTATGCCAACTAGAGTGATCACATAAACTCGGCGTGAAACAGCGTACATTGTTTTGTGTTTCCTGTGTGCGTGAGATTATCGGAGACCCAATTTCTCGAATCCCAAAAACCCGGCAATACACTTGTAACTTTTTTAGTTTAGCACTGGTGGGTACCAGTGCCGATTGCTTTCTATCAGGTAACACGTCTGCTTGTTTGCGGCCATAAACGAGACAACTTCATTCTCTGTTCAAATCAAATATCTTATTTTTTGCGGTACCAACCCTAAATACAATAGTTACAAAAATAAGGAAAATAATTAAAAAGGGTCCTTATTTTTTTAGGTGCTAAATCGGGTTACCACATTATTGTTCTAAAGTTTAGAACAATAATGTGTGGAAATGAAGGCTGAAATTGTTCTGCATCTTTCTCAGCTCTCCGACGAACTGAAAAGGTATTTTCCGGATATTGATCATGCTCAAGATGGCTGGATTCGTAACCTGTTTGCGGTCACGAACGAGAGCATCATATCTAGTTTGACTATCAAGCAACAGGAGTCATTAATAGAAATGTCCGCGGATGAAACCCTTCAAGCTGATTTCAAAACGATGTCTTTGATAGATTTTTGGGCAGCTAGACAGGCAGAGTATTCCGAACTTTCATGCAAAGCGGTGAATTTCCTTTTACCCTTTGCTACACATACTTATGTGAGAGTGGATTTTCACACCTGGTCATGATAAAAACTAAGTACAGAAATCGACTTGATGCCGAGTCAGAATTGAGGTTAAAATTGACCAAAATTACACCTAAAATTGAATCCCTTTGCGACAAGAAACAAGCACATCCATCACATTAATATTATAAAGACATTTTTTTTGGCACTATGTCTGTTACCTTTCAACAACAACACAATTCTAACCTAACGAAAACCTAAATTAAAAATAACATGCCTAGTACCAAATAAGATAAGACTTAATCTCCCCATTTACAGGGTGCTACAACAGTGGCTATATCATTTATATAGCTTCACCGAGCGTCCCTTCGATCCGGCCTAGCCGCCGCAATCGCAAATCACATTATATGGAAGCCCAGGACTCGTGGACTGGTGTCTGAGTAGTAATTGGGATATAGAGCACATTT
Source organism: Spodoptera picta (assembly GCA_038387885.1). Taxonomy (NCBI): domain Eukaryota; kingdom Metazoa; phylum Arthropoda; class Insecta; order Lepidoptera; family Noctuidae; genus Spodoptera; species Spodoptera picta. Next base: position 480,836 of record JAZHFQ010000073.1, read on the forward strand.
TTGTGAAGGAATAATTATAAAATGTGCAAATTATCATTATTAGGTTTCAATTCCCAGATCAAGTAAAAAACTATTAAATTATTTCATTAAAAAATTTTTCGAAAATTCGATTTAAGAATTTATGCTACATAATTATGACCTAGTCTTTCGGGTTGTGTTAAGTTTATTAAATGTTATAAATTACCCAGTTACATCCGTGCTCGTTTCTTGCAAAAGTAATTTACATATTATACACACTCACGTAACCTTACATACTCACGTAACCTCACGCCTGTCTCCCATGGGATAGGCAAAGACAATGGAAAGCCAGAAATGAATTAAAAAGATAATTCAATGAAGGAAAAATTAAGAATGGAGAACTGAACACCAATGAGGTAATCAGGGCTACCGGAGGCCTAAACTCCTTTGCCTTAATGGCCAGCAACTTGAACAGCTCCGATGTTATAAGTGTCCAGTATCCATTGAAGGCTCTGATCACTTCCCATCAAGTGATCCGTCTACTTATTTGCCACCTATCTCATAAAAACTATATCCAAGTGCCTATTTGTTACTTTCTCCCAAGTAGAAATCAGCGCTGTACAACCCAATTCATACTCAGTCGCCCAATCCAAAACTACTCGTAGACCGTAGTACGTCTCACGCGAGTCGTTATATAAGATCAATCGCCAGCGCACAATGTGACGACTTAGTTACGAGTTCCGGGCTCCTATACTATAGCCCATTACAGTTACTGGACGATTCAATGTACAGAATCATTGTATTGGTTTTTAGTAACGGTAGATTGGGGATTTGCGATCGGTTATTGCCATACCATGTACTAGACATAATAGGAATGCTGACAGGATATGAAAATTAAAAATCTATTTAGTCCGTCAGTTAGATAATTAAAAAATATTAGACACGTATTTTTTATTTTGTCGGATAAGAAAAGTGCCTCGTTGGCCGAGTGGTAGCAAGTGCGACTGCCGGGCAAGGGGTCTCGGGTTCGATTCCCGGGTCGGGCAAAGTATTACTGGGTTTTTAAAAAATTCTCAGTAGTAGCACGGAGTCTGGAATTGTGCCCGGTATATGGCAATAGGCTCACCCCCTATTACATGGGACTCATAGCATAAATAATGAAAAGTGGGTGTTACATTGTGTAGTGGCATAATGTGCACCTCTGCCTACCCCTTCGGGGATAAAAGGCGTGATGTTATGTATGTATTTGAATAAGAAAACAATACTTAGATAAAACGTATCAAAGTTTTGCGATGGGAGCTAAAACGTCATTTTTACGTACCTATAGAATGTACATTGAAGTAATGGCACGATAAAATTTCAAATCAATATATCGTCGAAAGTATTTGTTTCCGTAAGAAAATAACAAATACGTGTCTAATATTTTAAAATAATCTACCAGACGGACATTGAAATAAAAATTAGTCATCTACCCTATTCTAAACTTATAAAAATTATACTTAACTATAAACCTCCTCTACATAATAGCTTTCCATAACCTATACACTTGATAGACGCACTGGAAATCGTAGATAAAGAGAGTCAAGTCTTTCTCAAAATATCACCCCTTAGACGGTTCACGACGAATCCTACTATTATAAATGGGAAAGTGAGTTTGTTTGTTCCGCTTTCACGCCGTAACTTCTAAACCGATTGCTTTGAATTTTTGCAGACGTAAAGTTAGAAGTCCGGATTAAATAATAGGGTACTTTTTATCCCGGAAAATTTTGATATTCCCGAGGGAAAACAAAAGAATTGTTATAGATGGCGCTGTGTGTATTGGTATATGTCACATAGGCTACTTTTATCCTTTTGTGACGCGAGCGAAGCCGCGGGTAAAAGCTAGTTGACTATAAAATACAAATGCAATTTCCACGACCATCAGTCGAGTTACATTACGCACGGCAGTACAATAGATGTCGTGCGATATCTATAAATACTGAATTCCGTCAAAATCCCACCTGAAAACTAGTTAGCGTAAAAGTAGTCAAAAGTATAAAGCAATAGTTAGTTGAACTAACAAAAACGATAGAATAACGACGTGAAATTATTGCTGAAACGTAGTCGGTGTAAAATTATATAATCTCTGGTCTACCAACACACGAAATCACATAACACTGCTGAAATGTTTCTGAAGTTACATTTAAGGTAACATTCAGAAGTATCAGCCTGTTCCAACTTGGAAAAAGAAAGTTTTTAAGTAATTAATTTTTTTTCTATAGGAGGGTTTTTTTAAGGGGGGGAATATCATCGAATGACTGTTCCCGCCTAATTTCTATAGGAGGGTAAGGAGGCTTTTGCCCTGCATTGAGACAATTATGGCTGAAAAAAATAAAATGTTTTTTTATACGAAAATGGAAATGTTTGGAAATGGAAATCAGTTTTTTAGATGAAACAAATCCTCTCAGACATCAGTTAAAAGGTGGTATTTTGCCACATTTTTGGTTAAATCCGTTATCATGCTGTCCAATTTTACAGATTTCTTGTGCATTTATAACGATAGCTAGCATAAAATGCTTCCATGATAATATTGTACGGAAAATACTTTTCTACAAAAACAGCAATACTTCTGTATTAACCCACCAGCATGATTGAACCACCTAACAAAATTGCACTCAACTACGTATAACTGCAATGAGGCCAGTCCGAACCGCTTCAAACTGGAATGAACTGGATCTGACTAGTTCGAGCTGGTTTTGCGTGAAAGTTCTTTTTTGTTTGTTCAAGTTCAGCTCTTTTGTTGGCTGATGTCGACCCTGCTCCCATTTGATGTGTCATATGCAATGGAAAATAGATCTTCGCCATCAGGGTGGGTATTTTATTTGAACAGTTTTTTTTTAACTACAGAATTTAGTACTTTTATGTCGGAATGCTGCCTCGTTGGCCGAGTGGTCGCAAGTGCGACTGCCGGGCAAGGGGTCTCGGGTTCGATTCCCGGGTCGGGCAAAGTATTACTGGGTTTTTAAAAAATCCTCAGTAGTAGCACGGAGTCTGGAAATGTGCCCGATATATGGCAATAGGCTCACCCCCTATTACATGGGACTCATAGCATAAATAGTGAAATGTGGGTGTTACTTCTGTGTGCACCTCTGCCTACCCCTTCGGGGATAAAAGGCGTGATGTTATGTTATATGTTATGTCGGAATACTGAAACGTTACTCAATTTTAAGTCGCGCTTAAGTATAGTTCTGTCTCTACAAATTCTTTGTAAAATGACAGAGATGGCACGATATTTAAGCACGACTTAAAATTAAGTAACGTTTCAGCATTAGAAGTACAAATTCGTTTGCAAATTAGTAGTTATTTGAGTGGGATTATTGCCATGACTGTCGTGTGATCGACTGCAGATTAGAATTCATTTTTCAAGTCACATATTGGAAGTTGGACTATGGAACTAGGTAGCAGTGCCCTGGATCAATTAGGCTGTGTTCTTTAACCTTTAACCTGCTTGCCAATCATGGAGACTATGAGAAACGCTCATGTCTCTCAGTCATCAACAGCCTATAAATGCCCACTGCTGAGCAAAGCCTCTTCTCACACGGAGGTTTGAGCATTAATCACTACGCTTGCTCAATGCGGGTTGGCGATTACAAACTTATAATTAGAAATTATAAGCCCAGGTTTCCCCACGATGTTTTCCTGTACCGTTTGTCAGTGGTGTCTAGATAATCTTAGAAAGTAAGGCGTGATGTTATGTTTATGTATGTATGATAGTGTAACAATATCACGTGTTACTCAATAATATGTTTGCTTGAAGAGAGTACACAATTTATATACTACATAAGTTCTAACACATCTCTAAAGATAAAGCGATTGGAAGCTGTATCCTATCTAGATTCACAGTATAACTGCTCTCAGAATCAGTGCCACTACAGAGTATTTCAAAAGCAGTGCTCATTACAACATTTTGTACAACATTCTGTAGTACTATCGTCTGAAGTAGTGAGAGACACTACGGCGTCCTCACCTACCGCCTGACGCAGGTCCTCACCGGACATGGCAGTTTCGGGAGGTACCTGTGTCTGATGGGGCGGGAGGAAACGCCCGGGTGTCATCACTGCGAGGACCGCCCTGAGGACACAGTGGAACACACTGTAGCGGAATGCCCTGCGTGGGCTAAGCACCGCCGTGTCCTCAGGGAAGTGATCGGCAATGGCGACCTCTCGCGTCCGGGCCTAGTGCAGGCCATGATGCGGAGCGAGGGGGATTGGGATGCCGTCTCCTCCTTTTGCGAAGCAGTCATGCTAGCTAAGGAGGAGGCGGGACGCGTGAGGCAGCGAAGCGCTGCCTCCTCGCAACCCAGCCATCGCGAAGGACACACCGGGCGTCGGGGATCGCGGGACGATCTCCGGCCACCGTAAGCGCGGGCCTGCGGACGGCGAGCATGGGTGGCTCCCCGTCCGACCAGAAACAGACCCGAGCGTACGGCGCGTCGCGTTCCGCGCGCGCCTCAAAGAGCCATCAGACCACCACAGATGGGGTCCAATAGGGCCGATGCCGATTCGGAGTCGCGAAGAACCTAACGGGTAACCGGGGCTCCGGCTCGACGTGCAGGAGAAGGAACGGGGTGGTTTTTAGTCAGTAAGAGTCTGACACTCCCTCCCGCCTCACCCAGGCGGGAGCAGTCATTCGATGATTTTCCCCACTTAAAAAAAATCGTCTGAAGCAGAGCCGCTGTATTAACTTATATTAACTTACACGCTCCCTCAAACAGCGACCTCACCGTGATTCAATTACTCGAACTGAGTTATTTGATTGAACGAGATTTAAACGACTTTATTACGATTTACATTATCAGCCTGTAAGAAACTAGTGCTGGACCATGGACCGTCTCTACACGATAGAGGTTTTCCATAATCACCACATTTGGGCAGTATAAGTTATTGATACTATTAGGGGAGGGGGGGAACTATCCAATGACTTCTCCCACCTGGGTGAGGCGAGAAGAAGTGTCAGACTCCTACTGACTAAATACCTCCCCGTTCCTACTTCTACACTTTGAGCCGGAGCCCCGGCAGCCTATTAAGTCCTCCGCTGCCAGTAACGGCATCAACCCTGTCGGTTTCCCTCTGTTTTTATGGGTGTTGCTCTGATCGGGCAGCGAGCTACCCTTGCTTGCTGTCAGCAAGCCCGTGCTTACGGTGGCGGGAGATCGTCTCGCGATCCTCGACGGCCGAAAAGAGGAGGTTTATTCCCTCACGCCCCCCGTTTCTTCCTTATAAGTTATCAATGCTAATTAAGTGGTTAGAGACACTCATTACACCAGAGGCTTTACTGCAAATGCTTGACTACCTTTGGAACACAAAGCAAACGTTATTTTACGCCAGTTGTCTATACGGCCGCGGTATCATTTCAATCATTTCAGGTGAGGCGGCCCACTTATACTGAACCGTAGCGTTTCCACGTGAAAATTGCTTTTTAATTAATGTATTTAACACTAGTGATTTTTAACCCTGGTTGTGGCTTGAAACAAGTGGTAAAAACTAATATCAACAGCGTATAACAACACTGGAACATACATCTTCAGATAAGTGAAAACCTCATTACTTAATACAATTTCGTCGTCGTCTTATTCTCGTCCCTCACAATTATACCTCCGGTGCACTCCATCGCATTTCCAATTAGCGTGGAGAATCATATTTAGTAGTACTTGAGCTAAATACTTTACTACGCTGCATATTAATCTAGTATTCAAGATCCTCCTTCAAGAAAATTAAGTGAATCAAAACATTAAAGTAGCGTTTGTGTGAATATTAAAAAATCGCAATATTCAGGTAACCAGTTATTTACTTGGCTATAAAATATGTATCATCATTATCATCAATCATCAACAGCCTATAAGTGCCCACTGCTGAGCAAAGCCTCTTCTTACACGGAGAATGCTTGAGCATTAATCACCACGCTTGCCCAAAGCGGGTTGGCGATTACAAACTTATAATTTAGAAATTATAAGTCCAGGTTTCCTCACGATGTTTTCCTTCACCGTTTGTCAGTGGTGTCTGAATAATGTGTAGGTGCTATGAATTGTCATTATACCTCTAAATACACCTCTGTTTGCTCCTGACTTAAATAACAAGTTAAAGATATTATGTCAAACAAAAATATTCTTCCAATATAAATAATATTTAATTGAGAGAAACAAATCATTAACATTACTTTGAGTACGTAGCCATCTTAAGTTGACTCACATACCTACATAGTTCATTTAACTTTTTATGTAGAACTAGCTTCTGCCAGCGACTTCGCCAGCGTGCCCGGGGGTAAAAAGTAGCCTAAGTGAGTGTTACTCACCATAATCTACGTCTGTTCCTTTCCTCCCAGTCCTATCAGCCGTTTTTATATGTACATAACATCACGCCTTTTATCCCCGAAGGGATAGGCAGAGGTGCACACAGAAGTAACACCTACTTTTCACTATTTATGTTATAAGTCCCATGTAATAGGGGGTGAGCTTATTGCCATATACCGGGCATATTTCCTGACTCCGTGCTTCCACTGAGATTTAAAAAAAACCAGTAATACTTTGCCCGACCCGGGAATCGAACCCGAGACCCCTTGCCCGGTAGTTGCATTTGCGAACACTCGGCCATCGAGGCAGCCATTTTTATATGTCAGAGTAACAACACACAGATACACAAACACACAACTTTCGCATTTATAATATTAAGTAAGATAAGATATTTATAAAATACTGTCTCGTTGGCTGAGTGGTCGCAAGTGCGACTGCCGGGCAAAGGGTCTCGGGTTCGATTCCCGGGTCGGGCAAAGTATCACTAGGTTATTAAAAAATTCTCAATAGTAGCACGGAGTCTGGAATTTTGCCCGGTATATGGCAATAGGCTCACCCCCTATTACATGGGACTCGTAACATAAATAGTGAAAAGTGGGTGTTACATTGTACAGTGGCATAATGTGCACTTCTGCCTACCCCTTCAGAGATAAAAGACGTGATGTTATGTTATGTTATGTTATGTTTGTTATTTATAAAATAAACACCTATTACAAAATCTTACTTAAAAATCCTAACGAGAAACAAAAAGGCTGTCAATAAATAAAAAACAGGTTCAATCAATCGAAAAAGACAATTAAGTACAAAACTTAATCCTTTGATGGTCCCACTCAATTCATCAAGCTAGCTCCAGGCAATAAGTCAGCCTGTCTTTCAGTCTACCTAGACACAGTTAAGCTCATGTCAATCGGATAGGACAGGGTTATCTATCAATATCGTTTTAAAATAGCGTCTCATTTTATTTTGAAAAAACTGTTTTTGATATTTAATTTTGTATGATTAAACATAAATTGAATAGGGTAGATGACTAATTTTTATTTTATTGTCCGTCTGGTAGATTTTCTTAAATCATTACACACGTATTTTTTATTTTCTTACAGAAACGAATACTTTCAACGATATATTGATTTGAAATGTCGCGTGACGTCACTTCTATAATAATAATAATAATAACCTTTATTGTACACCTTAAATAAATGGAATATACATTAACGTTATAATAATAAAAAATAGTAGGGTACAAAGGCGGCCTTATCACTAATAGCGATCTCTACCAGGCAACCTTTGGGTGAATGGAGCACTATTCAATGGAAGTGGAGGTTGTTCTTGGTGTACTCAGGTACTTATACATTATTTTTACAAGTAAAATATATATTCTCTAAATAAATAGTATATTTAAAATAAAATATAATACTTACATAAGACCTTATACATACAAACATACCCATATAAATATCTATACATACAACATATATACATATATATATACATATATTAATACATAAATAAAAATATAGTACAGATGATGAATAGGTGACAATAAAAGAAGAAACAAAAAGAAATAGTAATGGACTACAACGTGGAGAGATAATGGTTTTTCACAAGTGCTTTGAACCTAACAAGTGATTCTGCTTGTCTGACAGAAAGTGGCAGAGCATTCCACAGTCGAACAGCTCGTACTGTAAACGATCTGTCGAATGATCTGCTCGCATGCTGGGGCATCTCAAGCTTCATATCCTCCGACGACCGTACTGGTCTAGAATGTGTGTCATGGTAGAACTGGAAACGTTCTTTGAGATAGTGGGGGGTAGTAGGATTAAACAGTATACTGTAGAGTAAGGATAAGATATGAGTATCCCGGCGAAGGCGGATCGGCAGCCACTTGAGTTTAGCGCGATATTCGGAAATATGATCATATTTGCGTAAACCAAATATAAACCGTATACTAAAATTTTGGAGTCGCTCAAGTTTATCTAGCTGCACTTCGGTAAGATCTGGATAGCTGACGTCAGCATAATCGAGGATGGGAAGAAGAAGTGATTGAGTAAGCGCAATTTTAGTAGCAGTCGGAAGAAAGTTCCGAAGTCTACACAAAGACTTCGCAGACGCAAACATTTTCCGACTTACTTGTTTCAGTTGAGGTTCCCAAGTGAAGTCTCGGTCCATGACAATACCCAAGTCTTTTACTGTGTCACTGTATGGGATTGTGGTACCATTAAAAATAATTGAAGGGATCTGCGACCACCTAATTCTACAGCGTAAGCGGGGGCTACCGACAACAATGACCTGTGTTTTCGCGGGGTTAACTTTCAAACCATAGGTCGCACTCCATTCCGAGATTCGTGCCAAGTCCGTATTCACCATCTTTACTGCCTCGGAGAATTCATTAGGAGGTGCTTGTGAGTAAATTTGCAGATCGTCGGCATACAAGTGGTAGGAAGACAGAAGTTCATTAGAAATGGAATTTATAAAAATTGCGAAGAGTAGAGGAGAAAGAACGCCCCCCTGCGGTACGCCAGCAGCCGTATCAGACCAGGAAGAGTATGAACCCTCTATGGCGACACGCTGCCGGCGGCCACACAAGTAACTACGAAAGAAATCAATCACAGTTGCAGATATGTTAAGAGAGTCCAATATTCCAAGCAGTATATCAAAATCAACGGTGTTGAAAGCATTGCTGAAGTCTAGCAAGGTGAGCAGAGTTAGATTGCCGTTTTCAACACCGGATCGTATGTCATCAGTGATATGGACTAGAGCCGTAGTGGTACTATGTCCCGGACGAAACCCGGATTGGTAAGGATTAAGGAGACTGTGTTTGGTAAGGAAAGCGCTTAGCTGGTTATAAATAAGACGTTCCAGAACTTTAGAAAGGAAGGGTAAAATAGAAATAGGGCGATAGTCGGAAAAGGATTCTGGATTAGGTTTTTTAGGAAGTGGTGTAACCTGCGCTTCCTTCCATGCAGAAGGGAAGACGCTGCTGGACAGAGAATAGTTAAGGATGTGGCAGATGACAGGAAGGATCTCATCCAAGACAGGGAGTATCATTTTGCGACTGATGCAGTCAGTCCCTACCGCATTGGAACTGATGGAAATTACACTCTTCCTAACACTACAAGCTGTGAATTGATTGAAGAAAAATGGTGGATAGTCGGGAGCGGGAAGGGAAGAAAGATGTTTTAAGGTTTTGGATTTGATAAACCCATTAATGTAAGGGGAAGAAGAAAAATGCTTATTTAGGGATTCAAAATCCAAGTTCCCAGAAACGTCATTCTGACGCTGTTTGCCAACTCCCATAGTTTTTAGAAATGTCCAGACCTTGGCCGGATCGCCGTTTTCTACTGACTTATGAATATGGCGGCGTTGTGCATCCCTACACATCTTGTTGCTACGATTCCGGGCTGCAATGTACTCTTCGCGATTCCCCGGATTAGGTTGGCGTTTAAATTTGGCCTTTGCCGCTGCCTTCTTATGAATCACGACCTTCAGGTCATCCGTTAACCACGGTGCAGGTACATGCTTCATTTTAACTGGTCGTATTGGAGCATGAATGTCATACAACTCAATGAGCTTGTTATTAAAGACATTAATTTTCTCATCAATTGTGTCAGCGGCAAGGAGCTTAGACCAGTCAATGTTGCCGGCATCCTCACGAAGCCTATCATGGTCCATACCACTAAAATTGCGCTGAAAGAGAGTTTTGGGTTTAGATTTAGGAGGACAGATTTTGTACGAAAGAAAGATTAAGTCATGATAGGAAAAATTGTCAGCAGAACATTGTCCGTGCTTGACAACGTGTTGATCGGACGAGACAAGGATAAGATCAAGAAGAGAAGGTGAACAGTTAGGAAAGTGGTGAGTGGCACCCAAGGGAAGAATAGACAAGTTGAGTGATTGAGCAATGGATTGAAGTGAAGAGGAGCGGGAATCTTGTTTCAGAAGACAGGTGTTAAAGTCACCCATTATTATGCTGTGACTGTAAGAGGGAGTTAAGTTCAAAAGTAGATTTTCAAAAGAGGAAAAATAGTCAACACGTAGTGAAGGACAGTAATAGACACCGAGCAATACTCTGGAATGTCGCAGTGTTAGTTCCAAGAAGAGATGCTCGCCAGCGTTCCGCGGCGGAGGCTGTGGTGACATATCAATTATTTTATAGGAAATATTTGCTCGAAGATATATGGCAACCCCGCCACCGCCGCAGCCCGTGCGATCATTTCTTATCAACTGGTATCCAGGTAGAGAGTAGGAAGTGGAAGGAAGACAAGGTTTTAACCAAGTTTCAGAGACAAGGATAGCATGAATATTCTTACAGTCAAGGTTCGCCAGCATATCGTGGTAATGAGCTGGAATACTCTGTGCATTTATATGGACTACATTAAGATTTTTCGGTACATCGGAGAAAAGGGACTCAAGTGTATCAGCAAGAGATGGTAAACTTGTAAAGCTGTCATTATCAGTATTCGCAGAAGTAAAACTTTCATCGACACTCTGCATGTAGTTAATCATCATTCAGTATTATTTAATAAAATATTATAAGTGATAAAATATATATATATATATATATATATATCTAAAATAAATAATAAAAAAAAAATAAAATAAAATAAAATAAAATAAAAAAATGTATAAAGTGGTACCTATGTGCACGTATCGCTCAGGTCCACCCGCCGGCTGCGTGTTATAATTTAAAGATAGAATCTACGACTATCTCACAACACAATACTTCGTTCGGGTAAAAATCACAGTTCAAAATACTTAATTTAGCCAAGGAGAAAAAGAGATGAAAAATAAATAAAAAATAATAATGAGTAGATGTAACAACAAATATATTTATCAAAAAGAGAAATAGGATAAAATAAAATAAGATCTAAAAGAGCAAAGGGATAAAATTAATGATAATTTGTACATATATACATATAAAATAATGTTATTTAACATCATCTGCATTGATGTTGTCTATGGTTTCATAGACAATTCACGCATCCGATGTCAAACCTGGAACGCAACTATTAACTTGACGCTTGACAAGAAGTGTCAAACGTCAGAAACAGTAAACATTCGAAAACTCACAAAGTGAAGTTTATGAAATTTATTGCTATGTGAACAAAAATAAAGAAGTTAATTAGGTATATTAATTAAAGGGTAAAATACAATTTATAAGTTTTGGGAGGTGATACGCAATAAATACATTAAATAGAAATAAATATATTGTGAGGGTATTGGAGTTGTTGCTACAAACAAAGGTAATAAAAATGGATTTGTTACCCGAACGAAGCAAGATCAATGGGGTCACTTTTTATTGGCGCCGCGCTTCCCCCTCCGAGCCACAGCCGCAGGAGATCGCTCGGGGACTGCTGCAGGAGACTGCTCGGTGACTGCTGCAGGCTCGCCGATCGCACGCAACTCGCCGAGACTCAGTATGCGGTGTCTGATGCCATCCGGTCCCAGAACATAGATGTGGCCCCCCTTAGTCCAGCAGTTCGCCACACCGAACTTATCTCGCGCCGCCATGAAGACCTGGTGTCGCGGCTTCGTAAGGAACTCGGACAAAGTGATGCCTGTACCCTTGAGCTTGGTTTTGTTATACCACACCTTGTCTCGGGTATCCACGTCCTGCATCTTCACCAATATGGGTCTGGGCTTGGATTTGTTGGCGAAACTGCCGACCCGGCGACATCTACGGACATCAGAGGTACCGAGGTTCTCCATACCGAGCTTTTCCTGGATCACACTAGCAACCACCACTGATGTATTCTCATTGCTGTTCTCAGGAACTCCGTGGATCAGTAGCATCTTTCTGCGGCCTCTCATCTCCTGCTCATCCATGTCACGGGCAAAGAACTTCTATGTACATTTTATACGTAGAAATGACGTTTTAGCCCCCACTCCTAAACTTTGATTCGTTTTATCTAAGTATTGTTTTATTATACAACAAAATAAAAAATGCATTACCTAACTTACGGACTAATTCGATTTTTAATTTTCATACCCTGTCATCATCCCTATTGTAGTAGCTGGATGAGTGACACTCATCGTATTGTAGGTTCGATTCCCACAAGTAACAATTATTTTGTACCAATATATCATTATAAGGTTTTTACCAGTTACGTCATATATATTAGTCCCATATTACACGAGCCTGTTATTAAGATTTTTGGAATACCGAATTTGATTTTATTTTCTAATTTGATTTTCTAAAAATCTGTAAAAACCAATATAGCCCTTCATATCCGAAAAATCATAAATTTAAAAAAATATCATTACATCATGCCCATTATCCTCGAAGGGGTAGGCAGAGATGCACATTACGGTACTTAATGCTACTGTAGGTATAATGTTACACCCACTTTTCACTGTTTATGTTATGAGTCCCATGTAATAAGGGATGAGCCTATTACCATATACAGGTCACATTTCCAGACTCCTTACTACTACTGTGAATTTTTAATCAAAACTCAGTAATACTTTGCCCGACCCCCAATCGAACCCGAGACCCCTGTCCGCCGCACTGGCGACCACTCGGCCAATGAGGCAGTCAGTCATCACGTAAAATTACTCTATTATTAACATTTTTCTAAACCGAAAATGGCTCGCCTATGTAGCCCTCCATACCTCAAAAAATATATCAAAATAACGTAGGAACAAGTGTTTAAACTATTACATTTTACAAAATTGGTTTCTATGGCTTCCTTCCCCATGAAGGAAAACCAGAGTCAAAACAAAGTCACGTGACACCATTCACTTGTTTACATCGCCACGTGATTAATTTTTGGAAGCTAGCAGCTGTTGCTAAAACCATGGGTGGGTAAATGCCCACTGCTGAGCAAAGCCTCTTCTCACACGGAGAAGGTTTGAGCATTAATCACCACGCTTGTTCAATGCGGGTTGGTGATTACAAACTTATAATTAGAAATTAAAAGCCTAGGTTTCCTCACGATATATTCCTTCGCCGTTTGTCAGTGGTGTCTAAATAATCTTAGAAAGTACATATAACTCGGAAAAAATCACATTAGTACTTGCCGTTGGCAGGTTTCGTAACCGCATCCTCATGCATAGAAGCGGGCGTCTTAAACCTCCGGGCCACCACGACATAGGTACCTACTACAAGATATTTAATTCGAAAATCATCTGCTAACAACTTTTTTTATATAGAGGTATTTGATGGGCCAACGTTTGACCTTAACTCGCCTGGTGGTAAGCAATGATGCGGTCGATACTGCACGGTTGGTGCGGTGGCTGGGGAACCGGCTGCCGTGCAACGTGTCGCGGGTTCGATTCCCGCACGGGACAACACTTTGTGTGATCCACAAAGTGTTGTTTCGGGTCTGGGTGTCATTGTGTATGTGAACTTGTATGTTTGTAAACGCACCCACGACACAGGAGAAAATCCTAGTGTGGGGCAACGTTTTATATAAAAAAAAACAAAAAAAAAATACTCAAAACTGGAATAACTGAGTGATTATATACGCACACTTGTATACACCTTCGCGAATAAAAATGACGTGACGTAATCATAGAAAAATAGTTAGGTATCTACACAAACATAACCCATTACTTCCCAAGCATCGAAAACATTGGAATTTTTTGATCAATTTTTTAAATTAAGTTCACAATACGTTAAGAAAATAGAAAATGACTAAAAAAAATTATATATATACCTTCATCCCTGTTTCAGCCTGTCCTATAAATATGACAATGGGAGCATGTAATCAGAAATAATACAAGTTAACAATTATAAGAACATTAGCTTTATTTGAAAATTATATCCACAATCAGTCTTAAAAAAATGTTATGAGCTTATTTTGTATGATAAGGTATGAAACAATCACTGCAGTGTTTTTTCACATTTGGCGCAGAAGGTTAGAGGTTTTTTTTTACAGCCTTGTCCTTGACAACGCCTCTGTTTGTCCCTCTTTGTCATATAGTGACCAACATTGTCAAACCTGACAGGTTGTAAAAGAAGTTCTGAAGAACCGGGTGTCGGTTTACTTGCCTTGCCATCCGATTTTTTCATCCAAGCAAAACAAACCCTTCGTCTAAAATCTAGCAGAGGGATGGTCTCATCTTTATTTACCTGGTTGTAGATAATCCATGCATTCACGAGGGACATGTCTAAAACACGGATGACTAAAGGCCAATACCGTTTTTTACCTCTAAAGCGGATTGGATATTTAGAAATCAGCCAATCATGTTTATCCACTCCTCCCATATTTTTATTATAATTATGAATAAGCAATGGCTGATTCACGGCTACTTTCGCCTTTTCTTTCTTTGAGTACCTATTCGTTTTTACATAAGGTTCAACAGAATCAAAATTTGTCAAAAGACAAACAACATTGTTGTCGTGCCATTTCACGCACAAAATTTCATTATTTTTATCAAAACGATAATCGGAAAAGCCTCGGTCTTTCTTTTTCATCTCTTGTTTGGTCATGATAGGACATTTTTTAGTCTTATTTTCTCTGACTGTCCCTGTAGCTCTGAACCCTTGAGATTTCAAATCAATCAACAATTGCATGCTACTGAAAAAGTTATCGAAGTAGACTACATGTGCTCTGGGAGCTGTACAAACTGCAAGCAACTTCTTTACCACTGTTGCACCCAAGCCATCGTTATGACTTGCAGAGGTTTGAACATCCTTTCCTGTGTAAAGCGAAAAGTTATAACAGTATCCGCTGACTCCACACAGTGCCCAAAGCTTATATCCGAACCTTACTGGTTTACCTTTTATAAATTGTTTGATTCCATGGTGATCGAAGTATTTGACGATCATTTCGTCAACAGCTAAATTGGATTCAAATTTACCAAACTTTCGGAATGATTCATTAGCTTTATCGATAAGTGGGCGAATTTTAAAAGCTTTGTCAGTATTATCTATTTGTGAGTTGTCATTGAAATGTAAATAGGATTTAATTTTATCAAAACGATTACGGGACATTGCCTGTTCAACAAATGGAATATGTACATCTTCATCTCTACACCAATAAAGTTTACTTTGCGGCAAGTGATGATACGAAGAGAAAAACAAAATTCCTATGAAGACTTTTAACTCATTTATATAGTGTTTGGCGTAAGATACAGTTTCGTGCACAATATATTCTAGAATCCCGTCACACAACAAGTTTTCGAATATTTCTACCGCTGACTTTCCTTCCAACTGCGTAATCATATTTTCTAAACATTGTTTAGCAGTATTAGATTCCGGCTGTATTTCAGAATATACTGGTTCACACTTACGCCAAGTGACTGTCCTGCTTGTACGAGATGTGGTTTGAGTAGGATGATTTTCCGCGCCGCTATCGATCGTGCACGAAAATTCCACTTGACCAGCTACATCAGACACTGGCAAAACTCCCATATCGTCGTCAGGACCTTCTTCTATGTCAGTCATTTCATCCACCGCATCCGGCGGCAATATGGCAATTTCAATGTCATTCAACTCCTCATCACTAAAATCTTCAATATCTTGAAGATAGTCTACAATTTCGGACACCTTCAAAGCGTTTTTATACTTCTTTTGCACTGGATCCATGATCTATAAATAACAAAAAATAGAATATATTAATATATAGCCAGACGTATACTTATAATCATACAGACAGATATATTGTTTACAATTAGATACAGAATAAAACTAAAATATTTTTACTTACCAATACATAATTTCTCAACCTCGTAAATAATTCACTTTTTACTCTAGGTCGATAAATAATCACAATCGTTTCGAGGGACGAGATGTAACGTGTTCGGCGTAGACTAATAGACTAATGTAAATACAAGCAAGATTCGCAAGAAACAAACAATTGACTAGTTTGAACCTGTACTTAGCGTGACAGGATCGAACACGCTTACGCGGCAAATTGTACAGTCAGATTCCCGGTGTCATATTTATAGGACGGCTTATTTTAAATGTATATAACAAGTTCACAAATTATAATTTGGTTTTGTTTTTATTTGTTTTATATTTGATAGAGATCTAAGAATAAGTCTTGTATAATTTGAAGTAGGTAACATTTTTCTTTTACGGTATATAAAATTGGAACTCAATGCTCTCCTTCAGTCAGCAAAAATGATCAATTTCAAAAAATTACATTAAAATTACGTAAACTTTTTAACAGCAAAAAAATTATATTTTATTAGAAAAATAGTTTAAAAATATGAATTTCATCAGAAATAATAAAAATATAAGACCCAATACATGAAAAAAAATTTTGAAAGTAGTGTCCTAAAAATATGACAGTGGGGAGGAATGGGTTAATAAGCAATGTACGATGGCCAGCATGTCGATCTATCCTTTTTCGTCGAATTTTTCTATTATAGGTATATTCTTTATTAAACAGTGTCAAATCTATTTCGTTTTAGTTCCGAAGTAGGTAAAATAGTTCTGTCTCGGTACGGTAATACAATAGTTTACTATATACCTACTACATCGGTCACGCTAACATTTCTCGGGAAAACGTCATAGAGAGCCGAAACAGGCTCGTGTCTGAATTCGAAACCTCTTTAGGGAGAATCTCTGATTGGGGTTGACTTAATTTGGTCCAGTTTAAACCCCACACACAGGTCTGCGTGTTTACCGCTAAGAAACTGCCGTTGGTCGTCTCTCCTCAGTTTCAAAGCCTCAGCCGGTATTGGAATACTTGGTGTCAGCATTTCGAGCGACGCGCGACGTCCAGTTTCCCAATTAGCCTCGTGGAAGCTTGGTGTGCTCAATAGATCGAGGCAGTATTTCACCCCGGCCCACCGCCTGCTTCTATATAAGGCGCAGGTACGGCCCCACATTGAACACTGTTCTCATGTTTGGGCGGGGCACCCCAGTACCAGCTTTTTCCTCTAGACCGCGTTCAGCGGCGTGCCGTTCGGATTGTTGGATGTCTGGAAGTTTTAAACCGGCTCGACACTTTGGCAATGCGTAGAGATGTAGCTTCATTGTGCATTTTCTATCGCTTATACCACGGGGAGTGCTCTGAGAAATTGTTTGACCAGATACCTGCCGCATCTTCTCGCCATCGACCCTCACGACAGCATATGCATCTCCATCATATAGATAGTTGGCAGGCCACAACTGTGCGTTTCTCATTCCTGCCTCGCACAGCAAAACTGTGGAATGGTCTGTCGTCGGGGGTATTTCCGAACCGATACGACCTTCAAACCTTCAAGAAAAGAGCGTACTTCTTTTTAAAAGGCCGGCAACGCACCTGTGACTCCTCTGGTGTTGCGGGCGTCCATGGGCGGCGCTGATCGCTTACCATCAGTTGATCCGTCTGCTCGTTTGTCGTTCGTCAAAGCGTATTTCAATATAAAAAAATTTAAACTAAAAAAGGAATTACATCTTTATATTTTTGTTTTTACTTTATACATCGAAAGCACTCCTTATGGCAAATTGTTTTACCGCGAGACGAAAATGAAATAGATTTTACGGTGTATTGACATAAAGTCGTAAATCCAACGAAGAAATTGAACAGATTGGACTAGGACTACTGCCATTATTGTATAATAAAGTTTTTCAAGCATACTTCAGACTGTAGATCAATGATTCCTCCAGAGTATTTTACAACTAGATTGCTTTCCTGTTGATTAAACTCAAACTGAACTCTGAATACTGATTCAATATTATTACAGGCTTATTGCAATGCTGTTTTATGTAACTAAGTCTTGATGGGTGAATGGTTGCAAGTGCGACTGTAAAGAGTCTTGATTTCAGTCCTCGGATGAAGCAAAGTGTTATTTAGGTTATTTTGGTTTATAGAAAATTTTTAGTACCTAAGTAGATATTCCTAAGGTGGAAAAAAATGTAAGATAGTAGGTATGTGTCATTTAGGTCATAGCACACTTATCTGATACGGCTCCTACCCAGCTATTAACTTGTCATTACAGTATGCACTTTAAATTGTATGTCGTATTAGTGTTATATTTAAATATAAAAAAGCTGTAAGCGGGCCGCCCGCGTGCCGTCAGCGTATTGACAGCGCGCTGACGGTGCGTTTACAGCCTTTTTGTATTGTTTCCAAAGCAACAAACGCCATGCTGGAGTTGTGCTTGTCAATTGTTTTATGACCTTTAAGATCACTCTCCATTACTCCCATAAAGTCACTGGAAAAAATTAAAAGCAAGAAAGAAAAACCATTTATTTACGCTTTAATATATCATCATATCAGCCACAGGACGTCCACTGCTGAACATAGGCCTCCCCCAATGACTTCCAGATAGGCCGGTTGGAAGTGACCTGCATCCAGCGGCTTCCTGCGACCTTAATTAGGTCGTCTGTTCACCTTGTGGATGGACGTCCTACGTTGCGCCGGTACATGGCCTGCACTCGAGAACCTTTCTACCCCAGCGCCTGTCGGTTATCAGCGCTATGTGCCCAGCCCACTGCCACTGCAACATCCTAATCCTGCCACTTCAACTTGTTGCTTTAACCTCTTGACTGCCGGTATATAAGACACAATAGAAAATGCATTGTGTCTCGCGTATATCTACGTTCTTACAAACAAGATGAATTTGAGTATTACATTGCTTTTATGCATCTCTGTCAACCCCTTTAGGATTAAGAAGCGTGACGTTGTTTAGTTTATGTATCAGTTAATAGATTTACTAACATTAAACACTATCTTTATCTTCCATAAAAAAACAATTAAACCCCTGGTTAGTAACAGCTTAACCCTGCGCTACTATTGTGAGTTACTCAATCAGATAACTGTTGAGTCCGTTAAATACTAACCTCTTTTATAGTACTTTAGGTAGTGATGAGAATTGTAAGATAGTGCCTTTATTTGCACTTGTTCTGGAAATAATGAATTCAAGTGAAAATTTTGTAATAGATGTATTTTTTTTTAAGAGAGGAAAATCATCGAGTGCAGGCACTCGATGATTTTCCCGCTTGGGTGAGGCGGGAGGGAGTGTCAGACTCTTACTGACTAAAAACGACCCCGTTCCTTCTCCTGCCCTTCGAGCCGGAGCCCCGGTAACCCGTTAGGTTCTGTCTTATTTAAACTGTCAAACACCAAGCGGTCACCGGTGACCGCAACCTATTGTTCTATAATTGTGTCTACAAAACCGGTACTCGACGAGTTAAAATACAATTCGAAATATTATAAACGAGATTGTTTGCAACTTAATTATTATGTTTTTCTCTTTATTCGCGTATTTATTGACGAGGAACTCGAATAATTTCAAGCCATTCTAGAGCTCTTATTCGTGAGTAGCATTCCGCGACACACGTCGCGGCGGTCGTCACGCTGCTAAACCGTGAGTAGGTCGAAAAACATAATAATTAATTTAGTATGTCTCGGGTTAACTCATCATAACCCACTATTTCGACCCCTTTTGATGATATACCAGCTAGGGTTTTATGATACTCAGCATTTACTCAATTTACAATTGCTTTGTTTGATGACATTAGATAGCCAGTCTAATCGCGATCATCAGCTAAATAACATCCTGTATTGACTAATTAATATAATTAAATTATAATTAATAAATAAATATTTTTTAATCAACATACCGAACGCCGAAACATAACTCTCGCGAAATATGTTTCCAAGTTGGTCACGCATTTAGATTCAATCTAGCTAAGAAGAGGCTCCTCTATTGCCGAACGATTAATTCACTGGTAGACCACACACAGCTAATTCTTTCAATAATAGAAAACTGAATGACTCATGTAGGTTCCGTGACATGTGTGTAGAAAATAAAGTAATAATTTCCCTAAATTCGGAAACAAAAATGACTTGTATGCCTTTACGAATTCACAGACTAAAGCCAGTTAATTACAAAAGTTTAGTTAATCTACTTTTATAACAGTACTAATAGGTTCCCAATAAAGTACCTCCAAACCTAATCAGCTAAACTCTACTTAAAACTTTTAACGAACAAAATACTAACATGGTATTAAATCATAAAATAACGCTATAAAACTCCATCCACTAAGGTAGTTTCTAATACCGGCCGCATATCCGAGGGAAGGCCGTAATTTAGCGTTGCCTATATCCGTTAATCCTAGATGTTTTCATAACAAGTTCTAGTTAACAAGATTGGTAGTAAACTGCTTTATCTTTAGTGTACGGAGTTAATTTAGTTTCACTGTATACTGCTAATCATGTGTCCTTGAACATCGTTCTCAC
Source organism: Spodoptera picta (assembly GCA_038387885.1). Taxonomy (NCBI): domain Eukaryota; kingdom Metazoa; phylum Arthropoda; class Insecta; order Lepidoptera; family Noctuidae; genus Spodoptera; species Spodoptera picta. The sequence goes on from JAZHFQ010000073.1 coordinate 501,242, forward strand.
GTATATTTAATATATAACACATATATATATCCCGAGCGTACGGCGCGTTGCGCTCCGCGCGCGCCTCAAAGAGCCATCAGACCACCACAGATCCCCATCTGTACGGCCGATGCTGATTCGGAGTCGCGGAGAACCTAACGGGTAACCGGGGCTCCGACTCGACGTGCAGGAGAAGGAACGGGGTGGTTTTTAGTCAGTAAGAGTCTGACACTCCCTTCCGCCTCACCCAGGCGGGAGCAGTCATTCGATGATTTTCCCCCCTTAAAAAAAAAACATATATATATAGTTATATCACATATATATAGTTCATGTCTATGAGAGAGTGCAGCTGCCTAGCCTCTGTCAAACGTGTATTCCCTTAGTCGGGTATATGACACCCGCGGGAAGAGTAGGATGGTGACAAATATTATATTCTATTCTGTCATCACCACACAGTTTGGGTGATCGTATAGCCTTACAACTCCAGACCGGCAACGCACTTGTGACTACTCTGATGTTTCGTGTGTCCATGGGCGACGCCGATTGCTTACCATCAAGTGATCCGTCTGCTCGTTTACCCCTTTATATTCCATAGAAACTCGATACACCTGACTGAGAAATTATTAAGAAAAAATCCAATATAACTTACATAGACCTACAAACATTGTTTACAAGGCTAATCGACAATTGGCTAAGAAATACCTTTCTACGTTCGCTTGTAATAAGCAAAAACCTATTTCCAATTATTGAGATAATTTGCTCGACTCAGTAATCGAATCTTTGTGTTTATGTTTCTTATTACCTTTGTTATAGAGTTAGTATTTCGATATATGTATTATTGGAATTTTCTGTAATAGTACAATCTAGAATTTGGTCCAATGTTAGGTACTAATACTATTGCCATAATAACATTGTACTATATTACTTGGATTCATGCCCTAAGTGGCGTAATGTGGATATTACCACAATCTTGTACATGTTATAAACAATGTGGATGTTATGGATGTTGCGAATGTTGCGGATGTTGTGGATGTTGCGGATTTTGCGAATGTTGCGAATTTTGCGGATGTTGCGGATGTTGCAGATGTTGTGGATGTCGTGAATGTTGCGGACGTTATGAATGTTATAGATATTGTACACGTGGTAGATATTGTGTATATTACCTCTATAAATGCTGTGGATGTTGTAGATGTAGTGGATGTTATGAGAAAACTAACTATAAATTCAACTTTGCTTTAACACTTTGCATAAAAATGTGATATAAATAATTTTTTTTTTTATGGGACAAGCCCGCCTCAACCTCCCAAAACCGCTGCAACTCCTGTAAGCCAGGATCTACAGTAGATACAACCATGAAAACACCGGAACACTGAAGTCCGGCGCGTCCCAGGGACATGAGTAACTGTCTTGGTTCCCGCAACGAAGTGAATCAGAAGATATTATAAGAGGAGAAGAAGAAAAAACTATGGTTTTCACTTCCCTCGGTGAATTACTGCAGGAGACAGAATGAATTAAGCCTAAAGGCACAAAGAAGAGACTGTACCTCTACAACTGGGTGAAGCCCAGTCGCCAAGCACCACGGAAATTTGACTAAAAACTAAGTGATATAAAGAATGTTATATTTATTCTATTCTCTATTTTAATAGCGTTTCCTATTACAAGTTACTGCTGTATTAAAAATATAAATTACATTTTGTATGACCACCTCACATCTGAATAAAAGATGGTGTAAATCTAGAACTACCTATGAACCGACTTTTTTATAGGATAAGCAGGTAAGCGAGCTGACAGATCACCTGATGCTAAGCAATCTACGCCACCCATGTACACCCGAAACACTGAGTATTGTTGGGTATTCAGGGATTGAGCCTCCGGTACCCTAACTCACACGAAGAAACACAATGCAAGCGTTGTTTCACGCACGGTGGAGTAATCGGTGATAATATATACAAAAAAAATCATTCGAACATAGTAGGTACCTACTCCGTTTTTGAAGTCGATAAAAATTTGCAAACACGGAAATTCTAATAAAATATATTAAAACAGGAATCGAAACTAAAATCACACAATTTACCATACAAATATCTACACTGCACTCGTCACAAAAGACAACAGTAGCAAACAAACAAAAACACATTTTCAATATAACCCCCAAAAGCATAATATAATCTATGGTTGAAAAAACACAAACCTCTATGTTTTCGGTAACAACAGTTCATTAAAATGAGACACCAGTACACTCGGAGACATGAAAGAGTGTACGCTTTTCTTTTATTCCTTCATTCAACATTAATGTTAGTACACTGGAGACCAAATAAAAGTGCGCACTGAGCTTTGTTTGGAAATGTAACGTTTGGATGATTTTGATAGAGAATATTGAGTATTGTAAATCTGTAATGGATTCTTTGCATATGAACTGTTTAGTGTTTTAAATAATATGCTTTTTTTATCTGCTGTGTAGTATTATAATATTGTAGCCATGACATAATACTGATTGAGAAATCAGCGGTAAGTCTTATATTACTATCTCAGATTAGGACGAAACTTTATTTCATGGTGTTGTAACATAGTGTAAGTAACTACTGAGTAGTAATAAAAAAAAACTAATATTGTTATAATAAAAAATTAATTAAACTTAAAAATAAATTGTAACAATTAAGTGATGCGGACAACCGCATTATTTTATATATATGGAGTAACAGGTTCTTCGTCGCGCCCCGCCACCCGGCCGCGCAACGACGCGAGCGCAAGCGAGACGACATTCTGCTGCCAAACCTCTTGAGGCACGGACGCTGTCGCTCTGATCAATAGCATACTTACCGTCATTGCGAATTATAATGCCATAAATAATTATAAAATATTTTGAGACTGGATTGTTTATCCATACTCCTAAACTAAATTAAGTACCTATAAGTGATTGTGATTCCCAAACTTGGGTAAGTTGTGCACAATTTTATATAAAGAATTCTAACGGCCATTACCTACCTTTTTTACCTCTATATTCGTTGCGTTAATCTTAAGGTACGGGCCTGTCTAACTATCGTAGCTTATTAATTTCTATCCTTGTGTAATGTTTTGCTTTTTCTTCACTATGTTCTTAGTATATGCTTGTAACCGCCTCTGCTAGCGACCATTACCTACAGTGTCGATTAAGAATCACGCCTGGAATTCTTCCCGCCTTTGTAAGCCCTAATTTGCCAATGTAGTTCTTGCCATGCATACCTAGCGTTTCCCGTGCACCCCTTATACCGGCAGCTTACTAATGTGGCCTTTGTCACCAGGACTTACGTCTCGGTTTCAATAACCGAACCGGACACCGAACCTGTCACAGCACCTGAGTGGAGTGGCCGAGCTGACAGAACTACGCCTGGAGGACGGGAGCTCGCCAGGGAAGTGTGGAGGACTAAGCAAGTGCTAAAGACCTAGGCAGACCCTTCAATATTTTTTTTGTAATATACCCTTAACTTAACCTTATTACTTTTAAACCTAGTTTTATTTCTCTCTTGTACACGTCTTATAATCGTGACAGTGTTCATATTGAAGACTGAACTGATTTTTTATTACACTAGTTTAATGTTATGAGTAGCCCAAACAAACAAAAAGTACCTCACATCCACAGTTATCGTCCATATAAGTGGCCACTGTTGACCAAAAGCCTCTTCTCACACAGAGAAGGTTTAAAAATTAATCACCACGCTTGCTCAATGCGGGTTGGCGATGTCAACCTTTTAATTAGAAATTATAAGCCCAGGTTTCCTCACGATGTTTTCCTTCACCGTTTGTCAGTGGTGTCTAAATAATCTTAGAAAATACATATAACTCGGAAAAAGTTACATTGGTACTTACCCTCATGCATGAGGTACGGGTGTCTTTGACCCCGGGGGCCACCACGACATTAACCACCGAAAAATATCTATATTAGCAGATTTTTTTCATCTCTTTCCTTTTTTTTATTAAAGTTACATGTGGTTTGCAGAACACGTTTTTCTCATATGAATTTCATTAGCCGTGTTCATATTGCAAACTTCATTTTCTGTCAAAAAAATTGTACCATCCGAAGCAGCACTACTATATAAAATTCGCCTTTCTAAAATCCTTCACCCTCTCGTATCTAGCATTTAGCTCAAAGATTAAATTCACCTTTATTTTTGACGCCATATTTCGTGCACCAAAGTGTATTATATCTGAAGAGAAGCCTTTCAATTTACTAAAAGGTTGACAAAACAAAATGATTTTAATTTTCGGATGGTACAACAAAAAATATGGTACATGTACCTAACATTCTATTACTTTGTATTGTGTATATATTTTTTGTTATTTCTTTGTGTATTCTGTTTAGGAAAGAATGCGAATACTGAGTTAGGAAATTCATCGTATTTTTGGAAGCAGGATGTTTAGTAACTCGTTGATTTGCGTGGTTGGTTTACATACATTTTGTTCATCAGCATGAACAGCCCTTGACATTCAGATACTGGAGTGTGCTCCTCCACATGAGAGAGCTGGCCATAATCTCCGAACTTGGGACGCGTTGCTCATTCCTGTGTAAAAGATTTAGCTTAAGCCCGAAGTTTTTAATAAAGCATTTTTTTTAAACTTAGACATTATCCAGTAACTCATGGTATGATGATGATGATGATGATGATGATGATGATGAAAAACTAATCATCATGGCTCTATACGGGATATCGTGGTCTCCCAGACGACAAGTACCAATGTCACATTTTCAGAGTTATATGTAATTTCTAAGATTATCTAGACACTACTGACAAACGGTGAAGGAAAACATCGTGAGCAAACCTGGGCTTATAACTTCTAATTATAAGTTTGTAATCGCCAACCCGCATTGAGCAAGCGTGGTGATTAATGCTCTAACCTTCTCCGTGTGAAAAGAGGCTTAGCTCAGCAGTGGGCATTTATATGCTGTTGATGATGATGGCTCTATAATGTAGATGTGTCTATACTAACGAAATATACAAGGCGTGAAAATACCCCACATATCAAGATCCCCAAGTTCTGTGCAAGAACAATTACACCCAATTCAATAACATTACACAACGGAACATTTGAACGCATAACTTCTAAATTCAGTACAGTCGGTTAAGTTGCAGCAAGCGGCAGAATGCATGGAGACTAGGAATGCAAGATATTGCATTGATTACACAATATAACGCTCAATGCTTACATAGTATAATTGTGGTGTGTTCTGTGTGAAGCATTTAAGTATGTGTGCAATGTAGTTAATTGAAATGTCATCCACACTCAATAAACAGGGTCCGGCTGTGGCACGGCATTTTCAAAACAAAAAAGTTGTAAGTGAAACGCTCATAGATTTTATATTGACGTTATCAAATATGTCAAATAACATACGAATTACAGTTCATATTGAAATGACAAGTTAGTTGCTGAGTTGGAGCCGTACCGCGAAAAAAGCCACTAGACATCCACTATTGAACATTTACGCCGCCTCCAATGACTTCATTTGTAGGTTGAAACCGACTTAGAATAAGCGATTTAACAACAAATAGCAACAAACGGATTCGATTCCCGGGTCGAGCAAAGAATAACTGTTTTTTTTATTTCTCAGGACTAGCACGGAATTTGGAATTGTGCCCGGTATTTGATAATAGGCTCTATGGTAATTACATGGGACTCATAACATAAATAGTGAAAAGCAGGTGTTACATTGTATAGTGGCAATGCCATAATGTGCACCTCTGCCTACCCCTTCGAGGATAAAAGGCGTGATGTTATGTTTAACAATTAACTTAAACCTTCATATATTGGCGCCAATACGAGTTCACCCAATTGCACAATCAATCGTTAGAACAATCACCGTTGATTCTCCAAGATTACCACAATCCCAAAATTATGACGAACCTAACTTGACACACACAAAGGACACCTCCCATTGTAAATTAAGCTATTAACTTAACTAGCCTTAAATTGTGACAAAAGGGCGGGAAGCCGGCCATATTGTACTTAATCGCCGCCATCTTGGAACATTGTGTCAAACAATGGCATCAAATGACAGGTCATTTGCGCAAATCTGTTTAGGCGTTTTGTAGGTTGTGGTACATAGATATACTGACTAGGGATGTTCCTTTGTGCGGTGTGTTAAAGGGTTAGTTAGCTTTGTTTCCAACGAGACAAATGGTGGGATTCTGTGATTTTTTCTTTAATATTTTTGTAAGAAAGGACGGTGTGTATTTGCATAATTTTATGGAGTTTTTTTTTGTGAATAATACTCGACTTATTGTTGATGTGAAAGTGAGTCTGTTCATTACTTATGGTGTTGTGGTTTTGTGGCTGTTTTTGTTTTGAAAACTTATGCAAATGCTCGTAATCGATCTTTTTAGTTCTATTGTAAAAGAATGCATTATCTGTTGCTAACAAGATACCGTCCTAAATTCCATATCATTCAATTCAAAATGGACGAAACCCAACAATTGACATTATTTAAAGAATTGAAAGACATCAATCAAATTGCAATGCATTTAGAGAATAATTAATGTGTAACACTTGCGACAAGACAATCAAGGAGCCATGAAATCAACAAACCTATCCGCTACTATAAAACCTACCCAAAAGAATCCCAATAATTTATTATATTACCACCAGCCATTCATGCCTGAACCAAACTGCCAAAGTCTTTCCATCATCACCAATTTCTTTAATTCCCCTGACACTGCAACTAACAATACTCCAGCAATGTTCTTCAACAGATTGGGTCTCATTTAGCTCAATACGGCATGCCGCACAACGCGCAACTTTAATAATAGCACAGATTTGTCAAGTGAGAGGCAAGCCTTAGGACATGGATGTGGGAAGTAATCTGTAGGACTAGTTTTGGAGTGATGTGGTAAAATATAAGCTACTGAACAGGGTGCCGCAACGAAAGTAATCAAAAGAGATAATTGAAAGAGTGGAATCTACAATTTGCAGAAACATCTGTAAAAAAATTCTCAGTAGTAGCACGAAGTCTGGAATTGTGCGCGGTATATAGCAATAGACTCACCTGCTATTACATTAGACTCATAAGTCATAACATAAATACTGAAAAGTGGGTGTTACATTACAGTGGTATTAAGTGCAGTAATATATACCTTTGCCTATCTCTTCGGGAATAAAAGGTATGATATTATGTTATCTGTTAATCTGTAAAAAAAACTGAAGTAAAAACTATGTCTACTGCTTATCCTACAGTGACATCTTCTGATTTGTTTTATTGCAAAACCTTTCTGGAATGACTTAAGCTTTAAAAGAACTGCACAACTAGAAAAAGTCTAATGGTCAAGCGCCATACAATGGTACTTTACCTAAAAAGATTTATCCTAATTTGAGTAAAAACATCAAATCTTAAAAAAAATACCGCCTCCAAATCTCGTCATATATCCCGGCCAATGATATATTCGACCTGTGTGCCCGACTGAAGACGTAGCTCGCTCTATATAGCCACATCGTTCATACTGCCTCCAAGAGTTGCGCTGCAAAATATCAAGCTAGGTGGCTGAATAAAAGACATATCTTTATATGAAATGGCTTTTTGTTTGTAGTAATTATTAGCAAGTAGCATTAATTTCAAATTATCTATTTTGTTAGCATTAAAGTCAATTAACCTCTTGTCTGTCGATATATGAGACACAATAGAAAACACGCATAGATTTCCATTCTGACACCTCACAGATTAAAAATATAATTATAGCTCGAAATCACAAAGCAGAAGACACCTGGAAGTAGACAGTGTCATTTTTTTTTAACTTTTTCCCACACTAGGATTTTCTCCTGTATCGTGGGTGCGTTTACAAACATACAAGTTCACATACACATGACGCCCAGACCCGGAACAACAATCTGTGGATCACACAAAGAGTTGGTCTGTGCGGGAATCGAACTTACGACTCGTTGCGCAGCAGCCAGCTACCCAGCCACCGCAATAACCATCATTGAACATCGTATACTTACTTTATTTATTATATAAAACTGAGAGTTTCTTTGACTGTTTGTTTGTCGGTTTGCTTGAACGCGCTTATTTCCAAAACCACTGGTCCGATATGAATAATTATTTTTGTGCTATATAGCATTTATCGGGAAAGGCTATATAGGCTATAAAACGTCATGTTACTACCAATAAGAGACCCAGCCATCGCGAAGGACACTCCGGCCGTCGGGGATCGCGGAATGATCTCCGGCCACCGTAAGCGCGGACGGCGAGCATGGGTGGCTCCTCGTTCGACCAGAAACAGACCTGAGCGTACGGCGCGTCGCGTTCCGCGCGCGCCTCAAAGAGCCATCAGACCACCACGGTTGGGGCTCAACAGGGCTGACGCCGGTTCGGAGTTGCGGCGAACCTAACGGGTTACCGGGGCTCTGGCTCGACATGCAGGAGAAGGAACGGGGTGGCTTTTAGTCAGTAAGAGTCTGACACTCCCTCCCACCTCACCCAGGCGGGAGCAGTCATTCGATGATTTTCCCCCCTTAAAAAAAACAAAAAAACTACCAATAGGAGACGAGCAGAGTGGGTGAAACCACGCTGAAGTCGTTAGTTGTATTATATTTATAAGTTTCACAATACACGTACTTGAAAAACTTATTATATTAGTCTACAAAGTTCAATGGACTCACATACTTCTATTAGATGATGGTTTTCTTTTAAATTCCTAGTATTTGTAATTGATATCTTGGAGCCGGAGGTGTTATATACTAACATGTACTTTGTACCTATTGGGAAAATTTTGCTACAATTTCTGAGAATACATTACGCAATACGTAGAGGTATATTAACACGTTTGTTTTTTCTTAGAAGTTGTAGATAAATGAATTTTGTAGAAGTTACACCTACTCTTCGCCTATTAAGTAATGACTACGATTTAATAAACGAACCTACAAGGTGACTGCCTCGTTGGCCGAGTGGTCGCAAGTGCGACTGCCGGGCAAGGGGTCTCGGGTTCGATTCCCGGGTCGGGCAAAGTAATACTGTTTTTTTTTAATCTCAGTAATGACACGGAGTCTGAAACTGTGCGCGGTATATGGCAATAGGCTTACCCCCCATTACATGGGACCCATAACATAAACAGTGAAAAGGGGGCGTTACATTGTACAGTGGTATTAAGTGCCGTAATGTGCACCTCTGCCTACTCCTTCGGAGATAAAAAGGCGTAAAGCTATGTTATGTTAACCTACAAGTTATACTCCAGGTTTATCAAAGTCATTTCATAACTACAACACGGGGACGGAAGACATTTCCTGTTAGCTTTTTTTGATAAAAAAAGTAAGGAAACTACGATGAGCTATGCCTACAATAGTCCAAACAAAATCACATTCGATACTGGAAATGAAAAACAATTAAAAATCATGGAATTCTCATCCTCTATTTTATCGGAATACATCACAATATAAAACTTACACACACAAAACAAAATCACCCAGTTGAAATCACAGATAAAATAAAATTAAATACATATAAAACAAAAATATTCTAAATTCAAAACGTATGTACGTAATTACTCTTTTTTCACAGAACATCACTGGATACTGTGGCACAAGTGACGCGTATCATGTGACATGTAGTAATTTGACAGCTGTCACAAAAAACAACATGGCAGCATGTTCCCGCGATATACGAAGTTATTTTATTTATTTTATTTATTTATTTACACTTTTTGTAGATATACAACGGCGGACTTATTCTAATCGACTTATTCCCGAGTGAACAGGTTGCTCATAGGTAGGCGTGCTCCATCATCGGCCACATCATCGCTTACCATCAGGCGAGATGTTGGTTAAACGTCGACCTATAAAGTATAAAAAAAAAATCGATGAGAGTTATATGTACTGGCTTTTCGACGGATATTATTTTTTATTTATGTATTCAATTATGTAGATGGTTATTTTTAATTTTAACTATCTTTGTATGCATTAACATAATGATTAAAATGCACATAAACACGTCTGTCTATATGAGCGACACCAGGTATTATTGAGCATTAAAATAAATAAACAATTGGATGAAAGTGCCCATGTAACCAAGATTTTAGAGCCTCAAACAGAGAACACGAAATGCTCAAAAGGTACTAAAAATAGGACTTAAAACATTCATCTAAAATATTGACTATTTAAGTATTTATTCAATCTCAATTATACGCATAGGCAAGGACGTTGAAATAAGGCGGACACAGTCTGTAGAAACAACGACTGTAGCACCTGGCTACTATACACTTACACACAGAACATGCACACAGTGACACGAAGGACATCTGTCATTTTCTTAAGTCTGCTAACGTCGTAACCAATTACACACGCACACATAAATAACCCAATGATATTTTGGTGCTTCAATAATTTCTAAGTGACATTATGTCCGCCTTTATTTCAACGCCCTAGCGCATAGTTGAAAATATTGTCTCCAAAACAAAAGAAAACACAATTCCAATAGCTGTATCATGAATAACCTTGAAATTCCGAATTAACATTCAAATCCACTATCCAAAGGTCTATCAAGGAACAAAAGAACGAAATAAATATTCATAGGACAAAATTGATACCCCCAAGTACTTCAGTTCGGAAATGGAGGAACTCTCCCGTTAAGAAACCAATTTATACCCTTATACGCAGGTTTTACGCTAAGTGAGCTCCCATCCGAGTACATTAGTTCACTCACTCGGTCACCGATTTATTTGGTTCAATCATTCGTTCATGGTCTATGTTTTTGGATGATTTTGTTTTAGAACAAGCTATATAGAGATCTGGATGATGTCCGCATGGTGCATGGCAAAACGCATTCTTAAACGTTGTCCCACTCACTGATATTTTCTGTGCTGTGGGTACAATTGTGTCACCGAAAAATAACAAGAACCGTATTTTCCTTGGAAAATTATTATAAACTCCCATAGGATTTTAAGCGAGAGATTAAAATGTATTATTTTACGTCTACATTTTGGTATATTTATAAACTTATGGAGGTCACTCGTAAAATATTAAATAAGCAATAACTCGCTCTAATTGGTTGAATAAGTTGTGTTGACAAATTCTCATGCATATGACACTCAGACTTATGGATCACACAGAGTTCTTCCGTACCTGAATTGAACCTTCGTTGAGCAGCAGTTGCCCAACTTAAGTGCCAACCGTGCATTCACTATAAACTTAAGACAATATAAAACAAAAAAATACAGATATTATTTAATGTTTAAACCTTTTGAGAAACAAATAACATGGTGTTAAGATAAACTTGTAAGACTTTTCGTTATGCAAGGAACGAGGTTTTGATATCGATTCCAGGTAAAGTAATTTGTAGCTAGGTGTTTTATTTTGAGAATTTTTCTTAGTGATTGTACGTACTCTGAATTTTAATTATGTCTACAAATTCGATATCATTCGAGGCGAGGCGGGGTTTCATTTTTATTAGCAAAGTCTGTTATAACATGAAGCCCGGTAACCTTAATCCTCATGTATGTACATAGAGCTTCATTACAAAAACACTAGAAAATACATTCACAATACCTCTGCTTAGTCGTTCCAAGAATACGTCTATATCGTAGGAGTTCGAGGGTGATTTTTTTTTATTGCTTAAGCCGGTAAACGAGCAGACGGATCACCTGATAGTAAGCAATCGGCGTCGCCCATGGACACCTGGAACACCAAAGGTGTTACATGTGCGTTTACAGCCTTTTGGGGATTAGGATTCAGGAATTGGGGAGATAGAGGAAGGGGAGGGTAATTGGACTTCCGGTAACCTCACTCACATGACGAAACACAACACACGCTTGTGTGTTGCTTGCTTCACGTCGGTTATCTGTGAGGCCGTGGTATCACTCCGGTCGAGCAAGCCCATTTGTGCCGAATAATGGCTCTCCCACACTTAATATGATTACCTTATTGACCCGTTGTGTGTCTAAACGTGAATCCACGCGAGACACAATGTATTTTCTATTGTGTTTCATATACAGGCATTCAAGCGGTTAATGCAGACGCCACATTCTTTGTGGAACTAGTCATCTACTAAGGATTCCTTGTCCAGAATAACGGGTAAACTCAAAATAGATTACACTTGGTTTGTTTTTATAATAACTATCGTGAGACATACTAAATTACCTAAAAATCGCGGGTTACTCACGTGAATTTATTGAGAAAAGCTCTATTCGTTTCGATTCACGTACGCGACCGCTCACGCTACTCATGAGGAAGCATCCCTCTGTGGTTCGTGTAAATGTAATACCCAGTTATTATAACTTTATCACAATATATTCTATCGTATTTGACCAAATATCAAACAATCAATGAATTATAAACTAATTTCAAGCTAATTAAACGTAACAAATATTTCAAATATTGATTTATCATTCCAGCACAGCTATACACAATTTAAAAAAACTTAAACAAAACTCAAGCAGCTTTATTGCTCTCCCAACGAACTTAAAATACCTTCAAGAAAATCATTGTAACAATCTAACCATTTATAAGCATAAACGCAAATGCAATAAGATTGAGAATTGCTTGGCACATCTTCGTCCTGTCTTCAAAATAAGATGAGAAATCTTTCGATCGGAAATCGAGAGACACTCTCTTTGAAAAGCCGATTTATACCTTGATTCCGACAACGTTTACAATCTATCATTCATTCGTTCGTTTGCCACCGTTTAGTTCATTCATCACCGACCAATTCGTTCATTTAGTTCGTTCATTAGCCGGTTTAATTTTCTTTGATTATTTATTAATTGAGAAATTAAAATTCTTGGGGCAATTTCGTAAATAAATTGAAGATGTTTTCATTTTGCTTTGGTATAGCAGTAGCGTCGTAAATTAAGAATCTACTACCTATTTCCTGAAGGGGTAGGCAGATATGCTCTTTACAAATACCACGGAGTTTTCACCAGAAATGTTATTAAATCTGTTTGTAGTAAAGGACGACTCTATTGCTATTATTTATACTTTATACGCAATAATTGCTCGCGGTCGATAGTTAGCTTTTTATTCGACCAGCTGCGCTGACAATACATATTATTTAACCAGTTTTATTGCCGTTGAGTCCTCAAATTTTATACGGATCGTATTGACCCGCAGGTCAAGGTGTTCGCTTCTCAAACATGGCATGAGGATCTGGCATGAGGATGCGAAGCCTTTGTCCAACAGTGAGATAGTAGCAAGCTGATGATGAGATAAAATGACCATCTTCAGTTTTATTTTAAACTAGCGACCCGCCTCTGCTTCCCACATGCATGTATTATACATTTAAACCTTCCTTAAGAATAACTCTATCTATTCCGCATCTGCATCAAAATCCGTTACGCAGTTTTAAAGATCTAAGCATACATAGGGACAGACAGACGGCGGATAGCGACTTTGTTTTATAATATGTAGTGATTCTTGTAAATGTGTTTAAACAAGAAAGCATGTATCCGTAGTATCGCTGCGTAATATCAACATATAAGTCTTATATACAAAGCATATTTGCTTTTACTGAAAATATGTGTAAGTAATTAAAATAAAAATAAACAATAAAAAGATCGAAACCTACCAATGGCAAGTACCTACCAAAGTGACTTTTTCTAAGTTATATGTACTTTCTACGATTACTTAGACACCACTGACAAACGGTGAAGGAAAACATCGTAAGGAAACCTAGGCTTATAATTTCCAATTATAAGTTTGTAATCACCAACCCGGATTGAGCAAGCGTGGTGATTAGTGCTCGAACCTTCTCCGTGTGACAAGAGGCTTTGCTCAGCAGTGGGCATTTATAGGTTGTTGATGAATTAAAATACATCATTTTTACCTAACGCGGAAATCTAACTCATACTTTCATAAATTTCTCAAGAACACCAATAAAACAACTGCAAAGTTACAAAAAGAATACTGATTCCGGGAACAATTCAGAAAATCATTTCGTTTTCAAAATTAATCGTTCAATCACTTACCCCTTTTGTTCATTGAGTGAATTACTAAAGTGAGTGACATTCACTCAATCATTCAATCAGTGAATGAATGACATGTTAATTTATTCCGCTTTAATAAACAGCTGTTAAACGACTTTTGATCAAAGCACTAATTATTATAATTTAATTTAAATTCGACAGCTGTTCATTTCGTTTTAAAATTGATGAAACTTTCAACAAGGCACAGATGTCGATTTTAAAGTTAACAAGTTATTGTATTAGGTTGCTAGCTTCTGCCCGCGACTTCATACCTGGAATCCCGGTTTTCTCTTTCCATACAATTTTTGGATTTTCATAAAATTCTTGGATAAGAAGTTTCCTATATCCATCTTCTAGTTTTAACCTGCCTCTCTACCAATTTGACCTAGGCATGTCTGCCAATATTGCTCAGTATATTGTATCTATTTTTATTATCTTGTTTTAGTTTTATGATTTAGCTTTTTATCTTTTTATTCTCACTCCCTTGTGTTAAACTTTTATATTGTTATTTTGTCAAATTGTAGTTATATTCTTTTTTTCTTTGTTCCTTGCATTCCTGCCGTATGCCGAATAAAACTCTTTTCATTTCTCTTTCATTTCATTTTAATTTTCAACCAAATCGATTCAGCCGTTCTTGTGTTATTTATTTATTTATGAGCACATGTATAATTTTACAGCACAAGCCAAAACATTATACAGTTAAACAATAAAAAAAATGTTACTTATTTACTATTTTACACTTATGTAAAGGGTATCTTATAAAAAAGGAACAATAATTATAATTACTTAAAACTAATTCATCAGTCGTCCATCTTCTCGCAAAATCTTACACATTCACGACATACATCCTTCCATCTCGCTGCGAACAAATCACACTCTGGTGCGGATGCCAGGAAAGCATTGACCATCGTTAATGCTCGAACAAGCGGAGAATTTGCATGCGCGACTGTTCACGTTACTGGGACAGCCAGTAAGGGTTGCCTACGTGGCCTAAGCTGATGTTTCAGAACTGGGGGCACAAACAACCGTACCACCTGTGCCACCAGCTTCGGACAGTCAGATTGTCCTCGCAGAGTACTACAGATAGAAATAATAAGAGAGTTATAAATAATGTATGTTGGTCAAGTGGTAGGAACTGTGACTATTGACAGTATCATATCAAAATTATAAGTTCAAAGAAAGGATTTGTTTTTTTTTTCGTTTACAATACATTTAACGTTACATCAAGTGTTTTGTTTCCCTAACCTTTCTAGTTCAGTAATTTGGTAGTTGTCGTTTGGTAACCACTATATTTCCTCCTTGATTATCGAACTTTTCGGGTTCAGTAGGTATACTTTTTTTTATAGCATGTAAACGAACAGACGGATCACCTGATGGTAAGCAATCGGCGTCACCCATGGACACTCGAAACACCAAGGCGTTACACGTGCGTTACCGGCCTTTTGGGACTTGGGAATTTGAGGATTGTGGAGGATTCCGGGATTCGGGAGACGGGGACTAGGGTAATTGGGCTAATACATGTTGTATGTAAGTAAAACGGAGTGAATAGAATTAAAGGGATGAATATATACAGCAATGGGGAGAATAAATATTGAAATATTTTCCCAATATTTATTTACCCTTCTTCTTGTTCGTTTTACGGTACCAACTTTTCAACAGTTATATTATAAGTTTCAAGTAATACGACTACTATACGATAAAAAAATATTGGTAACCTAAAAATATTAATAGTAGGTTCCAAAAATATTTCAGTTGCGATTTTACCTCCAATCACTACGTCCGAATATTAAGTTAGCATCAACATCGAAAAATCACTTTTACGTAGAAAAACATGAATCCACATATCAATATTAAAGTTTCAAACATTTTGTTTAATATGTGAGAAGTACAAATTCATTCAAAGAGGTCAATGCTCGATGCAGTCGCGTCCCGTGCATTTCTGCGATTCAATTTATATTAATTAAATTATAATGCATTTTGTGTGTTTAAAGTCAAAGATGTTGTTTACGTTTAGTTATAGGAATAAACTGCAGACATATTTAATTAATTAACTCGTCGAGTACCGGTTTTGTAGACACAATTATAGAACAATAGGTTGCGGTCACCGGTGACCGCTTGGTGTTTGACAGTTTATCAATCGCGGGCTACTCATATGAATATAATGAGATGCAGTAACATTGATGAAAATAGGGGTAGATGACTAATTTTTATTTTAATGTCCGTCTGGTAGATGATTTAAAATCATTAGACACGTATTTTTTTACGATATTATTTGACTCTCCCACACTTTCACATTTATTAATTAATTACATTAACTTTGCAACCTAGGTCTCAGAAAATACCTAGGTGCACTAACGACGTACAATATAAGTACTAAGTTGCACTAGACAGCTAAGTTGTAATAAGTTGTTCATACTTAGGTGTGCAAACAGCTGCCAGCATTCCGTGCTGATGAGCAGTGCACGACAGTTTAGTTGAAATTTAAAAGGATTCACTTGTTCGGGATTTCATACAAATATGACTACACAGGCGCGGTGGCTTGGCAACTGGCTACCGAGCAACGTGTAGCATGCTCGATTCGCGCAACTCCACAAATTGTTGTTCCGGGTCTGGGTGTAATGTATATGTGAACTTGTATATTTGTAAACGCACCCACGACACAGGATAATATCCTAGTGTGGGATTGCCCCACTGGCTGGACCGTTTTTGCTTGGCGACTGGGCTTCACCCAGTTGTACAGTCTCTTCTTTGTGCCTTTAGGCTTAATTCATTCTGTCTCCTGCAGTAATTCACCGAGGGAAGTGAAAACCATAGTTTTTTCTTCTTCTCCTCTTATAATATCTTCTGATTCACTTCGTTGCGGGAACCAAGACAGTTACTCGTGTCCCTGGGACGCGCCGGACTTCAGTGTTCTGGTGTTTTCATGGTTGTATCTACTGTAGATCCTGGCTTACAGGAGTTGCAGCGGTTTTGGGAGGTTGTGGCGGGCTTGTCCCATAAAAAAAATGGTTGGACCGTTTTTAACGGGATTTGTATTGGCAAGTAGCTAATGTACTGAGGAGTAAGATAGGCTCGCGCGGTCGCGGGCAAACGCTATCACATATAAAAAATAACTCCTAATTACTTTGTATGAAGTAGCAAAGTTCCCCATCTGAGTAATGAACCCGCGATATGTAATTTGAGACGTCTGCTCTTAGAAATACACCTAGATATACGCAAGTTTAAGCTCGTATGAACTTTATAACCAGTATATTATAGATAAACTTTGAACGAAAGATTAAAATTTAGATACGTGACCTATCCACCTAAAACACTGCACAGATTATTCTATAATTGGGAACTTGCCAACTAACTAGTCAAGAGTCATATTCACTACTTTTTTTGAACTGTCAAAAATGACAGTTTTCTATGAATATTTTATCGCGCAGGGATTTTTCTCGTACCTATCTTAAACCTAACTAGCTTCTACCAGCGGCATTGCCCGCATTTCCGGGGTTTAAAAGTAGCCTATGTATTACTCCAGACCGTAATCTACCTCTGTGCCAAATTTCATCCCGGTCCCTACAGCCATTTTGATGTGACTGCTGACAAGCATACACACAAACACGCAAACTCACAAACAAACAAACTCACCAATAGGGTAGATGTGTAATTTTTATTTTATTGTCCGTCTGATAGATTGTTTTAAATCATTAGACACGTATTTCTTATTTTCATACAGAAATGAATACTTTCGACGGTATATTGATTTGAAATGTCGCGTGACGTCACTTCTATGTACATTTTATACGTAGAAATGACGTTTTAGCCCCCACTCCTAATTTTATTCGTTTTATCTAAGTATTGTTTTAATATACGACAAATTAAAAAAATACGTGTCTAATATTTTTTCATTACCTAACTTACGGACTAATTAGATTTTTAATTTTCAAACCCTGTCATCATCCCAATTGTATTCCCATTATAACATCAGTACATAGGTACCCTCGTAACGGAATCGGAAAACATATAACATTCTTAAGAATCTTAGTCATCCTTTAAGGTAGTCTTATGAAAAGTAGGCAAAGACAAACACACTCGAACCTCTCCTCGAACATCAGCCATGTATACAATATGGCTACCTCAACCACTGAAATGCTTTCCAAAACTAAACGTGATCAGTAGAAGGACACGATCACACACACACGCACCTACAGTGGACACGTCCCTTATAAATCTAAGCCTGCGACTGGATATAAAGATTTGATCATAAAATAAGGCATTACTTGCTTCCCAAGAAATGTCTACGTCAGGTTAGAGTCACCATGTATTGGAATAGGACGTGGATTTTAGATTTCGATGACAAAAATTGTATAGAGGTAGGTTCTGCCCGCTGCTTTGTAAACGTCATCTCGTTTCTTTCCGTTCCCGTTCAAAGTAAAAAAAACGTATTGGAAGAAGAAAGAAAAACAGCTGTTTATTTGCACCGTTACGGAAATTAAATAAAAAACAAAAAAAAATATTTTCGGCTTACTCAAGTAAATATTTTACGAGGAATTCGACTAGTTTCAAGCCATGCTAGAGGCTCATATTCATGAGCAGCATTTCGCGACCTGCGACGCGGCGACTGTCGCGCTGCTACTGGTACTGAGTAAGCCGAAAACATAATAATTTATTTAGTATGTCTCACGAAAGTTATATACAAACAAAAAAATAGTTTAAACAAAAACAGAACAATGTACATTCACAGTTTCAGTGCTCAGCTAAAATGCCGTGACCGGAGCCCAATTGCTTGAGTTTCAGCACTAGCCCACTATTGGATAAAAATTGTCTCCTGGTTCTAAGCTACCTCCCCACCAATTATTATCTAAATCGATTCAGCCGTTCTTGAATTATAAACAGTGTAACTAACACGACTTTGTTTTATAATATAACGAAGATGTGTTGCGTGGGTTGATTGGGTTTTTTCTGTTGTTTATCAAAAATCTACCAGTTGAATGTGCCCGATACTGCATCACAGTAGACTTATTCCTTATTACGTGAGACTAAGCATACCGGACTGATGAACAATGGATATTAAACTTTAAAAAACAGATATTACACTTAGCTTTTGCCTGCGCAGCGGCTTTATACACACACAACGACGATTTTTGTACTTCTTTTTGTTCCTCTGGGAATTCAAGGATATCCTCTTTTAGTTTTCCTCTATAATCGCGAATTCGCGAAGGAAACTACATCTAAGTTTCAGTTTCCTAGCTCCAGTAGCTTCTGGCTATACGTCCATTGTCAGTCAGGTACTTACTGTGAACTTGTATGTTGCACGCACCCACGACACAGGAGAAAATCCTAGAGTGGGGCAACGTCCAATTAATAAAAAAAAAACAAAAAAAATAGTAATTTGAAAAAAAAAACATACATAAATAAGGACAAAAAAACACGATGTTGTATTATGCTTAACTCATCATAATAAAACGTAGGTGAGGAACAATAGAAAAGACAGTATTTATCCCGGAACACAAAATATCACACCCAACCTACAATTTAAGGTACGCGACCGATTTTTATTAGTTCCACCTGTGCGTTACATATAGCACACACCCTTTAAATTTATACAATGAAACAATACCCTAACCCGTGTCTCCACTTCCCTGATCTTCTATTGAATGGAACTTTGATGGTATTCATAAAATCATTAGGAACATAAGAACAATTGAATGGATCTCATAAAACTGCGACTACCTAGTACCCTCGAACATTTCACAATTTTGTGGACCAACGGCCACATTTTTTCTATAAAGAAATCATGGTGGCTAGTATTCCAGGCCTTTCCATTGAGAAACCAATGTGACTTTTTTAGGTTATTGTACTCTAAATTATAAGTAAAGGTCATTAACTCACTTTGAAGGATAATTCTTTTATAAACTTCGTTTAAAATACACCGACACCAACCCCTTATGTTTTGGAGTCAGTTAATTTATTAAAACCTTCTCCTACGTGTAACGAACCCGGACGACGGGGATTGCGGTACGATCTCCGGCCAGTCGAGAGCATGGGTGGTTCGTCGTCTGACCAGAACCAGACCCGAGCGTACGGCGGCGCGTCGCGTTCCACGCGCTCCTCAAAGAACCATCAGTCCACCACGGATAGGGCCCAATAGGGCTGACGCTGATTCGGAGCCGCGGAGAACTTAACGGGTAACCGGGGCTCCGGCTCGAAGTGCAGGAGTAGGAACGGGGTGGTTTTTAGTCAGTAAGAGTGTGACACTCCCTCCCGCCTCACCCAGGCGGGAGCAGTCATTCGATGATTTTCGTACCTTAAAAAAAAGTGTAACGGATACATCTGAAAACCACATTCAGGTCGGTCCAGTCAATCGCAAGACTATCGCGGCCTCAAACATACATACATACTCCTTTTTTTAAGTTGGTTAAAAACATTGTGAAGAGGTAACTTTCAATTTCAATATAATAAGTTCAAAATCATCGATCCGCCTTGTGACGTGGTAATAAACACTTATTCCAATTTTGATGCTGATAAAATACACATACATTTTTTAATCTCAAGCTTCAAGACCAGGTATCCATGGCAACCATCGCCATATTAGAAAAACACTTGAATTTCAAAATTATCGGATATTGAAATAAATATGACTGCCTCGTTGGCCGAGTGGTCGCGAGTGCGACTGCCGGGCAAGGGGTCTCGGGTTCGATTCCCGGGTCGGGCAAAGTATTACTGGGTTTTAAAAAAATCTCAGTAGTAGCACGGAGTCTAGAAATATGTGCCCGGTATATGGCAATAGGCTCACCCCCTATTACATGGGACTCATAACATAAATAGTGAAAAGTGGGTGTTACTTCTGTGTGCACCTCTGCCTACCCCTTCGGGGATAAAAGGCGTGATGTTATGTTACGAAATAAATATCGCCCTTGTTCCAATATTTGCTGTAAGTAATTGATTGAATTTCAGACACTTCATTACATACTTTCTGTCTTCAATTTTGTATTTATTTCTTTTTACTGTCGATTGATAATGACAAGGAATCATAGAGGTAGTTATGGTAATTACCTTGCCTATTATGACTGACTGTTGAGTATACGTTGGCGCGTTGGCTGGTCAACCGTCTTCCGCGCAACGTATCGCAGGTTCGATTCCCGCACGGAACAACTCTTTGTGTGATCTACAAATTGTTGTTCCTGGTCTGGGTATCACGTTTATGTAAACTTGTATATTTGTAAACGCACCCACGACACAGGAGAAAATCCTAATGTGGGGGCAACGTTTTAAAAAAAACCTATATTTTAAATTATGCACTTACTATTTGCTAGTTACCTAGTTATTAATCTAAAACAGCCAGATACTTCGGCTGTCCCGAATCCTGGGCCAGGCGAATTGCCTGTATAACACACTTGAAACCTACTTCTTACCCATTTTCTGACTTGGCAAGCTGGTTGTAGATATTAGTTTAAATGGATCAGATTTAAGTGTGGGATAGCCATGCTTCGGCACGAATGGGCCGGCTCGACCGGAGTGATACCACGGCCTCACAGAAAACCGACGTGAAGCAACACTTGCGTTGTGTTTCGTCGTGTGAGTGAGGTTACCGGAGGCCCAATTACCCTCCCCTTCCCCAATCTCCCCAATCCCTGAATCCCCAACGATCCTCAAACTCCTTATCCCCAAAAAGCTGTGACGCACTTGTAACGCCTTTGGTGTTCCAGGTGTCCATGGGTGACGCCGATTGCTTACCATCAGGTGATCCGTCTGCTCGTTTATGCCATAAAAAAAAGATTTTACAGGTATATGTGGCATCAAATATATTCTACTCTATCATAACCACAAGGCACCGTAACTCTATGGACTCACGACGCGATTTTCAACAGCGATTATCGCAAGACGGGCGGGTGGTTAAACAATCAGTTTATTTTCAGACCAGCCTTCCAATTGCGATCGCCCGCCAACCGATAGAGTGCACGGATGCTAGCCGCCGCGGTTGCGGGACCGTGGCCGCGCCCGCCGGTGCAGCGGGAGCAGCAAACCGCAATCGTCGCATGCGTAAAACACGTCCTGAAATGTGCCATATTTTTAACATACATATCTGTATTCTACAAAGACTGCGGGCGAGCAACCGCGGCCGGTATAGGAGAAAATCGCTTCGTGAGTCCTTAGCTTAAGATCAACGCCAACAGCAAATACTACGATGAACTTCAAGCAACGATTAAGTTATAATAATATTGCTCGCTAAGTGACGCCTAAGTTAAAGGCATCATCGTTCGACTGGCAGCATCGATGCACCGACGGTAACTATGTTAGTATGTTGATACTTGTATGGTTCGCAGAATAAACAGGTAAATATTGAGTGTAAAATATAAGGAAATAATAAAAAAGGACTTTGATTCAATGCAAAATACCTACTATAAGTATAAGTATTTTTTTTAAGGGGGGAAAACCATCGAATGGCTACTCCCGCCTGGGTGAGGCGGGAGGGAGTGTCAGACTCTTACTGACTAAAAACCACCCCGTTCCTTCTCCTGCACGTCGAGCCGGAGACCGGTTGTTTCACATCGATTTACTTAGAGGCCGTCCTTTAAAAAGGTTAAGTCAATTATTGGTTGAACATCAGATCAGAAACTATAGGGCCAATTATATCATCAATGAAAAATCAACCCTATACTTATACTTATGTCGCAGAGAACCCAACGGGTAACCGGGGCTCCGGCTCGAAGTGCAGGAGAAGGAACGGGGTGGTTTTTAGTCAATAAGAGTCTGATACTCCCTCCCCCTCACCCAGGCGGGAGCAGTCATTCGATGATTTTACCCGCGTGAAAAAAAATTCTCTACGAACATGCTATCATTAAATAATTATGAAATGAAGACATTATCTGCTGCCACTACAGCGGCCTAGTAAAATAGGTAAGTAGTTAATATACAAACCGTCACAGCTCATGTGTGAACACACAACACCACATCGCTGCAGTCGAGTAAGTTTAATGCACTCGACGTCTGAATAGTTTCTACTCACGTCCTCGCTCTGGTGTGGGGCTAGGAGAGCAGCGGATCTAGTTTACTTCTTCGTCCTGTAATTGTCCCACAGAGTAGCAAAGGCCTCTTCTCATACGGAGAAGGTTTGAGTATAATTCAACGCTTTTGTTTAAGGCGGATTGGACATTTCGAACAAAATAATTTTAATTAGAAGTTCATGTTTTGCACGATCCATAGTCTCTTCCTACCTCTATGGGAGACAGGCGTAAGGTTATGTATGTATGTTTTTCTACTTTTTTCCAGTTTTGTAATTTCGGAACCAGCATCATAGCAAGCCACATTTCACGGTAGAAATGGATACTTGCCTTCGTCAAAAATAAATTATTTCTACTGTTCAATACAATAAAATTAAAAAAAATAATCACACTTTCATAAATTGATTTTATGACCAACTTAATTTTAGTATTTTGCCAGCAATTTTTTATGAAATGAGTATACTATTAGGCGCTAAAAAAACGTGACGTCACAATACACAATTTCGTACAAAATTCTTAGAAAACTGTCGTTTTTGACAGTTCGAAAAAGTATTTAATTTGTCTAGTTGGCAAATACCGAATTACTCTACTATCTGCATCTGTCACTACCCTTGCTCTTCCCGTGCGCGTTGTAAAAACCAATTAAGTGACTGACACCAGACACTGTAGACCAAACCAGATTCTGTGGTACAAATACACTTCGAATGTTAAAATGTGGTTATAATAAAAGCAAGCTATGCAATCTAAGGCCTTATGCCTTAACTATATTCATTGTTACTGTAAAGCCTTCTTATATTTAATTTTTTAAAATAAAATGCACTACACTAGTATTTTCTTCTGCATCGTGGGTGCGTTTACAAACATACAAGTTCACGTACACATGACACCTAGAGCCGAAACAACAATTTGTGGATCACTCACAGAGTTGGTCCGTGCCGGAACCTAACCCGCTACAGGTTGCGCAGCAGGCGGTTGTCCAGCCACCGCACCAACCGTGCAGTCAAGCAATAAAAATAAACTATGCAATCTAAGCCTTTGACTTCCAATAAGTAATTAATGTAGGCTAGTCCTTCGTACGTTTTTTAAGGGGGGAAAATTATCGAATGACTTGACTGAGACTGACTGACTGACTTGAAGGGAGTGAGGGAGTGTCAAACTCTTACTGACTAAAAACCATCCCGTTCCTACTCCTACACTTCGAGCCGAAGCCCCGGTCACCCGTTAGGTCCTCCGCGGCTCCGTATCGGCATCAGCCCTATTGGCCCGTGGTGGTCTGAAGGCTCTAAGTGGCGCGCGCAGAACACGACACGCTGTACGCTCGGGTCCTCGGTTTGCTCGAGAGCTAGAGTCAGTTAACCTACTTATTTAATTAAACGCAGTTTTCACAGCCCCAACGGAACACAAAACTTGCTCCTCGCAATGTAATAATAATAGGTATATACGCACGGTTGAAACTGTCTCTCGTAAATTAGTTTACCGTTTTTACTCTCAAGAAAGAAAAATATAGCGAGTTTTAAACTTTGGTTTAACTTATAAAGACTAACTGTGGTTAGTTTTACTTTTTAGTTAAAGCTCAAAAGAGTAACCATTAAGTTACTTGCTCGTTTTTCTCCATAAGAATCTGTAACTTGTATTAACAGAATGAAGGACAAGTTTATAATTGTTTACCAAAGTAGCTGTTGCCCGCGACTTCGGTCGCGTAGAATATGATTCCTGTTTTATCTTATGGGAGCATTTAGTCGGGATAAAAAGTAAGCTAAGTCAGCCCATACCCTGCCTGTACCTATACCAAATTATATAAAAATCCGTTCAGTTTGGTACGACTGCACGGTTGGTGCGGTAGCTGGGCATCCGGCTGCCGTGCAACGTGTCGCGGGTACGATTCCCGCACGGAACAACTCTTTGTGTTATCCACAAATTGTTGTTTCGGGTCTGGGTGTCATATGTATGTGAACTTGTAAACGCACCCACGACACAGGAGATAATCCTAGTGTGGGGCAACGTCTTTTTTTAAATAATAATTAAGAACAACAAGGTGGCAACATGCCCATGGCAAAAGGGCTTGCCAACTCAGTAAGCATGAGCTGGGCACAATAACTACCCAACACTGGTCTTCAATTCGCACCCTAGCTGTGACGAACTGACGAAAGCATCGAAAAATATTATGAAAGAGAAAATAGTACGATTACTTAATAAACATCATTTTGTTAAAAAAAAAGAAAAGATAACAGATTCACATTCTATTACAAGATTAACAAAACTACCAGTTAGCAAAAATAAGCCCACTTGAACCAAAATGAGCGTAATTACGTATAATTTTATTATTAGAATCCTTAACAATATTTTGACCTAAACAAAAAAGTACCAAACCCAGTAAGGAATTCAGTAGACAAAAACAAAATCCCAGAAAATTATTTATATAATTGTTACCGAGAAATTACTGAAGTGATCGGATTAAGTTATCTCTTTAAGGAAAATCCAAAAAACATGTGAAGTATACTTGGAACTGGCCTCGACTATCGGAAAGGTTATCTAAAGTAAACGTCTTCAAAACAATAAGGAGAATGGGGCTAAATTGTACTAGAGCTACATTTAATTTTATTTTGAAACATATTTTAATATTCTGCCTATTTTGGACATAACATAACATCACGCGTTTTATCCTCGAAGGGGGAGGTGCACACATTACGGCATTTAATGCCACTGTACAATGTAACACCCACTTTTCACTATTTGTGTTATAAATCCCATTTAGTAGGGGGTGAGCCTATTGCCATATACCGGGCACAATTCCAGACTTCTTGCTACTACTGAATTTTTTTTAAAACCTTACTGGGTTTTAAAACCTTACTGGGTTTTAAAAAAAATTACTATGCCCGACCCTGGAATCGTACCCGAAACCCCTTGCCCGGCAGTCGCACTTCCAACTACTCAGCTAACGAAACAGCAGACGCAGTAATGCATTTTTATTCCAAATGCCCCAAATCTACTTTAGTTGATATGAACCTTGAACTACACAACGATAATAGTCTAATAATTTCACAGAAATATACTCACGGAGATTTAAATACAGTAATTTGGTCTTGAAACTGACAAAAACTGTGCAGTAATCAATCAAGCTTATTGAAGCAAGTGACATTAATCACGGAAAAAGTAATCGTATTCTTATAGTCATAAAAGACAAAGTGGTTCGTCAAAACTGGAAAGAAGTCGACAGCAACAATTTAGAAGAAACTGCTACTAAAAGAACACATAATACAAAAGAAGAAGAAGTAGGTGATAATATAAAATCTATCAAAGAAAAAGACGAAGAAAGAATTATCAACAATGAAGACCATACTGTTTATAGTAATGTGCATAGCAATTACCAACTGTGCAGTACCAAGACTGTGGAGGACCCATCAGATGGATAAAGCAGAAGAACATAGACTAGAAAAAAGAGACCTTGAAGAAGTTAACGTAACTAACCCAGCTGCATTAGATGAAATCAATAACATTTTAAATATCATCAAAGCATCAGTTAATAGTTCTGGTGTAAATCTTGGAACGAATTGTACTCAAGATAATACAACGATAATTTGTAAAGTTTTTTTACCAACAAACTTTACTAATGCCTTGGTTGCTAATTATTGTCCTGATGGTAAGGACAGAGCTGCTGATGGAAGTTGCGTTGAAGAGATCTGAAAATAATTAAAAGAAATGTGAATAGACGCCATTATAAATGTTATTGTGTGCCGTATTGATCATTAATGTCAAATATAATGTAAGACTGAGTTTGTGATGTTTATAAGTATGATTCTAAGTGTCCAAAATTATTGTTGAATTAAATTGAAGGCCCTTTTCAGCAATCACCCCTAAATTGTCACTTAGCGTGATCATGCACCTAAACTAACCCTTACGTGTTGTACTGTTAGGTGTCGTCACTTATAGATTGGTGAAAACTATAAGAATGTAAGTGTCATTTAATCTAGCATATGTGTTTCTTTATATTAAGAGTGTTTGGTGAAACGGGTATTACTGTCGCAATTCTTATACAATATTAAAAATAATTTGTTTTATCAAATATTGTCTCTAGTTCCATGTATGCTGAGTTATTGTTTTGAACTCTGAACCTTGTTGATATGATAATAAAGTATGTAACGTATGTAAGTCCATTGTGTTTCCAGTTTTAGCTTTGCCATTACAATCTTTCTGTTTTATATTTTGTTAACTATCTTTTATCTTTCTGTGTTGTGTTGTTGGTGTAATTTATTAAACAATGAAGACGTTTTTAATCGTAGTATTTGTTTTTATTATCCTCAATCAAGTTACAGAGTCATTTAAAATCAAAGAGAAAGAAAACCATGATCCAATTAATAATCCAAGTGTTGCAATAGAAAGCGATAAGGATGTGGATATTAATAAGAATTCAGCAGAAAATGGACTAGAACTTGCATTTGTAAAAAATCTGGCGAATGATAACGAATATGACAAACATACAGCTGTTAGAGATACAGTCAAAAGACATTACAGAAATAAACGACATGATTTTGAAAGAAATAAAAGAAAGCAACGTTTGAATGGCTTCAGGAAGAATTGTATTCACAATAGTGATATTTTATTTGATATTTTTACAATACCTGAATGCAGTTTTGGAAAGGAGAGAGCAGATGATGGAAACTGTGTATCAATAGAAATGGCTGCAAACTCTAGCGAACTGCTAGATATTGATGAAAGAATAAATTTAACAACGTGGATAGGGAATTGAAACAAATTGGATAATATGTTTCAAACACATGAAGAAGTAACTAAAGACATTGAAAATTAGGTTAAACTTTATTCTCAATTTCAAATTGTAAAAGGTTATGAAGATATTTTATATTATGTAGTTTTATTTTGTTAGGACAAGTTCTAATAATAAATTAATGAATGCCGATTGAAAGTTCAAATTATTATTTACATAGTCTTGGTGTTATTGCACCATGAACAGTATGGTATTCATGGTTGACAATTATTTATTCTTGTTTTTCTTCTTCTTATTCTTAAATAGAAAGTGTAAAGCCAATGGTACATACCAGGTACGTTTCCGAATTCTGTGTTGTTACTGTGACATTTAATATTTTTTTATAGGTATTATATTATATTGTCACACTACCTAATCACTATGATAATTAAATTGATTTCTATCTTTTATGACTTAACAAAACCTGTTTTATTAAACATCTTTCTTGTATTATAACTTTTGTGAGACACTAAATAAATTATTATGTTTTCGGCTTACTTGCATAATTATTTGACGAGGAACTCGACTAGTTTCAAACCATGCTAGAGGCTAATATTCATGAGCAGCATTTCGCGACCTGCGACGCGGCGACTGTCGCGCTGCTACTAAAACTAGTCGAGTTCCTCGTCAAATAATTCCGTGAGTAAGCCGAATACACAATAATTGACATCTTTATTCGTTTGTCCATTTCGAAGAATCATGACAAACAGTTAAACTAGAATGCACTAAATAACTGCACCAGCTATTCCAATTACCCAACTGTACTCCATAACACTATAACATAAATAATGATATTAGATGCCCTATTCTCATTACTGCTATAATAGTCTCACTAACCTACAAAGCAAATTAAACGCAATGAAGATAATATTAATTATTTCTGTGTTAATTATAAGTGTCAAGTGCGGTTTATTAGATGACCTCGTGACAAACGAACAAAAATCCAGTCTAACCAATCTTCTAGGCAAAAAGCCTAAAACAACTGAAAATGAAAAAACTGAATACCATCAAGGAGTTTTGGTAAAAGTGAAAGAAACTCTTGAAAATGGAACCAAAATTATTATAGATGCACTAGGAAACGTTATTAGGATCAATCCTAAAGATGATAAAGAGGTTCCAAAAGCAGGAAACCCTGAATCAGCAACAAATAAACCTATAAAAGACGTTGAAATTGCAAAAGATGACGCTAACAAAACTGTTGATAAAAAACCCGTCGTACCTAGCCCGAATGCAACAATAGAAGAAGCTCAAAAGAATTCGAATGAAACTGCTTCAAAGACAGAAGATGAATTAAAGAACAAAACGTTGCCACAGGAAAATGACGTAAATACAAAAGGTGGTAACAAAGGTGTTGATGATGTGAAGAATTCAACAGAAGTTAATAAAGTCACTGATAATGATAAATTGTGTACCGATGAGAAATCATGTAATAAAATAGCTGTAACGACGAAAATGGCTTTTACGGGTGACGAGTGTCCTACTGGAAAGATCAGAGCTGCCGATGAAACCTGTGTTGATGAAGAGTAACTTCGAAATGGCTACCTAAGGGTTGAATTTCTGATTGTGGCTTATAATTGTTGCGAATTAAATATTATTTAGTCTAGTTTTGAAAAATACTTTTATTTGTAAACCTACTACGATCACTCGGCCTTGTTGGCCGAGTGATCGTAAGTGCGACTGGGCAAGGTGTTTCGGGTTCGATTCCCGTGTCGGGCAAAGTATTACTGGGTTTAAGAAAATCTCAGTAGTAGCACGGAGTCTGGAATTGCGCCCGGTATATGGCAATAGGGTCACTCCCTATTACACGGGAC
The DNA here is from genome assembly GCA_038387885.1 of Spodoptera picta. Taxonomy (NCBI): domain Eukaryota; kingdom Metazoa; phylum Arthropoda; class Insecta; order Lepidoptera; family Noctuidae; genus Spodoptera; species Spodoptera picta. The sequence goes on from JAZHFQ010000073.1 coordinate 530,694, forward strand.
TCATAACATAAATAGTGAAAAGTGGGTGTTACATTATACAGTGGCATAATGTGCACCTCTGCCTATCCCTTCGGGGATAATAACCGTGATGTTATGTTGTAAACCTACTTACCCATCTACTTTCTTTTGACCACGTGACGAAAGTCACAAATAACATCAAACTAACTTATTTTGAACTAAGTGAAATTAATTATAATACTATATGTATCTATGCTTGTTACTTACCCACATCAAAACGGCTGAGTGAATCAGGACGAATTTTGATATATTTTTGATTTGTGACATCTTCTTTAATGACTTTAAAGAGTAGTTTTAGTTTCTTGCTCCTACTTCTCTATTCGAATCTACATTTTGAAACGATCACCTAGCTTCACTGTCGGGCCGTCTGACCGACTAGTATTTGTTGACGTTTCAAACATAACTAATTATGGTTGAATTTAAATAAATGCTACTTTGACTTGGAACAGGGGTAGATTAAGGTCTTGAATAACACATAGGCTATTTTTTACCACACGAGAACACGGACAAAGCCGATATCAGAAACTATATAGTTACTTGTATTTTAAGTAATATCTTACTGAAAACAAACAAAATTAAATGCACTACAATCACCAAATAACAATATTTACCTCCATTACAGGCGCATAGCGACAACGGCAAAATTCACACAAATTAACAGGATCTGTAATTTGTGCGGATGCAGACTAATTGCTAGGGGGCCGGGCCCCTGTAGTAGGGGGGCTAATGAGTAAGATTATTTGCAGACACCTGTTATCTCATAGCACGACACCTGGAACGTTTGTGTAGATAACGTTAATCTCTGAAATGAGTATTCTGTCTCATTAGTCGAGGGGTCGGAAAGAAAAGTGATGAGCAAGGGATTTTGGGTGCAATTCAATGCAATAAGCTATGGAGTTTCTTGCTCGTTCTTCTCCATAGGAATCAACACCTTGGAATGAGCAACTAGCTTCACTTCTAAATTTTTTTTGTTGTTGATGTTCAAAAGTGCCTTCCTGGTCTAATTGAAATAATTGATTTTGACTTTAACTTTGACTTTGAATTCGTGCGTTGAGCAAAATTTTATAGGCTTTTTTTGAACAATTATCCGCTTGAATGCCTGTAGATGTATATAAGACACAATAGAAAATACATTGTGTCTCGTGTGGAGCCACGTTTAGACACACGACAGGTTAAGCTAAGGATACACTCTAGGGGACATATGTCCCAAGATTTGTATCGGCGACATGTCGAGTGATGCCGGCCGACGTCGCCTGTCATATACGGTGTCCACAGCGACGTTGATGTTGCCAGACATGTCGACCAAAGTCCGGCAACGTCACGCTACTTTACCCGACGTCGCTGGAAACATGTGTCGCAAGACATTTGTCCCCTAAGTGTTTCCTCGGCTTTAAGAACCTGGATTGTATTGAAAAGTAGGTGCTATATGTATTGTGTATGAGCTCTTTTTTGGTGATTTAGGGCGTGCTGTTATAAAATCAAGCAAGAAGCCCCAATAAATTGTTATCCGAATTATGTTCGATTCTTTGTCTGTATAAAATATTTTTAAATATCTTGATTTCTCAACATGTTTCGCTAACGATAAAAACGTAGCCTGCAAAAGTTTGTTATTTTGACAAAAATGAGTAAGTAAGTATAAAGATTTCTTAATTAATAATATTATTTTATTAAACAAATCAAATATCTTGATTTGGCTCACGAAGTTGTCGACATATAAAATGTAGATTCGGCTATCTTTGTGCCGATAGTCGTGTCGGCACATGATTTAATCCCTTAGGCAGTGTAAGGCAGTTTGGTCAAGGGCTTGATACAGAAGGCAGTTCTCCTTGAAACGGCGCGCATCGTGAGGAGGTTTATGTCATTGCAGCCCTAACCACCCTTAGCTTGGACCATGCTCCCACTACTGGTCGGCTCCTATTTTTATATTATTAAATTTTATTTTTTAGTATTTAAAAATGTAACTTTAGAGGAATTTTAAATAAATATGTGAATATATTATTAATTATTTTATATTATAGTTCTATACTAACCGAGGACTGTCCTTGGGTGCATTTCCATAGTGCATACAGGGATAGTCGCCTGTTTATGTGTCCATTACGTTTAGATTAAAGTTGTTTAAAGGGCCGCTGCTCAATTGGCTTCGGCCCCTCGTACGCCTTCCAAATGACCGGGACCCTGTGGTCCCGTGAATGGTAAAGATATATTATTAAGCCTTTAACTGCCGACAAAAACTGTTAAAGGCTAATCCTCCGCTAGCGTCGGACACCATTGTCCGACACGGTAGCCAATGTGTTAAAGGGATATCGTCGTGGTGGCCCGGAGGTTTAAGACGCCCGCTTCTCATGCATGAGGTTCGAAACCTACCAACAGCAAGTACCAATGTAACTTTTTCCGAGTTATATGTTCTTTCTAAGACTATCTAGACACCACTGACAAACGGTGAAGGAAAATATCGTGAGGAAACTGGACTTATAATTTCTGATTATAAGTTTGCAATCGTCAACCCGCATTGAGCAAGCGTAGTGATTAATGCTCAAACCTTCTCCGTGTGAGAAGAGGCTTTGCTCAGCAGTGGGCATTTATAGGCTGTTGATGATGATGATATCGTAATAATGTGCAAAAATTCTAGATTCACTAGAAGTACTCAAAAATACTACCCGTCAAAAGAATAAAGTCTGACGTTATGCAAATATCAATTCTATAGCGGAGGCAATAAAGCCCAATTGGATTGTAAGCCTGACATCAAATGTAATGGGTTCGATTTCCGGAATGTGTTGATAAATCAGGAACCTTGATCTCAGTGCTGGGTGATATTTACTGGCATGGCGACAATTATCTTTAACGTTAGTGGGTAGGCAGAAAGGGTACGTAACTGTGTGTCAGTTGAGGTTCGATTTTGTTCAAGAATTTTTTTTGTAAAATAGTTGAGTATATTTTCCTTTCGAAGTCTACGAAACTAGATAGAGACGTGATCTGAAAAAAATATTAAAATGGCGTCAATGATATGGAGTGTGCAAAGGAGTTAAGAATGTAGGTTGATGAAATAAAAGAAGTACTTATACTCGTTGGCCGAGTGGTCGCAAGTGCGACTGCCAGGCAAGGGGTCGCGGGTTAGATTCCCGTGTCGGACAAAGTATAACTGGGTTTTAAAAAAAAATCTCAGTAGTGTCACGAAGACTGGAATTGTACCCGGTATATGGCAATAGGCTCACCCCCTATTACATGGGACTCATAACATAAATAATGAAAAGTGGGTGTTATATCACACAGTGGCATTAAGCAAGTGCCGTAATACGCACCTCTGTCTACCCCTTAGGGGATAAAAGGCGTGATGTTGTGTTATGTACTTATACTATAACAGAATCCTGTTATTTAGTACTTCATTGGCTCTGTACTACGCACGGAATATAGAATACAATGGAAGTAGCTTGAAACAATATTTCTGCCAGAACCGGTGTCGCCAAACTAATACATTTATAATTTACTCATACTATAAATAGGAAGTTACGATTGGTTAGATAAAAAATGGGCGTAAACGAAATGCAAAAAAAATATCATACGATATGCAACTTTAAAATCAATGCACTATAAATCAAAATAAAAAAGTATATTTTGTTCGTATTTGTTATTAGTTTCTTTTTTCAAAAAATCATTTTTGTTTTATTTCACATAGGCAATATAAGTAACAACTATTACATAAATTTTTACAAACTTTATATGGATAATGTGATAAATGAGAGGGATGGCGATAAGGATGACGGTGCTGATCTGCTCCGTGAAGTGAAGGTTGCTTCCAATCACGTCGGGGTTACCACTAAAATAATAATAAAAAAATAATCTAAATAAATGTTACATTACACTTGCATCGATATCAATCGATAAATTCAATATGTGATTTGACTACATCACTATTTGGGTAGCGTAGAACTGGCGAGAATGTTCTATTGAATGGAATAAATCCAAAACAAACTTTATCTTGAAGGCGTAAGGTTGATTTTGACTAACCGTTTTAGTAAATAATATTATTTTAATAACCGTTTTTATAAATTGAAATAAAATAAGATTTCTACAAGAAAACAATGAAAATTGTACTTACCGATGATACGAAACACATCCATTTTTACGATTTTTCGGCTGCTATCATTTTTACACGCCAAAACGGAACAAAACGGCATAGTTGAGGAAATATGTATTTGTCACGAGACTAGCAACTCGACGCGATGTTCGAACGAGACTGAACTCGAATTTGCCTCGAGTAAGCAGTACACTGCTTAGTTGTGGCACGCGTGCCACGCCTACTTGCTACTTCCATTGTATTCTATATTCCGTGGTACTACGTCAATGAGAGACAGGCGTAGTGGCATGCTATTTCAGTAAAAAGGTCTTCAATTTAAAATGTATACATATATAAACAGATAAATATAATTGAAGCGTCTGTTTGTAATATTAAAACAACTACTTTTACTATGTGGTAAAAAGTTCATTTTAGTAAAATATTCATGTGAATATGAATACACATACGATACACATACCAAGATAATATATTTTACATTTTTTGTCTATGTGTTTGTACTGGATAATCTCTGGACTGATTTTGCAAGACTTCTATTGGCAGGTAGCTGATGTACTAAGAAGTAACATAGACTACTTTCATTTGTGCATATACCTCTATTCTACGCAAACGAATTCGCGAACAACAGCTAGTATTTTAACATAACATCACGCCTTTTATCCCCGAAGGGGTAGGCAGAGGTGCACATTCTACCACAGTACAATGTAACACCCACTTTTCACTAGTTGTTATAAGTCCCATGTAATAGGGGGTGAGCCTATTGCCATATACCGGGCACATTTCCAGACTCCGTGCTACTACTGAGAATTTTAAAAAACCCAGTAATACTTTGCCCGACCCGGGAATCGAACCCGAGACTCCTTGCCCGGCAGTCGCACTTGCGACTACTCGGCCAACGAGGCAGTCTAGCTAGCTAGTATTTTACTAACTATATTAACGTTAAAACAATTCATAGAAAAAGAAAAGTATTAATTACAGATACTACTTCACCTGAGCATCAAACCAATACATGCATAAATAAAATTAGACCTAACGACCACTTAACAAAGCAAGATAAAATATAAAAATCTGAAACGTAAAAGTTTACGCACTCAACCGCCATAGGTCCCAAAACCCATTCGCACATATTGTAAGCTATTAAGGGTCAAATTGCCCTGGCTATTCTTTTCATATGGGAACTATGGGAAAGAGAATAAATTGTATATTATGGGGGTACGGGATGTATGGTCAAAAGTCCACTGCCACCGTAAGACTACTATCGGTTATATACCCACATGCACACGTGTCATATTTGTATCCGTGTGTGTACGCGTGCGTGTGTGTATGCGCACGCACGCGTGTTTATGCACTTTAATATGAAAATACTTGAGTGATGTTCACACGGCAATCCGTGTGAACATCACTCACTGTGGCAGTGGACTTTTGACATTTGACTGTACCCTAAGTTCACATTAATGTATGAACAATTCATAGATTTTTCGAAAATATCTCAGCAGTAGTACGCAGTAATTTTTTTTTGAGGGTGGAAAATGATGCTATAATCTCCAGCGTTAGGTGAGGCCAGAGGGAGGGTCAGACTCTTACTAGCTAAAAACCACCACGTTTCTACTCCTGCACTTCGAGCCGGAGTCCTGTTACTAGGTATATAGCTCGAACTGCAGGAGTAGGAACGGAGTGGTTTTTAGTCAGTAAGACCTTGACACTCCCTCTCGCCTCACTCGGGTGAGATAAGTCAAGGATAGTATCGGGACCTCAAAAAAAACGAGATGGCATTGGCTCAAATCGTAATTTTGAACTTTTAAACAAATTCGAAGTAAATTCTACAATGCCTAGATACCCAATCTAGGTTAGACTAGGTTAGTCAATTATCACAAAACGAATGAACCAGAAACGTCCAGCAGAATGAAAAAAAATCGAAAACTGATGTTAGGTGAAAATCACAAAAGAAATCATAAAAAAAATGATTACTCGACAACTACGCAAATTCGTAGAACATACATGGAGGTGATTGTGATACTCCTCATCAAAAAGTATCTAAATTTTACGCTTGAACGTCAACTGCCCGGCCTTCTGCATGTCAGGCGAAATCGGCAGGCTTCGCTTGACACGTCGCCGATACACGTCGTGTAAAAACGTTTGTCCACAGGTGTATCCTTGGCTTTAGTCGTTACAAGTGAAACAAGTGAATTTATTTCCGCAAATAGGCTACAAGGCAGCACTTTTACACGTCAATTTTATCAAGCGAACGATGAGGTCGACATTTCCTAACTGACTACTCTGAGAAGAAATGCCGAAACAAACTCAGAGGTCTGTCTCTTTTAAAGTCCAGACAATATCAAATCAAATCAAATCATTTATTTGCTAATATGGGTAAATTAAGTTGTTAGCAGATAAGTAGATACAGTTCCGACCATATTACGCCTTGAGGCATGCAAATTACAAAATTTACAAAAATTACAGTTTTACAATGTTATTTGGAAAAAAATCAAGTACCTTCAAAATTCAAACTCTCAACACAATTATTGTAATTTATGTGAATTCAAAATATAATGTCACCAATTTAACTAAAATTTAATGTCAATAAATGTATTTGTCAAATAAAATGTCATGAATTAGATTAAATAAAATTTCATACAAAGGACAATGTCTAAAAATGTGTCGGATTCCACACCGATTGGTTTACATATCCTATCAAATGCATGCAAAACTTACAAGATATAGAAATTTACTTAATAAAAAAATAGTAATATTTTACATTAACTTGTCCTGCAAATACTCGTTGACAGTGTAATATGCTTTTGGCACTAATAGGGCTTTGATTTTTTTTTTAAATATATTTATATCTGAAATCTCCAGTACAGACTTGGGTAGGTGATTATAGACACGTGGCGCCATGCGGAAAATACTTTTATTAAGTAATGCTGTTTTAAGTGCCTGGAAAATATATATTAGATTGATATCTATTACTATTAAATTTGTTAAAGCATTGCAGGTTTTTTTAATATATAAATGCATGGTGGTGGTGCATGGTGCATATATAAATGCACGGTACGGTCAGTATATTTAGTTTTATAAAATAGGGTTTGCAACTATCTGTTTGCTTTATATTAGCTATAGCTCGGACACATTTTTTTTGCGCTCTAAATACAGCGTCTTTGTTAGTGGAGTTACCCCAAAAAATAACACAATACCTCAAGATAGGTGCAACATAGCCATAATAAGCCGTAAGAAGAGTTGAACTACTAACCGTCTTTCTGAGCATATAGAGTGCATATGAGTATGTATTTACTCTTGTGCAGAGTGAGTCAATGTGCTGTTTAAAGTTTAGAGTGTTGTCAATATTCAGTCCTGAAAATCGCGTAGCGTCCACTTCTTGAACCGAATCACTTTGGTAATTAATATTCATATTGGCTATTTTATTCGATCTATTTCTAAATGTCATTAAATTAGTTTTGCTGAGATTAATACATAAATTATTTGATGTCAACCAGTTTATTATATTTCCGAGAGTCATGTTTATCTCTGTCTCCATATCAATTTTATCATTTCCGGTAAAAAGTATTGTGCTATCATCTGCAAATAGGACAGTTTTGTATTTTGAATATTTTGGAAGGTCGTTTATTTTTTTTATTTTATTTTATTTTATTTATTTATTTATTTCAGACAACTGTGGCCCATATAAAATATAATACACAAATAAAAATACAATACAAAACTAAAAAATAACAAATACCAAAAAAATTAAAACATCAATAAACTAATAGATATACAATAACAAAACTCATAATTTTAATTATTGCACACGAAGAGACGGCGTCGTGTTTCGCTGACTGGTATCACGTAGCCGGCCACGGAAACGCCGATACACGATACCCTTCGGCCAAAACTGTTCCTTGAGAAAGGTTTCAAGGTAATGTGTTGGAACCCGCACCACAAACGACTTGAAGTTAGTATTGTGGCGCGACTCCAACTTCTCGACTCTCAAGGTCCAGTTCGTCTTCACTCGCAAATACTCCACGACATCCTCTGCCTTCGTGGAGTGATGCAGTCGGGACACGTACAGCAGCGTCGTGGGTGTCGCTGGACGCAGCAGCATATTGGGTCCTGCCAGCGCGGTACCGCACTGGTTGCGGCAAAGAGGCTTCTTCTTCCTTTCTATCTTAATGAAGCCCTCATTGTCACGCTTGTCCTTTTTCAGACTAGGCTGGTTTGCTTGACCCCGTTTTATATTGGCCGCTTGCTTTTTTTGCGACGATTCAGTTTGGATAGCGGCAACGATATCTGCATAGGCACGTTTAGGGGTCAACGTACCTACATAAGCCTGTACTTGCACCGGTGTAGAAGCGCAGGCGGCGGTGGCGCGTGATGCTACGCTTGCAGTTTTAATGGGTGACGCACTCGCCACCGTCGAACTGCTGATCGCAGCGTTTTCCTTTCCATGTCGTGTGTTCATATTGGAGGCGTCAGGTGACCCAGTTACCGAAACAGCGCTGCGTAACAGCACTACCTCGGCACGTAAGTCACATATGGTGTTATTTGATACCTCCAATTTTGACTGCAGCTCGGCCAGGTTAACTTTGAGGGATGTAATGTCCTTAAGAGGCCTGGTTACGTCGACGTGGTCAAACGTGATGGGCGGCAGTTTATGCAGGTCCTTCACCACGAAATCAGGCACGTCATCCGGGTCAGTATCCTTCATCAGGATGATTATATCCTGGATACTCTTCTCGGTACCATCTCTCCGGCGAGACGGCATCTGGTCGATTTTGCCGAGCGTCTGGAATAGCAGCAACTTAGCACTGCATATCGCAGAGATATTCCTTGAAGGCAGACTTGCAGATCTGCAAGATGCTGACCTCGTCCATATAATCAATGGCATGTTTCAAGAATGCCAATAACTCGTTTGCTATGAGAGGTTTAGAACTCATTGCTACGTACACGGGCAGCGGCTATAGCCGCGCAATTCGCGAATATAATATTATGTACGATACATAAAAGTGTGCCCACCACTGTTCCTTGTGGAATGCCCGACCTGACTGTTCTGCATGAGGATGAGTGGTTGACTACCTTTTTAGTTATAGGACATATCTTAGTTATTTGGGTTATTTGAGTTCTATTGCTTAAATAAGATCGAATCAAATCATGTACCCCTCACTCCATAGGCGTATAACTTGTCCAACAATATACTGTGATATGTATAACAGGTTAAAAAATAACATAGGTATTATACAAGATGTCGTTTAACAGCCGCGTCATTTTCTAGGAGGTAACTCGGCTATCGATTCTGAGTCCGAATCAATATAAAAAATTGTAATAAATATGTATTTTTGATTTTTTTTGTAAATTATGGAAATGCAAACTACACGCCGCCGTCTTGTATAACGTGGCTTAACACACACAAACACAAACACGTAATTAATATTATTCATAATTTCATAAAACTCCAATAAGAAACAACTATGATTTACAATGAATAAATGAATCTTGAGTCTTGAAACATTGCTGTCGCTTAATCTGAAATATTGTCGAACTTAAACGATGTATTATAGCCGTATTTTTAACTATTGGCGCGAAATTTTCTCTTATATTGAACCTTTATGACTTCTGTGACATGCCCCCGAGAAATGACACGGTTTCAAAACTACACCTTGTATAACTAAAAAGAAATTTGTTTACCTAAAAGAAGGCCACAGAATTGTACCTGTGTAGTAACTATTAGTTTCTAAAAAAAAGATAATTTTCTCTTATTTTTCTTCTTATACCCATCTGGTTACCACTTAAAAATGAAACTAGGAAGTTGCTTGCGTAACAGTTACTACAATCTCATTGAACCAAATCGAAAAGTTAATTTAACCGGACCTAGTCAGGTGGAAACTTGGAAAAACCGTTTGAAAACTAGTTGCAAAATTATCGGAAAAAAGTTTACACCAGGAAAGTTTAAAGTGGCTGAAAGTTAGGAAAAACTATTTCAGATCAGCACGGTCAGCTGAAAATTTTTGTAACTTTAATTATGTAGTTACAAGAAGCCTGATCAAAAAGAGCGCGCACAAAATAAAATGTTGATTTGTTTTCTTTATACAAAGTGTTGCTCCCACACTAGGATACTCCTGTGTCATGGGTGCGTTTACAAACATACAGTCTCATCACTACATAGTATAAAACAAAGGCGCTATCCGCCGTCTGTCTGCCCCTATGTATGCTTAGTTCTTTAAAACTATGCAACGGATTTTGATGTGTTTTTTTAATAGATAGAGTGATTCTTAAGGAAGCTTTACATGTATAGTTGTTGTAATTGAAATAAACTTTTTTATTTTATTTTTATTAGTACATGCATATTGCACCCGAGCGAAGCCGAGGAGGGTCGCCAGTACTAGTAGTAAAGCGGAAGCGTTTGTTTTTTGTATGTTTGTTTGAACGCGGTGGTCTCCGTAACTACAAGTCTGATTTGAATAATTCTTTTGTGTTAGATAGTGCATTTATCGAGGATGGCTATAGGCTATAAAACATCACACTACGACCAATAGGAGCTGAGCAGAGCGTGTGAAACCACGCGGAAGTAGCTAGTGTCATATAAACATCCTATCTAATTAGTTACGTTTTTCGGCTTACTCACATAATTACTTGAAGAGGGACTCGACTAATTTCAAGCCATGCTAGAGTCTCATATTCATGAGCGGAATGCTGCTACGGTAGCAGCGCGACAGTCACCGCGTCGCGGGTCGCGGAATGCCGTTTATGATGTCTTCATCATGCCTTGAAACTAGAAGAATTCCTCGTCAAATAATTACATGAGTCAGCCGAAAAACATACTCTATACTAATATTATAAAGCTGAAGAGATTCTTTTTTTGTTTGTTTGTTCTCCGAAACTACTGGTCTGATTTGAAAAATTGTTTCTATGTTGGATAGCCCATTTATCGAGGAAGGCTATAGGCTATAAAATATCACGCTACGAATAAAAGACGCCGAGCAGAGCGAGTGAAACCGCGCGGAAATAGCTAGTAATTAATTAAGTACATAATTAATTTTTGGAGGACCCGAAAAACTAATACAACGTTAAAAAATCCTATAACTTTTTGTTAGTCTTTTTAACATCCACAATTACAACCTTTCGACCAGCACAAACCTATAAAAAAATCATCATAAAACAAAAAAGTAACGAAAAACACAGATTTTAAAACGAGC